>OX104119.1:4229614-4829614 GCA_944474755.1 Limnoperna fortunei
CACGTGTATATTTACGACTGTTGTTACTGTGTGCCGTGGTTTTAACCACCACGTGTATATTTACGACTGTTGCTAATGTGTGCCGTGGGTTTAACCACCACGTGTATATTTACTTCGACTGTTGTTACTGTGTGCCGTTGGTTTTTAACCACCACGTGTATATTTACTTCGACTGTTGTTACTGTGTGCCGTGGTTTTAACCATCACGTGTATATTTACGACTGTTGTTACTGTGTGCCGTGGTTTTAACCACCACGTGTATATTTACGACTGTTGTTACTGTGTGCCGTGGTTTTAACCACCACGTGTATATTTACTTCGACTGTTGTTACTGTGTGCCGTGGTTTTAACCACCACGTGTATATTTACTTCGACTGTTGTTACTGTGTGCCGTGGTTTTAACCACCACGTGTATATTTACTACGACTGTTGTTACTGTGTGCCGTGGTTTTAACCACCACGTGTATATTTACGACTGTTGTTACTGTGTGCCGTGGTTTTAACCACACGTGTATATTTACTCGACTGTTGTTACTGTGTGCCGTGGTTTTAACCACCACGTGTATATTTACGACTGTTGTTACTGTGTGCCGTGGTTTTAACCACCACGTGTATATTTACCGACTGTTGTTACTGTGTGCCGTGGTTTTAACCACCACGTGTATATTTCTCGACTGTTGTTACTGTGTGCCGTGGTTTTAACCACCACGTGTATATTTACGACTGTTGTTACTGTGTGCCGTGGTTTTAACCACCACGTGTATATTTACGACTGTTGTTACTGTGTGCCGTGGTTTTAACCACCACGTGTATATTTACGACTGTTGTTACTGTGTGCCGTGGTTTTAACCACCACGTGTATATTTACTCGACTGTGTTACTGTGTGCCGTGGTTTTAACCACCACGTTGTATATTTACGACTGTTGTTACTGTGTGCCGTGGTTTTAACCACCACGTGTATATTTACGACTGTTGTTACTGTGTGCCGTGGTTTTAACCACCACGTGTATATTTACTTCGACTGTTGTTACTGTGTGCCGTGTTTTAACCACCACGTGTATATTTACTCGACTGTTGTTACTGTGTGCCGTGGTTTTAACCACCACATGTATATTTACTTCGACTGTTGTTACTGTGTGCCGTGGTTTTAACCACCACGTGTATATTTACGACTGTTGTTACTGTGTGCCGTGGTTTTAACCACCACGTGTATATTTACGACTGTTGTTACTGTGTGCCGTGGTTTTAACCACCACATGTATATTTACTTCGACTGTTGTTACTGTGTGCCGTGGTTTTAACCACCACGTGTATATTTACGACTGTTGTTACTGTGTGCCGTGGTTTTAACCACCACGTGTATGTTTACGACTGTTGTTACTGTGTGCCGTGGTTTTAACCACCACGTGTATATTTACGACTGTTGTTACTGTGTGCCGTGGTTTTAACCACCACGTGAATATTTACGACTGTTGTTACTGTGTGCCGTGGTTTTAACCACCACGTGTATATTTACGACTGTTGTTACTGTGTGCCGTGGTTTTAACCACCACGTGTATATTTACGACTGTTGTTACTGTGTGCCGTGGTTTTAACCACCACGTGTATATTTACGACTGTTGTTACTGTGTGCCGTGGTTTTAACCACCACGTGTATATTTACGACTGTTGTTACTGTGTGCCGTGGTTTTAACCACCACGTGTATATTTACGACTGTTGTTACTGTGTGCCGTGGTTTTAACCACCACGTGTATATTTACGACTGTTGTTACTGTGTGCCGTGGTTTTAACCACCACGTGTATATTTACGACTGTTGTTACTGTGTGCCGTGGTTTTAACCACCACGTGTATATTTACGACTGTTGTTACTGTGTGCCGTGGTTTTAACCACCACGTGTATATTTACGACTGTTGTTACTGTGTGCCGTTGTTTTAACCACCACGTGTATATTTACGACTGTTGTTACTGTGTGCCGTGGTTTTAACCACCACGTGTATATTTACGACTGTTGTTACTGTGTGCCGTTGTTTTAACCACCACGTGTATATTTACGACTGTTGTTACTGTGTGCCGTGGTTTTAACCACCACGTGTATATTTACGACTGTTGTTACTGTGCGCCGTGGTTTTAACCACCACGTGTATATTTACGACTGTTGTTACTGTGTGCCGTGGTTTTAACCACCACGTGTATATTTACGACTGTTGTTACTGTGTGCCGTGGTTTTAACCACCACGTGTATATTTACGACTGTTGTTACTGTGTGCCGTGGTTTTAACCACCACGTGTATATTTACGACTGTTGTTACTGTGTGCCGTGGTTTTAACCCACCACGTGTATATTTACGACTGTTGTTACTGTGTGCCGTGGTTTTAACCACCACGTGTATATTTACGACTGTTGTTACTGTGTGCCGTGGTTTTAACCACCACGTGTATATTTACGACTGTTGTTACTGTGTGCCGTGGTTTTAACCACCACGTGTATATTTACGACTGTTGTTACTGTGTGCCGTGGTTTTAACCACCACGTGTATATTTACGACTGTTGTTACTGTGTGCCGTGGTTTAACCACCACGTGTATATTTACGACTGTTGTTACTGTGTGCCGTGGTTTTAACCACCACGTGTATATTTACGACTGTTGTTACAGTGTGCCGTGGTTTTAACCACCACGTGTATATTTACGACTGTTGTTACTGTGTGCCGTGGTTTTAACCACCACGTGTATATTTACGACTGTTGTTACTGTGTGCCGTGGTTTTAACCACCACGTGTATATTTACTTCGACTGTTGTTAGTGTGTGCCGTGGTTTTAACCACCACGTGTATATTTACGACTGTTGTTACTGTGTGCCATGGTTTTAACCACCACGTGTATATTTACGACTGTTGTTACTGTGTGCCGTGGTTTTAACAACCACGTGTATATTTACGACTGTTGTTACTGTGTGCCGTGGTTTTAACCACCACGTGTATATTTACGACTGTTGTTACTGTGTGCCGTGGTTTTTAACCACCACGTGTATATTTACGACTGTTGTCACTGTGTGCCGTGGTTTTAACCACCACGTGTATATTTACGACTGTTGTTACTGTGTGCCGTGGTTTTAACCACCACGTGTATATTTACGACTGTTGTTACTGTGTGCCGTGGTTTTAACCACCACATGTATATTTACGACTGTTGTTACTGTGTGCCGTGGTTTTAACCACCACGTGTATATTTACGACTGTTGTTACTGTGTGCCGTGGTTTTAACCACCACGTGTATATTTATGACTGCTGTTACTGTGTACCGTGGTTTTAACCACCACGTGTATATTTACGACTGTTGTTACTGTTTGCCGTGGTTTTAACCACCATGTGTATATTTACGACTGCTGTTACTGTGTGCCGTGGTTTTAACCACCACATGTATATTTACTTCGACTGTTGTTACTGTGTGCCGTGGTTTTAACCACCACGTGTATATTTACGACTGTTGTTACTGTGTGCCGTGGTTTTAACCACCACATGTATATTTACTTCGACTGTTGTTACTGTGTGCCGTGGTTTTAACCACCACGTGTATATTTACGACTGTTGTTACTGTGTGTCGTGGTTTTAACCACCACGTGTATATTTACGACTGTTGTTACTGTGTGCCGTGGTTTTAACCACCACGTGTATATTTACGACTGTTGTTACTGTGTGCCGTGGTTTTAACCACCACGTGTATATTTACGACTGTTGTTACTGTGTGCCGTGGTTTTAACCACCACGTGTATATTTACGACTGTTGTTACTGTGTGCCGTGATTTTAACCACCACGTGTATATTTACGACTGTTGTTACTGTGTGCCGTGGTTTTAACCACCACGTGTATATTTACGACTGTTGTTACTGTGTGCCGTGGTTTTAACCACCACGTGTATATTTACGACTGTTGTTACTGTGTGCCGTGGTTTTAACCACCACGTGTATATTTACGACTGTTGTTACTGTGTGCCGTGGTTTTAACCACCACGTGTATATTTACGACTGTTGTTACTGTGTGCCGTGGTTTTAACCACCACGTGTATATTTGCGACTGTTGTTACTGTGTGCCGTGGTTTTAACCACCACGTGTATATTTACGACTGTTGTTACGGTGTGCCGTGGTTTTAACCACCACGTGTATATTTACGACTGTTGTTACTGTGTGCCGTGGTTTTAACCACCACGTGTATATTTACGACTGTTGTTACTGTGTGCCGTGGTTTTAACCACCACGTGTATATTTACGACTGTTGTTACTGTGTGCCGTGGTTTTAACCACCACGTGTATATTTACGACTGTTGTTACTGTGTGCCGTGGTTTTAACCACCACGTGTATATTTACGACTGTTGTTACTGTGTGCCGTGGTTTTAACCACCACGTGTATATTTACGACTGTTGTTACTGTGTGCCGTGGTTTTAACCACCACGTGTATATTTACGACTGTTGTTACTGTGTGCCGTGGTTTTAACCACCACGTGTATATTTACGACTGTTGTTACTGTGTGCCGTGGTTTTAACCACCACGTGTATATTTACGACTGTTGTTACTGTGTGCCGTGGTTTTAACCACCACGTGTATATTTACGACTGTTGTTACTGTGTGCCGTGGTTTTAACCACCACGTGTATATTTACGACTGTTGTTACTGTGTGCCGTGGTTTTAACCACCACGTGTATATTTACGACTGTTGTTACTGTGTGCCGTGGTTTTAACCACCACGTGTATATTTACGACTGTTGTTACTGTGTGCCGTGGTTTTAACCACCACGTGTATATTTACGACTGTTGTTACTGTGTGCCGTGGTTTTAACCACCACGTGTATATTTACGACTGTTGTTACTGTGTGCCGTGGTTTTAACCACCACGTGTATATTTACGACTGTTGTTACTGTGTGCCGTGGTTTTAACCACCACGTGTATATTTACGACTGTTGTTACTGTGTGCCGTGGTTTTAACCACCACGTGTATATTTACGACTGTTGTTACTGTGTGCCGTGGTTTTAACCACCACGTGTATATTTACGACTGTTGTTACTGTGTGCCGTGGTTTTAACCACCACGTGTATATTTACGACTGTTGTTACTGTGTGCCGTGGTTTTAACCACCACGTGTATATTTACGACTGTTGTTACTGTGTGCCGTGGTTTTAACCACCACGTGTATATTTACGACTGTTGTTACAGTGTGCCGTGGTTTTAACCACCACGTGTATATTTACGACTGTTGTTACTGTGTGCCGTGGTTTTAACCACCACGTGTATATTTACGACTGTTGTTACTGTGTGCCGTGGTTTTAACCACCACGTGTATATTTACGACTGTTGTTACTGTGTGCCGTGGTTTTAACCACCACGTGTATATTTACTACGACTGTTGTTACTGTGTGCCGTGGTTTTAACCACCACGTGTATATTTACTTCGACTGTTGTTACTGTGTGCCGTGGTTTTAACCACCACGTGTATATTTACGACTGTTGTTACTGTGTGCCGTGGTTTTAACCACCACGTGTATATTTACGACTGTTGTTACTGTGTGCCGTGGTTTTAACCACCACGTGTATATTTACGACTGTTGTTACTGTGTGCCGTGGTTTTAACCACCACGTGTATATTTACGACTGTTGTTACTGTGTGCCGTGGTTTTAACCACCACGTGTATATTTACGACTGTTGTTACTGTGTGCCGTGGTTTTAACCACCACGTGTATATTTACGACTGCTGTTACTGTGTGCCGTGGTTTTAACCATCACGTGTATATTTACGACTGTTGTTACTGTTTGCCGTGGTTTTAACCACCACGTGTATATTTACGACTGTTGTTACTGTGTGCCGTGGTTTTAACCACCACATATATATTTACGACTGTTGTTACTGTGTGCCGTGGTTTTAACCACCACGTGTATATTTACGACTGTTGTTACTGTGTGTCGTGGTTTTAACCACCACGTGTATATTTACGACTGTTGTTACTGTGTGCCGTGGTTTTAACCACCACGTGTATATTTACGACTGTTGTTACTGTGTGCCGTGGTTTTAACCACCACGTGTATATTTACGACTGTTGTTACTGTGTGCCGTGATTTTAACCACCACGTGTATATTTACGACTGTTGTTACTGTGTGCCGTGGTTTTAACCACCACGTGTATATTTACGACTGTTGTTACTGTGTGCCGTGGTTTTAACCACCACGTGTATATTTACGACTGTTGTTACTGTGTGCCGTGGTTTTAACCACCACGTGTATATTTGCGACTGTTGTTACTGTGTGCCGTGGTTTTAACCACCACGTGTATATTTACGACTGTTGTTACTGTGTGCCGTGGTTTTAACCACCACGTGTATATTTACGACTGTTGTTACTGTGTGCCGTGGTTTTAACCACCACGTGTATATTTGCGACTGTTGTTACTGTGTGCCGTGGTTTTAACCACCACGTGTATATTTGCGACTGTTGTTACTGTGTGCCGTGGTTTTAACCACCACGTGTATATTTACGACTGTTGTTACTGTGTGCCGTGGTTTTAACCACCACGTGTATATTTACGACTGTTGTTACTGTGTGCCGTGGTTTTAACCACCACGTGTATATTTACGACTGTTGTTACTGTGTGCCGTGGTTTTAACCACCACGTGTATATTTACGACTGTTGTTACTGTGTGCCGTGGTTTTAACCACCACGTGTATATTTACGACTGTTGTTACTGTGTGCCGTGGTTTTAACCACCACGTGTATATTTACGACTGTTGTTACTGTGTGCCGTGGTTTTAACCACCACGTGTAAATTTACGACTGTTGTTACTGTGTGCCGTGGTTTTAACCACCACGTGTAAATTTACGACTGTTGTTACTGTGTGCCGTGGTTTAACCACCACGTGTATATTTACGACTGTTGTTACTGTGTGCCGTGGTTTTAACCACCACGTGTATATTTACGACTGTTGTTACTGTGTGCCGTGGTTTTAACCACCACGTGTATATTTACGACTGTTGTTACTGTGTGCCGTGGTTTTAACCACCACGTGTATATTTACGACTGTTGTTACTGTGTGCCGTGGTTTTAACCACCACGTGTATATTTACGACTGTTGTTTCTGTGTGCCGTGGTTTTAACCACCACGTGTATATTTACGACTGTTGTTACTGTGTGCCGTGGTTTTAACCACCACGTGTATATTTACGACTGTTGTTACTGTGTGCCGTGGTTTTAACCACCACGTGTATATTTACGACTGTTGTTACTGTGTGCCGTGGTTTTAACCACCACGTGTATATTTACGACTGTTGTTACTGTGTGCCGTGGTTTTAACCACCACGTGTATATTTACGACTGTTGTTACTGTGTGCCGTGGTTTTAACCCACCACGTGTATATTTACGACTGTTGTTACTGTGTGCCGTGGTTTTAACCACCACGTGTATATTTACGACTGTTGTTACTGTGTGCCGTGGTTTTAACCACCACGTGTATATTTACGACTGTTGTTACTGTGTGCCGTGGTTTTAACCACCACGTGTATATTTACGACTGTTGTTACTGTGTGCCGTGGTTTTAACCACCACGTGTATATTTGCGACTGTTGTTACTGTGTGCCGTGGTTTTAACCACCACGTGTATATTTGCGACTGTTGTTACTGTGTGCCGTGGTTTTAACCACCACGTGTATATTTGCGACTGTTGTTACTGTGTGCCGTGGTTTTAACCACCACGTGTATATTTACGACTGTTGTTACTGTGTGCCGTGGTTTTAACCACCACGTGTATATTTACGACTGTTGTTACTGTGTGCCGTGGTTTTAACCACCACGTGTATATTTACGACTGTTGTTACTGTGTGCCGTGGTTTTAACCACCACGTGTATATTTACGACTGTTGTTACTGTGTGCCGTGGTTTTAACCACCACGTGTATATTTACGACTGTTGTTACTGTGTGCCGTGGTTTTAACCACCACGTGTATATTTACGACTGTTGTTACTGTGTGCCGTGGTTTTAACCACCACGTGTAAATTTACGACTGTTGTTACTGTGTGCCGTGGTTTTAACCACCACGTGTATATTTACGACTGTTGTTACTGTGTGCCGTGGTTTTAACCACCACGTGTAAATTTACGACTGTTGTTACTGTGTGCCGTGGTTTTAACCACCACGTGTATATTTACGACTGTTGTTACTGTGTGCCGTGGTTTTAACCACCACGTGTATATTTACGACTGTTGTTACTGTGTGCCGTGGTTTTAACCACCACGTGTATATTTACGACTGTTGTTACTGTGTGCCGTGGTTTTAACCACCACGTGTATATTTACGACTGTTGTTACTGTGTGCCGTTGTTTTAACCACCACGTGTATATTTACGACTGTTGTTACTGTGTGCCGTTGTTTTAACCACCACGTGTATATTTACGACTGTTGTTACTGTGTGCCGTGGTTTTAACCACCACGTGTATATTTACGACTGTTGTTACTGTGTGCCGTGGTTTTAACCACCACGTGTATATTTACGACTGTTGTTACTGTGTGCCGTGGTTTTAACCACCACGTGTATATTTACGACTGTTGTTACTGTGTGCCGTGGTTTTAACCACCACGTGTATATTTACGACTGTTGTTACTGTGTGCCGTGGTTTTAACCACCACGTGTATATTTACGACTGTTGTTACTGTGTGCCGTGGTTTTAACCACCACGTGTATATTTACGACTGTTGTTACTGTGTGCCGTGGTTTTAACCACCACGTGTATATTTACGACTGTTGTTACTGTGTGCCGTGGTTTTAACCACCACGTGTATATTTACGACTGTTGTGACTGTGTGCTGCGGTGGTGCGGAAAATAGTGTGTTCGATCCATGAATTATAGTAAGGGGCGCGAAACTAAAGCGTTCTGGAGTGTGAGCTCCACATTTTACAGCTCAGGTTTCCACCATTATGGAAATTCGACAGGGCATATAATACATGTATAAGAAGCTGTTTTTAACTGAATAAAATTATAATGACAAACATGTTTATCTTTATATTTCAAATATCTTCAGTAATTTAATGTTAATATTTGTCTTTTAAAATGTGGTGTCCATGCTATTACGAAAACAACTGTTCGTCCAGCAGATCAAATTTCCCTTCATCTGTTCTCTAACAAACGTATTAACTAGTACTGACTTTAAAAAAACAAAACAAATGGAAATGACGTATGAATTTAAAGAGATTGGAAACTGAGGAAAAAGTTTTTTTTTTCCACCACTACCCCAACTTTCTTCCGCCGTGTGTTCATGAAACAATCGAAATAAAGACATATGCTACAAATTGAAATTAGTTGATGTCATTTCATCAACTGATAGAGAAGATATTTATTATTTTAATTTGTTTGTTCTGTGCGTCGGCAGAAAATTGGCAATCCTTGACAATTGCGGTTGGAGACGAGCGCTCCTTGTTATATTCGTGCTGGAACTCAAAATCCCAGTGTTCAAGTGATGACACGTAGGTGATCAAAATACGACTAACTAACTTGACCACATTTTAAATAAACAGGTATCAACAATATAATTTTTTTAGGTTTTAATAATCTATGTTACTGATAAATATATTTTAGCATGAACCTTACTAGTTTTTATTTAACATGCAGGGGTGTCCGGTAACTTTCCATAAAATTGAGATACTATAACGTTTAATAACTCAGTACAGTGGATTCTAGCTTTATACGGACGAATTTGAGCGATTGGTCGGTATTCTTCGCTAACCAATCCAAACAGATACACAACACAAAAACAAAAAATGATTTGAAATCTATGCCATGTCTATCTGCTCCGGAAGGGAGAGGAACTCCCTACATGCGTGGCACCTGTCGAATTACTCGGGTAATTAGTGAATTCCGTGGCTAGCCATGATACAGTAAGGAGGAAAGGAAGTGATTACGACGAAAGGTACAAATCAACTGCCACTGTGCAAAGATAATATTGACTAAGGGATGACTTCAATCAATACAAATTAGATGTTTTATAGTCTAAAGTTTTCTTTTGCATTTTATTTGGATGGTCGGTTGAATGGGAATGAACGCCACTTTGGGCAATTTGTCAGCCATATCATGTCGTCCATTTTTTATTGGAGGAGTACCCGTTGATAACGACCGACCTTCTGTAGGAAAATTGGCAATCCGTGTCGACAAATGCAACTATTTCGGTCATAGTTAGGATATATAACTCTGTTTTTCAAATTAACGACTTTATTATCATTAACAGCAGAATTAGAATATATCAAGCTATATTAATAACATTTTATTTTTTTTTTGACCTTTTTTAATATTAGATACATGTTTTTGTCCATTAATTTTTGTGAATAATGGAGGTGCGCATTTATATTGTGCTGTTATGGTTTTTTTTCTTGGTTTTTTTTTTTTTTTGTTTTTTGTTTTTTGTTTTTTGTTTTTTGTTTTTTGTTTGTTTGTTTGTTTGTTTTTGTTTTTTGTTTGTTTCGTCATTATTTTTTCAACAAAAGTATAACTATATTTTATAATTTAAGAAGTCACATTGAATTTACAATAAATTATAATTACCTAATAAACATTTGTGACATATTTGTTATTTAGCACACCTTTAAAGTCGTGAAATTTAAGCCATGTTGTGTTGTCCTGATAGAGCTTGTGTCATAAACTTGTGCAAGATGTTTATTTAATAGTTTATTCCTAAAACACTTGCCAACCTTTACGACTATTTAAGGGTCTGTTCGGTTAATTTATAGAAACCATTTATAAATGTAAATAACAAATTTAAAGTTCATTACTACATGTTTTACTCATGACAAGACAAATTAAGCAGATGCAGGAAATTTCACTCTTTCTAACGACATTATTTGGTAAGTCAAATAATTCAAATAGTTTTAAAGCTTTCTAAGACTTAAAACATTTACCTTTAATTTAAAAGTAACATAAATTTCATTAAAATAATTGGGCCATAACAATGCCTCACGACGCCCTGTCTATACGGACATGCGCCGTCGTATAGGAAAATAAAGTTCTGTTTATAATGTCAACATTTGTAAACGAAATTGCAAGAAAGAAAATAAAAATTTAAACTGATAAAAACTATATAAATTAAAAGCTGAATGTGTCTAGATTAACAAACAAGTTCCACACGCTTAGTATAATTAAGTTTTGTATTCTAAATATTGGTTTTTGTAGCATGGGTATAGTTTATATGGCGATCAATGGTCGTTTTCATCAGTCAATATGGTCAATTTGTAAATGGATTTGGAAGAAACTTCTTCAGAAATTAAACTGATTCAATTGTAATTTTCTTAAAGTTAATTTATCGCAGAAACCCAAACACGTCGTACACGATCGTTTAGAAAAAACCATAAACTTGAATTTAAAACTTTTTGTAAAGGTCCCATTGAAATTTTACAGGGGATCGAAAAACAGCATGGCTACATTAATACGTCATTAAAAGCACGTGATGTCTTCTATAGTTGGATATGGAACGACAACACAATTGATGAACTTCGACACTCGTTGAATGTAGTTCCCCCCAAAAATGGTATATATCATCCTCACAAGTTAGGGTTTCTGTGTCCACAAGCGTTCACGAAAACCTATGGATTAGTTAAATAAGAGTAGGCGTTATATTCATGATACGTTACATGAATATAATAATGCATATCCATATCTAAATAATCTAAAACCGGGCTAACCTAGCTACCCATCTACATGTACGCACGGTAACAGTCCACTCGGCTAACATAGCTACGCACCTACAAAAATATACCGTAACAGTCCACTCGGCTAACCTATCAAGTCATCTACATGTACACACTGTAACAGTTCATTCCGCTGACCTTGCGACTCATCTACAGGTACATACGGTAACATTGCCCCTCATATTTACAGACTCGGCTGGCCTAGCTACCCATTTGCATGCAGACACGGTAGCAGTCCATTCTGCTAATTTAGCTACACATCTACTGGTACATGCGGCCACAGTTCACTGCACTTAAATAACTACACATCTACAGGTACACACGGTAACAATCCGCTCGACCAACCTGGCACACAAGTACAGGTATAAACAGCAACAGTCCACTAGGCTATCCTAGTTACGCATCTACAGGTGTTACATACGGTAATATTCCAAGCGGCTAACTTAGCTGCACATTTACACTTACACATGGTAACAGTCCACGCTGACTCACATTAACCATGTTAACCGATACATGGCGACATGTATACAATAACACCGAGTAAAACAACTATCGACCTATAACTTATCACTTACCTGACTTTACGCGTTGCTACCATAACAGGATTGTGAGACTTTCATAATGCCCAGGAAATGCGTCGCTGCGGAAACACCCCTCGCGACCAAACTGGACACAGTGCAATCCATTTCTATGTTAATTTTATGATTTAATGTATCGTTAGGAAACTAATCGCTCTCTCTGTAACTCGTCTGAAATAAGGTGAATTGTGTTTTAAGTCCGTGTGTGTGCTTGTATGCAGCGTTTCATATAAATTTATCGACTTCATCACGGCGTTCAAACAGGAAAACTGACAGTAATGATACGTTCGGGCCGATATTAGGCATGAAAACAGACAATAACTAAACCTTAAGTCGGGCTCAATTATCCAAAGTCGTACTCAAACTCACACACAATTCTTGACATGCTTGTGATCAAAACTGTCGTCGAAAAGTAGCATAGTTATTTCAAACAAACAGAAATAAGCTATGCATTTCGAAAAGATGGGATGCTATAAATGTTAACTGATGTTGAAAAATAGTCACCCCTCCTTTGTATGTCACGAAACAGTTGTAGTCTTGTTTTATATCACTTAATACGATGTACGGACTTTGTGTGTTTAGTGTGTTTGTTTATTTTTCATCAACGTGTACGCAAAATTTTATTACGGAAGTAATTGTATGAGTTTGCCCTGAGAAATCCCGACTGTTTGCAGCAAAACTAGCAATCATTGAACCTTAAGATTGGAGTCGATCATACCTTGCCACAGTCGTACACGAACTCACAATTCCATCATTCAGTTGCCGACACGCTGTTTATCGATATAAGATCAGCTTTCTAGACCACTCTGCATGCCACCGAGACCCGACATTTATAAACATTAGTCGAATTCACAACTAAAACAATTCTTTAAGAGTAATTTATGTTCGTATTTAAGAAAACTCAACTTAAACATACATATGACGGAATAACTTCCTATATGAATTAAAGATACCATTTGATAAAACTAGGCATCCGCGCATAAAAATGTAGGTGCACTCCATTTGTGCTGATAAAATCCTGAAGTAGCAAATTACCACATTAACATAAAGAAGGTAAACGCACTCTCTCCAATTATAAGAACACTTTATATACGATTTGTTCTTACGCCATTAAATGAAAAAATTAACAAGGTGAAAAATGTATTTCATAGGTTGCACTGCATATGGATTTGACTCACAGTGCGTCAAAATAAGGCATAGAGCTGATTCAGTCAGTCGTACACATTGGTACCGTGGTAACCAAACAGTTTTTGTTCCGCAGATGTTAGTTGTGACTGTAATCGTACACATTAGTACCATGGTAACACAACAGTTGATGTTCAGGAGATGTTGGCTGTGACTGTAGTCGCACACATTCGTACCATGGTAACCCAAGAGATGATGTTCGGCAGATGTTGGCTGTGACTGTAGTAGTACACATTGGTACCATGGTAACCAAACAGTTGATATTCAGCAGATGCTGGTTGCGGTGAAAGTCGCATTTCGATAATTATTTAATATTATTAACCTAGAACAGATTATTTTTTTCTGCTGTAACTATTAATTATCTTCCGCAATGAGAGACATAACCGAACTTGAGATATATGCTTCCGACTTGGCTCGGTCTATTTATAATCGTGGTTACGCCATGTTATTACTTTCGCATTTGAAAATAATATTTTCAAATATTAAAAAGTCGTTTAATCTAGTGCAATCCAGTTAGAAAAGTAAGTAAAAGAGAAGTTAATGTAAAAAGAACGGGCATGGGATTGGGGGGGACCGCATGGGGGTTGGAATTGGGGAGGCGGACGTGGGATTGGAGATGGGCGGGCGTGGTGGTAGTATAGCTGCCAATAGTTGCTTGATTCGTCAATGAAGTTTTTACTTAACGTCCAGTTAGCAATATTTAAATTCTTTTCAGGACATCAATATTAAAAAATCAAACTGAAAAGGGGAATACAAGATTGACTACCAATGAACAAGTACATAGCAATGGATTGGGCGGATAAATTAGCCGTTCGTTATGTTTTGTTACAATGAGTGTATTAGCGAAATAATCGTGCATAGAGAGTGGCACTCTACAATCAAGATAATCACGACGGTCTGTGGTCAGGCTTTCTAACTTAAAACCTGACACCCACTCCCTGGACGCGCAGGGCAGGTCTGTAAGACGAGCACTGAGAACATCTATATAATTCCGTAAATGATAGGTTGAGTTCACGTGCACTTATCTACTCGTTCCGCTATCCAATCAGAACGCCTGAAATAAGAACTTTGTCTGATTAGATACGTTCGTTTTACTGAATAAATAAGTACTTTGAAGCGTTGATAGGTCCAACAGATATACAATTTCTATTACTCTCGGAATATCACATTGTCTTTCCACAAACATACGTCATAACCTATTATTATCTTTCTCTCCATTGTACGAATGGTTAATAACTGTCTATATATGTATATATATACAGCTGAATAAACATGTTGTAAATAAGATGGCTCCTAACTACTGTCTTACAACTATTGGTTTCTGACAAGCCATCATAGTTTAGGACAGAAAATAAATTGCTGTTAGAGCAGTTGTTAAAATTGTTTGTTTGTTTTCCTAATTATAAATAAATTTTGCAAGAATACTGACTTTTGATTGGCTGGAAAATATTTTGTATCAGATGAAAATGGAAAACACATTTGATCGCCATGGAGACACGCGCCATTTGACGTAATATATTACTCCACGGGAAACTAACAGTTTTTCGTAGAGCTCTTTAAAAAAAATGTCCAGTTACATAAATGAAATTGGTGAGGTCATTTTTATTGTTTGAATTTATGTAAAAGTTTTAACTACAAAAAATATTTTCTCCATCGAGGGATAACAAAATTTCCGTTGTGCACTTTTAATATAATCCGCGTCCTTAAGTAAAGCCATATTATGGCGGGCAGGTTTCATTGCTGAAGGAAGATGCACACTACCCGCGAAAAATGTCAAGACCTTCGGAGGGAAAACTGACAATTCCTGTCAATTAAGATTCAGTCGAGCATATCTTCCCCGAAATATGGTTAGAACTCTTAACAATAGCGTTGGCACGTCGGTCATCACTAGCAGATTATTGACTACCATAAAAATCTTCCAACAAGGCCTGCGTTACACCAGGGTGTTAAAACTTCATCACATTGATTGGTTTGTTTCACGTGAAGTCTTGTTCTTGTCATCATATAAAATTGATGAAAATCTGCTCACTTGGCATTTAGCAATAAAATCTGACAAAACATAGAACACTTACAGGTACTTCTGCAGAACATAAAATATCTAAAACTAAAACTGATACACGATTCAATTAATTGTACCCGGATGTTCCTATATAATCACGAAGTTGACGCAGTTGGAAGTAGGTGCGTTCGATTTGTGCAGCGATGTTCTATAGCAAAACATGATATAGCTGAAATCTCATAAAAGTAAAACAATTAATCATGAATATCTGTATCCATGGTAACACTGATACTCAACAGGTGAGTGAAGTAGCTGATTTCACTACAATATGTCTGAAATTTATCTTTTAGAGTTAGAAATAAACAGGATGCCTTGTAAAATTGATTGTTAAATAAAAATGAA
Source organism: Limnoperna fortunei (assembly GCA_944474755.1). NCBI lineage: Eukaryota > Metazoa > Mollusca > Bivalvia > Mytilida > Modiolidae > Limnoperna > Limnoperna fortunei. The sequence goes on from OX104119.1 coordinate 4,245,500, forward strand.
GGATCTGATGATGATTTACTAGAGTCTACAGGTGGACGGACGTTGTTTGTTGGAGCCTACAGATGGACGGACGTTGTTTATTAGAGTCTACAGATGAACGGACGTTGTTTACTAGAGTCTACAGATGGACGGACGTTGTTTACTAGAGTCTACAGATGGACGGACGTTGTTTACTAGAGTCTACAGATGAACGGACGTTGTTTACTAGAGTCTACAGATGGACGGACGTTGTTTACTAGAGTCTACAGATGGACGGACGTTGTTTACTAGAGTCTACAGATGAACGGACGTTGTTTACTAGAGTCTACAGATGGACGGACGTTGCTTACTGGAATCTACAGATGGACGGAATTTGTTTACTGGAGTCTACAGATGGACGGAAGTTGTTTACTGGAGTCTACACATGGACGGACGTTGTTTACTGGAGTCTACACATGGACGGATGTTGTTTACTGGAGTCTACAGATGGACGGACGTATACTGGAATCTACAGATGGACGGAAGTTGTGTACTGGAGTCTACACATGGACGGATGTTGTTTACTAGAGTCTACAGATGCACGGAGGTTGTTTACTGGAGTCTACAGATGGACGGACGTTGTTTACTGGCGTCTACATATGGACGGACGTTGTTAACTGGAGTCTGTAGATGGACGGACGTTGTTTACTTGGGTCGACAGATGGACGGACGTTGTTTACTACTTTACAGATATACGGACGTTATTTACTAGAGTCTGCAGATGGACAGACGTTGATTACTGGAATCTACAGATGGACGGAAATTGTTAACTGGAGTCTACAGATTGACGGACGTTGTTTACTGAAGTCTACAGATGGACGGACGTTGTTTACGGGAGTCTACAGATAGACGGACGTTGTTTACTAGAGTCTACAGATGGACGAACGTTGTTTACTGGAATCTACAGATGGACGGAATGTGTTTACTTGAGTCTACAGATGGACGGAAGTTGTTTACTGGAGTCTACACATGGACGGACGTTGTTTACTGGAGTCTACAGATGGACGGAAGTTGTTTACTAGAGTCTACACATGGACGGACGTTGTTTACTAGAGTCTACAGATGGACGGACGTTGTTTACTAGAGTCTACAGATGGACGGACGTTGTTTACTGGAATCTACAGATGGACGGAATGTGTTTACTGGAGTCTACAGATGGACGAAAGTTGTTTACTGGAGTCTACACATGGACGGACGTTGTTTACTGGAGTCTACAGATGGACGGAAGTTGTTTACTGGAGTCTACACATGGACGGACGTTGTTTACTAGAGTCTACAGATGGACGGACGCGTTGTTTACTAGAGTCTACACATGGATGGGCGTTGTTTACTGGAGTCTACTGATGGACGGAAGTTGTTTACTGGAGACTAAAGATTGAAGGACGTTTTTTACTGTAGTCTACAGATGGAAGGATGTTGTTAAGTGGAGACTACAAATAGCCGGACATTGTTTACTGCAGTCTAAAGATGGACGGACGTTGCTGAAAGTCGGAAGTCTCTTTGCTTCTATGTATTTTACGCACATTTTCGTGAGCTATGTAATGGAGTCCAATCTGGAGCCTGTTGGTATAACCACTGATTAGTCTCGACATTGGACATACGCTTTAGGGTCTCTTAGAGCTCTGGTGTTGGCATAACGATAAGATTTTAGATTACTAACTAGATCACATGGACATGGAGGTTTCTGATAGAGAGCTAAAGTCCTGGCACAGCGCTGATCTGATAGATGACTGAATAGCTCACATGGACATTGCGATTTCTGTTAGAGCCCAAGTGTTGGCTCAACGCCGATCTGTTAGATGACTATCTGGATCGCACTGTCATTGAGATTTCTATTAGAGCTCAATATATGGCACAACACCGATCTGTTAATGACTAACTATATTACACGGCCATTTAGATTTCTGTTAATGCTCCGGTGTTGACTCAACGCCGATCTGTTAGATGACTAATCTGATCAAACCGACAATACCTGTTAGAGCTGCGGTATTGGATAAACGCCGATCTGGTAGATGACTAACCAGATCACACGCAAATTGAGGTTTATTTTAGAGGAAATTTTCATTTAATGTGCATCATTGTTTTAATTATGTAATTTTTTGTAGACTGTCATATACAGAATGGACCTATGATTTCACGACTAAACTTTTATATTGAATAAAAATCTGCTGCACGCAGAGGCGAGCGGTTCCTAGATACACGTGTTCGTTGTTAATGAATAAATACTTTATATTCGGTTGAGTTTGACGAATTGGAACATAAAGCGTTTATTCAGTGTTATTGTTCGGTACTTATTGTATATAGGTAACCATTGACATGTAACAAATGATTTAAACACCTTTCTTAACATTAGACACATTTCTTATCTGGCAAACACAGAGAGCGCACCTGTTGCTACAGCTTGGATACAATGTAAGTACATGCTGCTATTTAAAAAGAGATTTGAAATCAAAAAAATATTGCTTACTTATTGTTATCTTCAACATTAGTATTCGTAACTGATTTGTTTTGATATCAGTACCAAAAAAGAAATCCAGAAACATTGGAACATATGGAAGGGGCACAAATATATGTAAAAAATGTTGAGCTTTTCTAAAAAGCTAACCTTCTCTTAGCTGCATTTCCTAATTTATGGGTATTATTAAGGCATCTGTTGTCTGTAATTTATATGTAGGATAGCCAAATAATACACCTTGTTTGCGCTAATTATTTACCAATGGTGCTTGAGAGATTTAAATAACTGTCCTTACTTCAAACGTGTTTCTTTTTTAACATTAAACAAAAAAAAAGACTCCATGAACAAATGTTTAAAATGAGCGGTAAAAATATGTGTTGTAAGATTGTCGTAGAACGAAAAATCGTAGCCTCGCTTTTTTGGAAATCACAAAACTAAATTCGGATTATAACGGCACTAAGATTCTGTCTACGATTGTTAGTGCTTTGGTTTGGTATAGAGTGCTACTATTTGTATATCTGATTATCGCGGTGTTGTTAATCGCTCTTAGAAATCCACGATGTTTACAATTGCGTGCAGTGATAATGTCATGAGGGATTTTCTATCAAAGGAAAATGTCATAAACAGGCGATAAAACATGTCAAGGATGAGCATATCCTATAATTAACACGACTGTCTGTACATGTATCGGCTAGACACATATAGAATAGGACTTGATTTGACGACTTGGGGACCGGACTCGGATTTATTTTATCTGATTTGTGGACCAGACTCGGCTTGGTTTAGCTGACTTGGAGACCAGAATCCTTTGCGTGGACATTGCACCGTATGCTGCATGAAGTATACATTACATTGGGAATACCTCGATTGTTACGTTGCAAAATAATGGGAATCGTAATTACGAAACTTTGTGTATTTATTTATTGGTCACGCAATCACTCACGGGGGGTAACTTTGTGTATATAGTGTAATACGTATGTGCGTCCCGAATGGGTCAATTTTTTACCTCTCCAAAATATATGAAAAGGTAGCTTTTTTTCATTGAAAAATATATAAATGGGTATAGTTGTAAATTATATCCATGCCTCAATTCTCATATTGAGCATGTAAAGCCTATGTAAACCACAATTATTTTACAAATAAAGTGTTCCATTAACATAATTGATCATTTTGGTAGTGAATGTACTATATGTCAATGGGGATGTGCAGTAATAAAAAATATGAATAGGTCTGATTTAATAATTAAATATGTGATAGGGTCCCGTTTAAAACATCCGAAAATATATGAATAGGGTGGGTTTTCTAATCTCCGTCCGCAGACCTGTACCTAAATGTATCCTTAGTTTACCCCCGCCCACCCCGGTGCAATCACTGAAAAAATGTATGCACTCAGTGACTGAATTAAGCATGTTTCTAAAAATTGATTGGGTTTTAGGCCTTTGATATTGCGTTTTGCAACGCTAAGCTATAAAATAATTGGGTTTTAAGAAAATTTAATTGCGTAATAACGCAAATACGCAGCTTATCTGGAAGCTCTGATGTACTGAGCCCTCGTGAATTGTATGACCTCCTGACAACACATAAATATAGTGACATAGCCTTTCAGAAATACAGTACTTGAGATTAAAAACGCAACACTTTTATCCTGTCAGCGCTCCGTCAGCGTTCCAAAATCCGTCAGCGATCAGTTATCAATCAGTCAGATCAGTCAAATCGTTCCCAATCCGTCAGATCGTTCCCAATCCGTCCATCCGTCAATTGACTGATTCGGAACGATTTGACTGATTAGTCTCGATCATCCAGACGCTTAATTACATTTGTGCGTCTGGATTCATCTCTATATTGAACTCGTTACCATTACGCCCAAAACTGGGCGTAATTTTTGATTGGATGATATTTTTATTATTTAAAAAAATGACTTCCGTTCATATCAAGAAGTGTATAACAAATTGTGCCAAAGTTTACATTTGAATATTTTTATAAATATAACTTTATCAATTAAATAAACAAATATTATTGTTGTGCACAATCAAGAGTGAATCTGAATGTGACGTCATATTATAAGTATGCATGGTTTTCCTGGTTTAAAAATAGGGCCCTAAAAATAGAACATTGTTTTGTCTCCACCTGTTGATAGCGAAATTACAACAAGGTGATCCCAGATGATATTATATATGCGTCTGGGTGATCGAGACTATTGACTGATCTGACGGATCGATTTGGACTGATCGCTTAGTCTCGATCATCCAGACGCTTAATTACATTTGTGCGTCTGGATTCAACTCTATATTGAACTCGTTACCATTACGCCCAAAACTGGGCGTAATTTTTGATTGGATGATATTTTTATTATCTAAAAAATTACTTCCGTTCATATCAAGAGGTGTACAACAAATTGTACCAAAGTTTACATTTGAATATTTTTATAAAATATTACTTTATCAATTAATTAAACAAATATTATTGTTATGCATAATCAAGAGTGAATCTTACTGTGACGTCATATTATAAGTATAGATATGTTTGCATGGTTTTCCTGGTTTAAAAATAGGGCTCTAAAAATAGAATCATTGTTTGTCTCCACCTATTGGTAGCGAAATTAAAATAAGGTGATCCCAGACGCTATTATATATGCGTCTGGGTGATCGATACTACTGATCGCTCCAATCCGTCCATTCAACTTCCGGTTAGTGAAATCAATATTTCGAAATGTGAAAATTCGTTTCACTCGCAAATATTAGAAGTATACAAATGTCAACTGTTATGTCCTCATTTATGGCTCGTTTAACCTAATAATAAGGCTAAACAGGTCTAAAGTTAAAAATAATACGAATGGAAATTCCCCCAATCTATTACTAGTTATATATGCATCTGTGACGAAGTATAAACATCACATAATGTCATTTTATTAACAAAATAATTTTTAATAAATACACACACAATGACTTAAAACAAATTGACCTCGCGTGACAAGGCGTACGTCTCGTATTTGTCTTCAAATTTTTTAAAGCGGAAAAAGTCGAGTCTAAAGTTATAAAACATAAATGTATATATATTTAAAGAAAGAAATTGAAAAAATAACACACACACAATGAATTAAAAAAATATTTGACCTCGCGTGACAATGCGTACATCTCGTATTTGACTTCGAAATTTTTTAAAGCGGAAAAAGCGGGAAAGACGAAGGCGGAATAGTAATATTTTTTCACGTCGCGCTTTCGCGTCAGCATTATGCGTATGTATGATTGAAGTTAGTTTAAGACTATTTTCAAACATTATATTAGTCTATTTAATATGGCGTCGAGTGTTTATAAGGAAGAGCTGCAGTACCCAACGAAACAGCAGACCTTCGACAGGTAAACTGGTTATCTTTGCAAATTTAGGGATGAGTCGAACACACCCTCTCTCTGTAAGGGTCGAACAGATAACTCGGTGATCAATACTATATTACTGCTACCTTAAAACCGCTGTCGAGGTTTTTTATTATAAACGCTTAAAAAGATCATTTGTCGTGGTTTGATCAGTTTTCTTTCTGTGCCACAATTCCTAAGAATTCCGGTGTATATACCGAGAAAGATTTACGACAAAAGCGAATACATCTATTTATATATTTTATTCAATATCTAGTTGTGTCACATGAATTTACACAGAATTAAATGTCAAAAAAAGAATAAACGCGTTTGTATATAGAAGCTTACGAGTTAAAGACGCAAACATGTAAGCATAATTTTAAAATCAATTCTGCTTTCGCATTTTAGCCGTAACAATTTCTTTATTTTACGATGTCTGTTATATTCATTCGATATTTAATGATACATAAGTATGAATTGTTTCCTTTAAATTCGGAAGTGTTTGAAATTAGTTACTAGGTATCACGTTTTTTTTTGGGAGGCGGGGGGTGGGGGTTGTTCAGGACATAATAGAATTGCCGCGAACCATAGTGACGTGTTTAGAGAGTACTGGCAGGCTAATGATCTCTTTTGTAGATTTTGAGAAGGAAAAGGCTTAAAATTTTCCGCCCATACCCATACCACTTATTTTTCCAGTTGAATTCAAAATGTTTGCCCTTTTATCCATCTTTCTCTAATTGATTGAGGGGGCCTCGGTGGCCGAGTGGTTATGGCAGTCTACTATTGATCACGTTGTCTATCAACACTGAGGTTGCTGGTTCGAGTCTCAAGGCGGGCAGGGTGCACTCGAGTTAATTGACAAGGATTGCCACTTTTCCTACCGAAGGACCAGAGTTTTCTCCGGGTACTCCGGCTTCTTCCTCCAATAAAAACTGGACGCCATGTTATAACTGCAAATATTGCTGAAAGTGGCGTTCAACAGTATTTAAACAAACAAACAAACAAACAAACAAATCTAATTGAGATTTAACTTTTTCTCTTCATGAATAAGGCTGAACACCCTCGTTGAAAGAAAAGCAAGCATCCAATCAATCAATCAATGAAATAAGTTATTCAAATTGAATGACAATCTTTTAAAGGGTACGTTTTGAAAAGTTCTGTTTTATCGATATGACTGTAATGACAATGTTAAAACCGATCTTCATAGAACTAGTGAATTAATGACGTTTTGTTAAAAAAATTAATATTTCGCACTATAACACGTGTCTATCTGTAACACATTTTAACGCTTAACTGCAGTATTAACAGACAAGTCTCACCGGCGTTATTAGGGCCTCAGTGGCTGATTGGTTAGTCATCTACTAGTTATTACATGCCTATAAACAGGTTGCGGATTTTCGAACGACTGCAGATAGGGTGTGCCTGACTCCAACTGTATTGACTTGTCCGTTTTACAATGTGTACTCCGGCTTCCTCCCACCTCGCTCCCAATAAACTTGACCTTTGATGTTAATCTGTTCTCCACACTATACCGGTATGTAACAGCAGAAACACCCCTTGATTTTAAACTACAAGTAGCTGCAGGAATTTGGCCTTCAAGATGTCTTACTTCAGACTACAGGCATCTGCAGGAATGTGCCCTTCGAGACTAACCTAGCTTACCACTAGTTTACATGTTGATGCATCAACTTGACCTCTGGGACATACGAGACCTGTATGGTATGCTGACAGAAGGCAATTTATTGTCGCGGCTTGGTTAACTCCAGACTACACGTAGCTGAAGGAGCTTGACATCCGAGACATACTTAACTCATTTACTCTATACTAGCTGAAAACAATTTGAATATTCGAGTTATTTGACCTCTAGACTATACGTAGCGGTTGGAACTTGACCATTGGAACCTGCAGACTGTACTAGCTGCGGACAATTCTCTTACCGGTATACTACTTACCTGGGCTGTGGACTACATATATCTGCAAGAATATAGCCTTCGCGACTTCGCCAATGTTCAACAGTAAACACAGAAATAAAGCGGTCACGACTTACTGGCCTGCAGACTGAAAGAAGCTGCAGAAAACGTGGTCTTCTATACTTAACTATAAACTACAAGTAGCTGAAGTAGCCTGGGCTTTGATACTTACCTTTACTCTTAAATAAACTTTGATGTCTGAAACTTATCTCAGCCTACTACCCTGACCTTCTTACAACGCGTAGATGCAGGATTATAGCTCCTTCAAATTCAGTTAATCAGTATCTGCAGGAACTGGTCCCTCACGACCTCCAGACTACACGTAAATACAATAGATCTTTACCTGACCTAGATAATAGACGTAGCTGAAAGAACTGGACCTCCAATGCCTACCTGGTCTTCAGACTATATGTAGCTGCAGAAATATGCCGCCTACTTACATGAACTTTAACTGCACGTAGCTACAGAACTTGACCTTCAAGACAACTAACTTCCAGACTACACGTACGTATCGGCTGGAATCTGCCTTCCGATACTTACCTGACCTCTAGTCTACCGGTAGCTGCATGAACTTAACCTTTGAGACAAACAAGACATGTAGACTATACCAACTGCAGGTAATTATCCTTCGCGACTAACCTGATTTCTACACTAAACAGATGAAGCTTAACTTTCGAGACATATGCAAAATGTATGCTTTATATTAGCTGCAATCAACTTACTTACGCGATTTACCTTTCCTCTAAACTACACGTAGCGGCGAGAACGTGCCGTTTAAGAATAAGAGACCTGTAGACTATGCTTGTAGCAGGCAATTGGACTATGCAACTTACGTGACCTCCAGGCTAAACAAAAATGTATCAGCTTGTCTTTCGAGACATACATGTACCTGAACTGAGGATCTACAGGCAATTAGTTTTTGTGATTTGCCCGACCTTTAAACTACACCCTGCTGAAGGAGATTAGCCCTAGCGGCTTAATTTGTCAGTGAACAATAAAACTGAAACTGGAAACGGTTAAAATGTCAGCGAACGATAAAACTGAATCCGTTGAACAGTAAGAAAACAATAAAACTAAAACAGTAAAAATGTCAGTGAGCAATACAACTGAAACTAATAAACTGCCCCATAACTAAATCTGCTAAATTGCCTGACAAAAAAAAACTAATACAGTTATACAGTTAAACTGCCTGGTAAAATATCAAACTAAAAGAGTTAAACTGCTTGAAGACAATACAACTAAAACTGTTAAACTCCCTGCAGAAAATAACTATAAACTGCTTAAATGCCCCCCAACAATAAATCAAAGCTTTTCAACAACCAGGCCCCCCCACCCTACAAAAAATACATTTAAATGAGTTACATTTAATAAATTGGAAGATTCTGTTATACGTAATGTCAGACTGATTGGAGGTCTATGCCACTTTCAACAATGTGTCTGCTACATTAATATCATGACCCCCGACTTCATGTCACAATAAAAACTAGATATAGCTGCAAAAATGCTGAAACCTCATTTACAAACAAACAAAACATAAAACAGATGTATTTACTTTAGTCGCGTTTTATTTGATTTACGTGAAACAAATGACAATAGACCTAAAGCATAAAATTCAGCTTACAATATTAATGCGCCATTAAGACAATATTCAGTTACATATATAACATTTATTTCCGTCTTGTAAGTTAAGTAAGTATTTTCTGTGTGTGCTGAAAATGCCATCAAGGTAAATTATAAATTAAGTACCAAATTATACTCGTTTTAAAATCGCAATGTTTTCTTTGTTTGAATGATATAGCTGAAAAATTGCCGAAACCGGCTAAAATACCATGCATTCAAATCAACCAACACAACCAATATACGGATAATGTCACGTGGCCTCGGTGTCTGAGTGGTTAATCTAGTAAGTCATAAACTATTGATCACAGAAGTTTCAAGACTGAGGTTGAAAGTTCAAGTCGTACTATGGTAGGGTGTACCCGACTACATCTTTAATTGACAAACATTACGGATTTCCTGTTTAAAATGTGCTACAGTGGTTAAAAATGAAAGCGAAACGATTACAACAAAATAACCGTTCACAGTCTCGGCAACATGATATGGAGCTTAACAACAGTTCGGTCATAAGATGGTGCTTGTCTGGAATGAAAGAGATTAATATCGTTGGATTGGCAGATAAGGGTACCAGGCGAGGAATAATAAATATCGTTGGAAGGTAAGATAAGGGTACCAGGCGAGGAATACAAAATATCGTTGGAATGTCAGATAAGGGTACAAGGCGAGGAATACTAAATATCGTTGGAAGGTAAGATAAGGGTACCAGGCAAGGAATACTACATATTGTTGGAAGGTAAGATAAGGGTACCAGGCGACAAATAAGAAATTAACCGAATGAAGCAAGCATGTATCATGTATCTTTATGTGTACAGTAAATTTAATGCAGAATAAAAAGGATTTCATCTCTAATTCGTTTGTGTAACATGTAGTGGAAACACAATTATTTTTCTATATTATTTTAGCCATTATTTTTATATAAATGATTGCGATCGTTAGTCCTAAGTCCACAAAGTTGAACTGCATTCTTATAATTAAACATGAATGTGAATCTATTTTCAATTTGAATGTTTCTTGAAAACTTGATATTAAGAGATTGATTAAAGGCAATAACAAAATACCCAACACCAAGGAAACTTTCAAAAACGACAATCCAGAAATCCAAGTCCAAGACACAGGTAAACTCGATAACCAACAACCACAAAATATAGCAACTACAGCAATGGTACAGGCATTTAAAACGGAATGTTGGGTAAAACCAGGTTTTATGGCATGCCAAGCCTCTATAATAGTATCTATAGTAAAACTTATTAAAGTCGACTTTAATACAATATTTGTACGATGTTGTTTTTCTTGCCTTCCGTACCCCCAACCCCCATCATTCCAGCTCTTGCACACTCTTTTTTTCCATATTACTTGTAGTCTTGGTATATACATGTACCACATTGTTTTATATCATTATTGGTTTACTTAAATTTGGCTACTTCAATATTTTAGCATATATCCCTGGTTAGTTTTTTGTACGAGAAACCTGAATTTGGTGGTGAGAAACAAGGACGTCAACAGGAAAGCTTTATATCAAGCATTGTGTATTAAAACCGGCAGGAACTCTACATTCTAGTGTTATATGCAAACACGCCGGTGATACGACGAACTAGGAAGACATGTCTGTCTCCGAGATACAGACATTTGACAAACTTTTCTTTAAGATTTTAAGTTGGTTGGGTTTTACGTAAAACAACTAAATTCATGCGTTCTCTGTCAGACAAAGTTTCTGTATGAGCAGACGACACTCTCTGCTTAAATTCGAAAGGCTTGCAGGTTCGAAGCGGTATTTATGCCCTTAAAATATCGCACTCGATAATGTAACTAAAGAAGCGAATGGCTCTACAATTATTTGGTTTAAAGTGCGATTTTTTTATTACCTGATAAAGTATTAAAGTTATTTTAAAAGTCGAAGTTATTTGTCTTGAGTTTAGCCTTATTGATTAACCTAGAGAGCTTTAAAACAGGCTATAAATTCATTCAGTCGTACACATTGCTTTACACATTGTTACCATTGTAGCAAAGCAGTTGATGTTCGGTAGATGTTGGCTGTTTTTTTGTACTAAAAATATTTAAAAAAACAAACAAACAAACAAAAAACAAAAATAGAAACTACAAATTTGAAAGAACGTGTGTAAGTCGATTATCAGCAAAAATTGACTAAACCTGAAAAATTTACGGATAGTCGCAAATTAACCATTCTTCGACTAAACCAAAAAACAATTATTGCGACTATCCGCAAAATTGCTCATTATCTAAATATAATAATCATAGTTCATATAATATTTCTGATTGATATTATGTTATTTCGGAGATGAGATAGTTTCTAACTTTATTTAAATGGTTTTAATTGAAACTATAGTGGAAGTTGGGGCATTTTGGTTTTGAAATCACATAAAATATTAACACAACTGGACTTAACATTGTGGCGTAATATTTATTTTACATTTTCATTTGTATTTAAATTGTATAGGTAAGAGTTATTGATTTTTTTACAGAAAATCGAAGTAAGAAATTCCATCAACAAAAAGAAATAAACGAATAAAATGTATCTGCAAATATATTTATGAGCAGAAATTTTTATGTTAGGCACAAACCTGGGATAGGCCTACATGTCCTCTTCCTTTATTCATAGAAGCCAGAAACTTCAGGTCAGTCTGGAGGGAACAAACCGGTCAAATTGTATCGTGCCTTTATTTTGCACAAGGTTACAAAGCAATCTTGTTTCTGAAAGTATTTTTGTTTGGGACATCTATCGAAATATAAATACTTTCCAAAACGTCTAAAAGGTCATTCTAACTTTACTGGTATGCGAATTATATAAGTATAAATATATAGAAGAAACGGGAAGTCTTATAGCCAGCACAAATTCCTTTCAGTTTGAACCATTTTCCATATGCGACTTTAAAACTGCAGAAACTAGTTAAAATAATCAATCGATAATATTTATTTATTTATTTATTGGGGGGGGGAGTAAATATATTCATATATCTATAAAACTATTGACGTGTTGGGGAAACTAGCACGTAGATGCGAGAGATAACTGAGATGTGAAAATTCAACTTTTATATTAAACAAATGCAATAAGCAACAGAATACACAATATGCAAAGGAGTTCAAAACAAACGGAATGTCCAGTATTATTGCACTACGGAAAATCACTGTAGAACAATTAAGATTCGTCACGGCTGCCGCACAGTAGACTTTCGGATATCCGAACTGGCTAACAAATATTTCTGTAGACTTTTATATCACAATTTCAAAACAAGTTGTCACTCACACCTGTCATGTCGAGACCTGTCAATTAGTTATAACAACAAAGTACATTAAACTAAAAGAAAATTAAGTTCAGTCTAATCTTATAATCCGTTAATTGAAATGTTAATTAAAACGTAAAAGCCATACATAGAAATTGTTTGATATTCTTTAAAATGATATTTCCTCATATATTGTACAATTTTACACCATGACACTATATATATACGTTGTAGGCTTCTCAAACACCCTAAACCAGTTCGTTAATCATTTAAAGCATAAAGTATTGATATAATAGTGATAACTTTAGACAGCTCGACTCTAGCCGTAGTATATTTTGACAGTATATTTAATAGTGATAATATCAACAAAATCACTCTAGGGTATCTCCTGTAACATAATACGTTGAAAAGGTAATTCACAATAAAATACTGGCTTACTAATGACATTTAGACTTTTCAGGGAAAAAATCGTGCTCATTCGAAAGCCAAATGTCAAAATAATCCTTTAAACCGGAATAAATTTCGACATATAAGAAACAAAAGTAACGTCTGTGGTGCAGAAAGCACGCGATTCTCATCAAACTAAACTCGTCAATCAATTGTCCAATTTAGACGCGTCGTCAACATTGGTGGAAACTTTGTAACCAGATTTCTGGTATAAAGCCGACGAAATCAGGCAACACTTCTTTACTAAAAAACGACATTTTAAATGTCGAAGATACGGATAAGTTAGTACACGTCTTTTAATGGAGGCTGCAGCCCAATTAAATCTCCGCAGCGTAGGGTTTTTAAACTTATCATTAAACAGAGCTTATTTCCCAAAGAGTGGAAAAAGCTAATGTTACACCGGTTTTTAAAGTAATAATTCCAGTGAAATTAAAAGCTACAGGCCAATGTCCCTTTTAAGAATACTGTCCAACTGCTTGGAAAAATGTGTAAACAAACACGCACATAATTATTTAATACAATATAAAACTATTACTCCTAACTAGTCCGGGTTTACTTAAGTAGACTCGGCAATAAACCAACTTGTTAATATTTCAAATGATTTCAGGAGGGCCATAGACTGTGATAAAGAAATACAGGGTGGTATTCTGTTATATAAGCAAAGCCTTTGATCGAGTTTGGCATAAAAGCTTGCTTTTAAAATAGCAAAATTATGGAATTTCAGGCAACTTCCTAAACTGGTTCACAAACTACTTAAGTGCTAGATATCAACGTGTTGTGTCAAATGGGAGTTGCTCTGCATTGAAGCTGATTATATTTTGGAAAATAAGCATTTTTGCAGGTAGCTGCAATAATTGTTTTTTGGTTTAGTCATGTTAGTAGAAGGATTGATGATTTGCGACTATTCGTAAATTTTAGTTTAGTCTATTTTTGCGATAGTCGACCTACAAACGTGTGCACACATTTTGTTTCATATGTTGTTTCGCAAAATATTAATCAAGCGACAACATATATGATTTAGATTTTTCATTAACACTGAGATATCAGTCCAATTGTAGAAGTGTCTGCTAAATATACTGAAGACCAAATCTGTCATATGTTAGATTTTTTGATTGACAACATATTCGTCATGCTTGGAGGACATCTTTTCAACAGACTGTTGGTATTCCAATGTGTACTAATTGTGTTCCTCCCCTTGTCGACCTGATTTTGTACCCTTATGAGGCTGAGTTCCTAGAAGGCCTACTGAAGAAGAAAGAAAAGACTCTGGCCCAGACCTTTAATTTAACATTCCGCTATATTGATGATGTTTTGTCCCTTAACAATGCTAAATTTTGAGACTATTTACTATCAATTTACCCTAGCGAGCTTGAAATTAAAGACACCACCAATACACTAAGATCAGCCCCTTACTTAGACCTACTTCTAGAAATAGACTCAGAAAAACTACAAACTAGACTTTACGACATATGATGACTTCAACTTTCCAACTGTCAACTTCCCGTTCATCGACAGCAACATTCCAGCAGCTCCAGCGTATGGTGTGTACATTTCACAACTTATACGTTATTCTAGATCCTGCGATCGGTATTCCGATTTTCTAGACCGAAAAGGTTTGTGGCACATAGGCTGATGTTATCTCTCCAGAAGTTCTATGGTCATAACCGTGACTTAATTGATCGTTATGGGAAATCAGTGTCTCAAATACGATCTGACATTTTCGCCAAGTCACGACAATGAGTAACTCGACGGGTGTTTTATTAGAGGCTGGCACTGTTTACTCGTCCGGAGCACCTGAGTGCCCCATGGTTTTTATTGGGTTCGGGTTACTCTCTTTTTGTTTTTGTGGTTTGGTTTTTGTGTATGTCTATATCGGATTTGTAACTGTCCCTTGACTTTTGACTCTTGCTGTTCGGTCGGTTTTCTTTGCTATTTTTCCACTCTACAGACCGTTATTTAAACGTGAGAACATTCTATACGTATATATTCATCCCAAAACTAGCTGGTGGTCTTGATGCCCTTCGTGGTTAAGGTAGTAAGTCATCTACTATTGATAACATGAATGTTAATACTGAGGTAACGGGCTTGAGCCTCACTGCAAAATGATGTGCTCGACTCAAATATTACTTGACATAGATTGCAAGTTGTCCTACTGAAGGACGGGGTTCACCGGGTATTCCAGCTTCCATTTAAATAAAGCTGTACGCCATGAAATAGATGAAATGTTGTTGTATGTTGCCTTAAACCACAAAAAAAACAAACAAACAAAAACAAAAACAAACAAACAAAACTGCCTGAGTTCTGGTACCTGACAAAAGGCAACTGTATGGGCAAAAGTATACCCTGAACGTGTATACACCTGTAGTTGTGCCTCATTTTGAAAACCACCCATTAGAGTCAAGACCTGTTTTCATGGATGACAACGCCAGACCTCATCTTTCCAGGGCATATCTAGAGAACAAAGCTGGCCTGCAAGAAGTCAAGATCTCAACCAAATAGAGCATCCATGGGATCAATTGTGTAAGCAACTACAAGCTCCGGAACCTCCTCCACGGATCTTGCAACATTTAGAAGCTCAGTTACATCCGGGATGGCGGCAGATAACGCTTCGACGTCTTACTTGCAGTATGCGACACAGGGTTGCAGCAGTCACTCATGCTAACCGTAGATATACCCGATATTGACCCTTCGACGGCTAATTATCGATTTGGTGTTGATGATTGACGTTTCCAATTGTGATTGGACAATTAAATAACAGTTTGGAGCTTTCGTTGACAATACTTTTTAACAACTACGTGAAAGAGCAAAGACCGTCCATATTTTTTATGAAATGATACGTAAATGAGTTTTTTTAATAATGTTTCATTGTACCAACAATGCATATTTTTGTTTGCTATACAACATTCTAATATTAGACCAAATATGTTCGAATGTGTATGACCTAAAAAACACTAAGGGGTTCTTATCTTTTTTTTCAATTATACATTACACAATATTTATATTTTTTAGTTAAAGAGAGGAAACTCCTGGTACTATTATTTTTCATCCGAAAATAACTACATTATGCATATAGTTAATGTAAATCTTTCATTTGCATTAGTCGAATTCGGTCTCGCTGTCATAACAATTGACCTTTCAATTCTCAAGGAAACATTAAAACCAGTGCATCATAGCAACGTCAATAACATTACATTGTGGCGTAGAAATATATCGAAAGAAAAACGGTAATTTTCTTAAATTTTGTCATAAATTTCCTCAATTGTTGATATAGAATGAAAATGTTCTTCGGACAACTCTTCGTAAGTCAGTCAAACTTCAAACGAATGCACTCATTTTGTAATCAAAAGTAGTGTTTTTGCAAATGATAAATAGCTAAAATAATCGTTAAAACAAATTATCTTAATAATCGTAAAATCCTCCTTCAATCTATTAATGCCGAAGATACCAAAGTAATATACACCAAGTATTTATTTGTTTGTTTTAATGAGGTTTGCGACAATTATGCTAACGGTGGTCAGGTGTGTCATTGCCTCTACAGGGTAGCATCCAAGTGCACCACTGGGACCCTACTGGGAGGGTTCCTAGTGCTCGACCCACAGAGCAGCACAGCACGTCCCCGGATGGCGGATAGGGGAGACACTCTTGTTGGGGGGTTGTCAGGTAATAAAACGGAAAGCCTGACCATGGACCGTAGTGGGTAACGTGTTTGGAGAGCGCCACGCCCCTTTTGTAGATTTCGAAAAAGAGTAGGCTCTTGTAGCCGCTACAAAAGGCTAAATTCTCCGCCCCTACCCCAAACTCCATACTTTTCCAGTGACAGTCAAAATTGTATTCACTGTGACCCATCCCACCCCCATTTTCCGTTGATTTATTGTGTGTTAACTTGTTCCCGTCCAGAATATAGCTCGCTGGACGTAAAGAAGACATTCAACCAATCAATCAAATCCAAGTGCACCGTTTTAAGGATACCATTACAGTGCAAATGTAGAAGTTGTTGATTAACACGTGATGTGCTAATCAGCTTATGTGAAAACTGGAAATTCAGATAAAAGCGGCCTGATAGTTTAAATTGCTTCCTTAGAGCCGAACTTTAATCAATTTTTGCAGAAAACAGTTGTCCTGCCTTTTAATTGAACACACCAAATAATTGAATTTTAGGATAAAAAAACAAAATTTGGCCTGACAGTAAGCGAGACCAAGCACATACTACAGACTACAATCTATTCATAGTTTTTGCATCTTTGTTCGGAAATTTAAAGATTAGTTAAGGCTTGGAGAAGTTATATATTTACAATAGAAAGGATCCATCCCCAACCCCCATGGAAATCAATTAAACGCATTAAAATTAAGGCGTGCCTCGTTGGCCGAGGGATCTAGGTACTTATACATCTACTAATGATAATCATCGTGTCAAAATATGTGCGATGGGTTCGCGCCTAACGTCGAGCAAGGTGTGCTTAGTTTCATATTAACTGACAAGTTTTGCGACGGTGTGGGTTTCTATTCTGATAGTCCGGCTGCCTCCGTTAATAAAAACTGAACACAATGATGTAGCTTTAAAGGTTTTGGCAGTGGCGAAGGACCTGGCTTACAAAAGACAAAATTCAATTAAAAAACAGTTAGATGTGTGTCAAGGCCGTGATGTTTAGGCGGTTAGTCATCTCATTTATGAGTATATTATGTTTTTACATGGTCTACCCTATTTTTGACAGGAAAATGCTTATTCTTGTCACTTAGGAATCGAACACATCCTATAAGCAATTAATCTATCACTGATGATGAAATAAGTATTTATTTGTAGTCTTTGTATCCTTAAAAGTGCAACTTATCCAAGTCCACAATATCAGACGTGCCATGGCGTGAACAAACATGCATGCTTTGAAGTTTACTCGCCGAGGAATGGATGACAAATTCATTTTTTTAAATATCAACTCATTGTGATTGTGCGGTACAGACCGGAAATCTGACTGCATGCGTGACTTTCCAATAACTAAAATGTTTTAAAGAAGCATGGGAACTCTAATACAATCCACGTACATTCATGGAATTTACGTTCGGAAAAGTATTTCTTTCAGTAAGGAGACAAAATTAAGGTGGAGTTGAGAAAATAACGCTTATTATTAGAGCTTTCCACTTCCAGAGTGAAAATTGTTTTTTTCTTTTTTCGTTGTTTTGTTAAAGAAATTATGTACCATCGACCAGTCAGATATTCACCTAGAGCCCTGAACCATTTTTCTTTTACAGAGTTATCTCCCCGAACGCTGAAAACCTTGTTTAAGGGTATACTTTTGAAACAGTAAAAGATGTCGCAATGAAAAGTGTTGCAACTAAATTGATGACCAAATTGTCATGCACGACTTAATAACAAGAAGAATACATGGAAAATCGTGGCGATCGAATAGAAAAAAAAGGAAATGGTAAAGTGAGCTGTCAGCCTGTTCATAACGTGTATAAACATATTGATCAAAATTGTCAGACATAGCTTGTCATTAAGTAATTGAAGCACGACGTCCTAAAATACATTGGGAATCGTTGTGACCACGGAGAAAATGTCCATGTCATCAAAGTTGAACACTGAGTTTTAATGGACATATCGAAATTATCAAAAACTGCAAATCTTAGCATTTTGTAAATATTGCCAATAGATTTAAGATGTCGATTTTATCCATATCAACTATATATTGGGCAAGCAAAAAAAAGGAAAAAAGTAAATGTAGACCATAACCCATTAGATCCCAGATGTCATCGAATTTATGGATTATTTCTTGAAAAAACAATGGGACTCATCGTAGTGACGCCCGAATGGAGCGATATAAATGGGACTCAGAGTAGTGACGGCCCCAATGGAGCAATGGGACTCAGAGTAGTGACGGACCCAATGGAGCGATGGGACTCAGAGTAGTGACGGACCCAATGGAGCGATGGGACTCAGAGTAGTGACGGCCCCAAAGGCGCGATGGGACTCAAAGTAGTGATGGCCCCAATGGAGCGATAGATATGGAACTCAGAGTAGTGAGGGCCCCAACGGAGCGATAAAAAGGGGACTCAGAGTAGTGACTGCCACAATGGAGCTATGGGACAGAGTAGTGACGGTCCCAATGGAGCGATAGAAATTGGACTCAGAGTAGTGACGGCCACAATGGAGCGATAGAAATGGGACTTAGGGTATTGACAGCCACAATGGAGCGATGGGACTCAGAGTAGTGACGGACCCAATGGAGCGATAGATATGGAACTCAGAGTAGTGAGGGCCCCAACGGAGCACTAGAAAGGGGACTCAGAGTAGTGACGGCCACAATGGAGCGATGGGACTCAGAATAGTGACGGTCCCAATGGAGCGATAGAAATGGGACTTAGAGTGTTGACGGCCACATTGGAGCAATGGGACTCAGAGTAGTAAAAGCCCCAATGGAGCGATAGAAATGGGACTCGGAGTAGTGGCGGCCCCAATGCAGCGATAGAAATGGAATCGGAGTAGTGAGGGCCTCAACGGAGCGATAGAAATGAGAATCAGAGTATTGACGGCACCAATGGCGCGATCGAAATGGGACTCAGATATGGACTCATAGTGACGGTCACAATGGAGCGATGGGACTTATGGTAGTGACAGCCCAAATGGATCGATGGGACTCAGAGTAGTGCTATTTTTGTTGAGTCCGTTGCATTGATTTTCTTTTAGGGTATACACAGGGAAATATTGTTCACGTGAAATTCACGTGAAATCAGGATTAACGTGAATTTCGCGTGAAACGTTCACATGATTTTCACGTTAACCGAGCACACTAACGTGAATTTCACGTGAAATATATGTAACATGAATTTCACGTGAAATAAATTTAACATGAATTTCACGTGAAATAAATTTAACATGAATTTCACGTGAAATTCAAGTTAATATCGCGTGAAACTCACTTAAATTTCACGTTAACTTTTTCACGTGAATTTCAGATGAAAATTCTGAAAAATGAGAATATATTTCTAAATTATTATAGAATTGAATGAAAGTTAAAGAACATTAAACATTTTGAGACATTTTTTTCACGTGAATTTCACATTAATTTCATGTGAAATTCACGTGAACAAAATTTCCCTGTATACTCCAACCTACAACAGTTAGGGTTGGAATCCCCTGCACTCCCACACTGTGATACCCTGTGATCAAGAACAGATATTACAAACTGTCTACACCATTTGAACAATTACATATTTATGTCCTCCTGTTATACAGTACATTTAAAAAATAAATAAAAAACGGTACACTCGAATACGACTGTATGATTACACGATAATTAAATTACAGTGCTTGTTATATCACTGTTTTATAAATCTCCAAGAACAACATACCTACTTTTATTAACATTTAATATTGGAAATAAAATACATCCTCCATAGACGAATACAGCCTCCATAGACGCAGATACATTTCGACTCTTCACAAAGAAGCTGTGATCTCCTAACACAGAGGTAACTCGGTACCAGAGTTGTTAAGGACTGTCAACATTGAGATAAAGAGACATGGGAGGGGCAACTTGGTATAGTTAGAAATGTTCGAAAGCGACGGAAAACCACATTTAAAGTAATAACCAAAAAACACACATGTTTTTGCAAAGACATGCAATCTCTGCAATAAACTAAACAATCACAGAAACGGATATGTTTGGGTCAAGACATGCAATCTCTGCAATAAACTAAACAATCACAGAAACGGATATGTTTGGGTCAAGACATGCAATCTCTGCAATAAACTAAACAATCACAGAAACGGATATGTTTGGGTCAAGACATGCAATCTCTGCAATAAACTAAACAATCACAGAAACGGATATGTTTGGGTCAAGACATGCAATCTCTGCAATAAACTAAACAATCACAGAAACGGATATGTTTGGGTCAAGACATGCAATCTCTGCAATAAACTAAACAATCACAGAAACGGATATGTTTGGGTCAAGACATGCAATCTCTGCAATTAACTAAACAATCACAGAAACGGATATGTTTGGGTCAAGACATGCAATCTCTGCAATAAACTAAACAATCACAGAAACGGATATGTTTGGGTCAAGACATGCAATCTCTGCAATAAACTAAAAAATCACAGAAACGGATATGTTTGGGTCAAGACATGCAATCTCTGCAATTAACTAAACAATCACAGAAACGGATATGTTTGGGTCAAGACATGCAATCTCTGCAATAAACTAAACAATCACAGAAACGGATATGTTTGGGTCAAGACATGCAATCTCTGCAATAAACTAAAAAATCACAGAAACGGATATGTTTGGGTCAAGACATGCAATCTCTGCAATAAACTAAACAATCACAGAAACGGATATGTTTGGGTCAAGATATGCAATCTCTGCAATAAACTAAACAATCACAGAAACGGATATGTTTGGGTCAAGACATGCAATCTCTGCAATAAACTAAACAATCACAGAAACGGATATGTTTGGGTCAAGACATGCAATCTCTGCAATAAACTAAACAATCACAGAAAGGGATATGTTTGGGTCAAGACATGCAATCTCTGCAATAAACTAAACAATCACAGAAACGGATATGTTTGGGTCAAGACATGCAATCTCTGCAATAAACTAAACAATCACAGAAACGGATATGTTTGGGTCAAGACATGCAATCTCTGCAATAAACTAAACAATCACAGAAACGGATATGTTTGGGTCAAGACATGC
The DNA here is from genome assembly GCA_944474755.1 of Limnoperna fortunei. Classification (NCBI taxonomy): domain Eukaryota; kingdom Metazoa; phylum Mollusca; class Bivalvia; order Mytilida; family Modiolidae; genus Limnoperna; species Limnoperna fortunei. The sequence continues at coordinate 4,267,295 of OX104119.1, forward strand.
AATCTCTGCAATAAACTAAACAATCACAGAAACGGATATGTTTGGGTCAAGACATGCAATCTCTGCAATAAACTAAACAATCACAGAAACGGATATGTTTGGGTCAAGACATGCAATCTCTGCAATAAACTAAACAATCGCAGAAACGGATATGTTTGGGTCAAGACATGCAATCTCTGCAATAAACTAAACAATCACAGAAACGGATATGTTTGGGTCAAGACATGCAATCTCTGCAATAAACTAAACAATCACAGAAACGGATATGTTTGGGTCAAGACATGCAATCTCTGCAATAAACTAAACAATCACAGAAACGGATATGTTTGGGTCAAGACATGCAATCTCTGCAATAAACTAAACAATCACAGAAACGGATATGTTTGGGTCAAGACATGCAATCTCTGCAATAAACTAAACAATCACAGAAACGGATATGTTTGGGTCAAGACATGCAATCTCTGCAATAAACTAAACAATCACAGAAACGGATATGTTTGGGTCAAGACATGCAATCTCTGCAATAAACTAAACAATCACAGAAACGGATATGTTTGGGTCAAGACATGCAATCTCTGCAATAAACTAAACAATCACAGAAACGAATATGTTTGGGTCAAGACATGCAATCTCTGCAATAAACTAAACAATCACAGAAACGGATATGTTTGGGTCAAGACATGCAATCTCTGCAATAAACTAAACAATCACAGAAACGGATATGTTTGGGTCAAGACATGCAATCTCTGCAATAAACTAAACAATCACAGAAACGGATATGTTTGGGTCAAGACATGCAATCTCTGCAATAAACTAAACAATCACAGAAACGGATATGTTTGGGTCAAGACATGCAATCTCTGCAATAAACTAAACAATCACAGAAACGGATATGTTTGGGTCAAGACATGCAATCTCTGCAATAAACTAAACAATCACAGAAACGGATATGTTTGGGTCAAGACATGCAATCTCTGCAATAAACTAAACAATCACAGAAACGGATATGTTTGGGTCAAGACATGCAATCTCTGCAATAAACTAAGCAATCACAGAAACGGAAATGTTTGGGTCAAGACATGCAATCTCTGCAATAAACTAAACAATCACAGAAACGGATATATTTGGGTCAAGACATGCAATCTCTGCAATAAACTAAACAATCACAGAAACGGATATGTTTGGGTCAAGACATGCAATCTCTGCAATAAACTAAACAATCACAGAAACGGATATGTTTGGGTCAAGACATGCAATCTCTGCAATAAACTAAACAATCACAGAAACGGATATGTTTGGGTCAAGACATGCAATCTCTGCAATAAACTAAACAATCACAGAAACGGATATGTTTGGGTCAAGACATGCAATCTCTGCAATAAACTAAACAATCGCAGAAACGGATATGTTTGGGTCAAGACATGCAATCTCTGCAATAAACTAAACAATCACAGAAACGGATATGTTTGGGTCAAGACATGCAATCTCTGCAATAAACTAAACAATTACAGAAACGGATATGTTCGGGTCAAGACATGCAATCTCTGCAATAAACTAAACAATCACAGAAACGGATATGTTTGGGTCAAGACATGCAATCTCTGCAATAAACTAAACAATCACAGAAACGGATATGTTCGGGTCAAGACATGCAATCTCTGCAATAAACTAAACAATCACAGAAACGGATATTTTTGGGTCAAGACATGCAATCTCTGCAATAAACTAAACAATCACAGAAACGAATATGTTTGGGTCAAGACATGCAATCTCTGCAATAAACTAAACAATCACAGAAACGGATATGTTTGGGTCAAGACATGCAATCTCTGCAATAAACTAAACAATCACAGAAACGGATATGTTTGGGTCAAGACATGCAATCTCTGCAATAAACTAAACAATCACAGAAACGGATATGTTTGGGTCAAGACATGCAATCTCTGCAATAAACTAAACAATCACAGAAACGGATATGTTTGGGTCAAGACATGCAATCTCTGCAATAAACTAAACAATCACAGAAACGGATATGTTTGGGTCAAGACATGCAATCTCTGCAATAAACTAAACAATCACAGAAACGGATATGTTTGGGTCAAGACATGCAATCTCTGCAATAAACTAAACAATCACAGAAACGGATATGTTTGGGTCAAGACATGCAATCTCTGCAATAAACTAAACAATCACAGAAACGGATATGTTTGGGTCAAGACATGCAATCTCTGCAATAAACTAAACAATCACAGAAACGGATATGTTTGGGTCAAGACATGCAATCTCTGCAATAAACTAAACAATCACAGAAACGGATATGTTTGGGTCAAGACATGCAATCTCTGCAATAAACTAAACAATCACAGAAACGGAAATGTTTGGGTCAAGACATGCAATCTCTGCAATAAACTAAACAATCACAGAAACGGATATGTTTGGGTCAAGACATGCAATCTCTGCAATAAACTAAACAATCACAGAAACGGATATGTTTGGGTCAAGACATGCAATCTCTGCAATAAACTAAACAATCACAGAAACGGATATGTTTGGGTCAAGACATGCAATCTCTGCAATAAACTAAACAATCACAGAAACGGATATGTTTGGGTCAAGACATGCAATCTCTGCAATAAACTAAACAATCACAGAAACGGATATGTTTGGGTCAAGACATGCAATCTCTGCAATAAACTAAACAATCACAGAAACGGAAATGTTTGGGTCAAGACATGCAATCTCTGCAATAAACTAAACAATCACAGAAACGGATATGTTTGGGTCAAGACATGCAATCTCTGCAATAAACTAAACAATCACAGAAACGGATATGTTTGGGTCAAGACATGCAATCTCTGCAATAAACTAAACAATCACAGAAACGGATATGTTTGGGTCAAGACATGCAATCTCTGCAATAAACTAAACAATCACAGAAACGGATATGTTTGGGTCAAGACATGCAATCTCTGCAATAAACTAAACAATCACAGAAACGGATATGTTTGGGTCGAGACATGCAATCTCTGCAATAAACTAAACAATCACAGAAACGGATATGTTTGGGTCAAGACATGCAATCTCTGCAATAAACTAAACAATCACAGAAACGGATATGTTTGGGTCAAGACATGCAATCTCGGCAATAAACTAAACAATCACAGAAACGGATATGTTTGGGTCGAGAGATGCAATCTCTGCAATAAACTAAACAATCACAGAAACGGATATGTTTGGGTCGAGACATGCAATCTCTGCAATAAACTAAACAATCACAGAAACGGATATGTTTGGGTCAAGACATGCAATCTCTGCAATAAACTAAACAATCACAGAAACGAATATGTTTGGGTCAAGACATGCAATCTCTGCAATAAACTAAACAATCACAGAAACGGATATGTTTGGGTCGAGACATGCAATCTCTGCAATAAACTAAACAATCACAGAAACGGATATGTTTGGGTCAAGACATGCAATCTCTGCAATAAACTAAACAATCACAGAAACGGATATGTTTGGGTCAAGACATGCAATCTCTGCAATAAACTAAACAATCACAGAAACGGATATGTTTGGGTCAAGACATGCAATCTCTGCAATAAACTAAACAATCACAGAAACGGATATGTTTGGGTCAAGACATGCAATCTCTGCAATAAACTAAACAATCACAGAAACGGATATGTTTGGGTCAAGACATGCAATCTCTGCAATAAACTAAACAATCACAGAAACGGATATGTTTGGGTCAAGACATGCAATATCTGCAATAAACTAAACAATCACAGAAACGGATATGTTTGGGTCAAGACATGCAATCTCTGCAATAAACTAAACAATCACAGAAACGGATATGTTTGGGTCAAGACATGCAATCTCTGCAATAAACTAAACAATCACAGAAACGAATATGTTTGGGTCAAGACATGCAATCTCTGCAATAAACTAAACAATCACAGAAACGGATATGTTTGGGTCAAGACATGCAATCTCTGCAATAAACTAAACAATCACAGAAACGGATATGTTTGGGTCAAGACATGCAATCTCTGCAATAAACTAAACAATCACAGAAACGGATATGTTTGGGTCAAGACATGCAATCTCTGCAATAAACTAAACAATCACAGAAACGGATATGTTTGGGTCAAGACATGCAATATCTGCAATAAACTAAACAATCACAGAAACGGATATGTTTGGGTCAAGACATGCAATCTCTGCAATAAACTAAACAATCACAGAAACGGATATGTTTGGGTCAAGACATGCAATCTCTGCAATAAACTAAACAATCACAGAAACGAATATGTTTGGGTTAAGACATGCAATCTCTGCAATAAACTAAACAATCACAGAAACGGATATGTTTGGGTCAAGACATGTAATCTCTGCAATAAACTAAACAATCACAGAAACGGATATGTTTGGGTCGAGACATGCAATCTCTGCAATAAACTAAACAATCACAGAAACGGATATGTTTGGGTCGAGACATGCAATCTCTGCAATAAACTAAACAATCACAGAAACGGATATGTTTGGGTCAAGACATGCAATCTCTGCAATAAACTAAACAATCACAGAAACGGATATGTTTGGGTCAAGACATGCAATCTCTGCAATAAACTAAACAATCACAGAAACGGATATGTTTGGGTCGAGACATGCAATCTCTGCAATAAACTAAACAATCACAGAAACGGATATATTTGGGTCGAGACATGCAATCTCTGCAATAAACTAAACAATCCCAGAAACGGATATGTTTGGGTCAAGACATGCAATCTCTGCAATAAACTAAACAATCACAGAAACGAATATGTTTGGGTCAAGACATGCAATCTTTGCAATAAACTAAACAATCACAGAAACGGATATGTTTGGGTCGAGACATGCAATCTCTGCAATAAACTAAACAATCACAGAAACGGATATGTTTGGGTCAAGACATGCAATCTCTGCGATAAACTAAACAATCACAGAAACGGATATGTTTGGGTCAAGACATGCAATCTCTGCAATAAACTAAACAATCACAGAAACGGATATGTTTGGGTCAAGACATGCAATCTCTGCAATAAACTAAACAATCACAGAAACGGATATGTTTGGGTCAAGACATGCAATCTCTGCAATAAACTAAACAATCACAGAAACGGATATGTTTGGGTCAAGACATGCAATCTCTGCAATAAACTAAACAATCACAGAAACGGATATGTTTGGGTCAAGACATGCAATCTCTGCAATAAACTAAACAATCACAAAAACGGATATGTTTGGGTCAAGACATGCAATCTCTGCAATAAACTAAACAATCACAGAAACGGATATGTTTGGGTCAAGACATGCAATCTCTGCAATAAACTAAACAATCACAGAAACGAATATGTTTGGGTCAAGACATGCAATCTCTGCAATAAACTAAACAATCACAGAAACGGATATGTTTGGGTCAAGACATGCAATCTCTGCAATAAACTAAACAATCACTGAAACGGATATGTTTGGGTCAAGACATGCAATCTCTGCAATAAACTAAACAATCACAGAAACGGATATGTTTGGGTCAAGACATGCAATCTCTGCAATAAACTAAACAATCACAGAAACGGATATGTTTGGGTCAAGATATGCAATCTCTGCAATAAACTAAACAATCACAGAAACGGATATGTTAGGGTCAAGACATGCAATCTCTGCAATAAACTAAACAATCACAGAAACGGATATGTTTGGGTCAAGACATGCAATCTCTGCAATAAACTAAACAATCACAGAAACGGATATGTTTGGGTCAAGACATGCAATCTCTGCAATAAACTAAACAATCACAGAAACGGATATGTTTGGGTCGAGACATGCAATCTCTGCAATAAACTAAACAATCACAGAAACGGATATGTTTGGGTCGAGACATGCAATCTCTGCAATAAACTAAACAATCACAGAAACGGATATGTTTGGGTCAAGACATGCAATCTCTGCAATAAACTAAACAATCACAGAAACGGATATGTTTGGGTCAAGACATGCAATCTCTGCAATAAACTAAACAATCACAGAAACGGAAATGTTTGGGTCAAGACATGCAATCTCTGCAATAAACTAAACAATCACAGAAACGGATATGTTTGGGTCAAGACATGCAATCTCTGCAATAAACTAAACAATCACAGAAACGGATATGTTTGGGTCAAGACATGCAATCTCTGCAATAAACTAAACAATCACAGAAACGGATATGTTTGGGTCAAGACATGCAATCTCTGCAATAAACTAAACAATCACAGAAACGGATATGTTTGGGTCAAGACATGCAATCTCTGCAATAAACTAAACAATCACAGAAACGGATATGTTTGGGTCAAGACATGCAATCTCTGCAATAAACTAAACAATCACAGAAACGGATATGTTTGGGTCAAGACATGCAATCTTTGCAATAAACTAAACAATCACAGAAACGGATATGTTTGGGTCAAGACATGCAATCTCTGCAATAAACTAAACAATCACAGAAACGGATATGTTTGGGTCAAGACATGCAATCTCTGCAATAAACTAAACAATCACAGAAACGGATATGTTTGGGTCAAGACATGCAATCTCTGCAATAAACTAAACAATCACAGAAACGGATATGTTTGGGTCAAGACATGCAATCTCTGCAATAAACTAAACAATCACAGAAACGGATATGTTTGGGTCAAGACATGCAATCTCTGCAATAAACTAAACAATCACAGAAACGGATATGTTTGGGTCAAGACATGCAATCTCTGCAATAAACTAAACAATCACAGAAACGGATATGTTTGGGTCAAGACATGCAATCTCTGCAATAAAATAAACAATCACAGAAACGGATATGTTTGGGTCAAGACATGCAATCTCTGCAATAAACTAAACAATCACAGAAACGGATATGTTTGGGTCAAGACATGCAATCTCTGCAATAAACTAAACAATCACAGAAACGGATATGTTTGGGTCAAGACATGCAATCTCTGCAATAAACTAAACAATCACAGAAACGGATATGTTTGGGTCAAGACATGCAATCTCTGCAATAAACTAAACAATCACAGAAACGGATATGTTTGGGTCAAGACATGCAATCTCTGCAATAAACTAAACAATCACAGAAACGGATATGTTTGGGTCAAGACATGCAATCTCTGCAATAAACTAAACAATCACAGAAACGGATATGTTTGGGTCAAGACATGCAATCTCTGCAATAAACTAAACAATCACAGAAACGGATATGTTTGGGTCAAGACATGCATCTCCATCAACTAACTAATCACCAAAAAACATTTAATAGCATGTCTATTATTACCTCAGTGTTTGTAAAGGTCTGTTTATTTTTATTTTATAATAATTATTTTTCTTATTTCCCGAATTTCTGCATACTTGGAAGTTGTGAATGTTAACAACTACGTTCTGTAAAGGATTCATGCGTCTCCAAAATAAAAACATATTTCGTGTGAAATCTAAAGTTCTTTAATCCTTCAATAGGTGTCATAATATGAAACATTTTGCATCCTTATGAAATAAAAAGCCATGATTCTGGCTTAACGAAGTTTTTTTTTGGGGGGGGGGGAATAAATTCGCATCCTGCATTTTGCTGATGGTAAGGAGGGTAGTATATAATAGTATTTTATTTGTGGTTGTATAGATGGCATACACTTCATGTGTGAGGTTCTAACAACGTTATACATAAGAACGGACCATTGCTGTGATTACGAAATGTGACTGTTGTACTGATATATAGTCTCGATCATACAGACTCTTTAAGAAAGTGGATCATCCAGAGCGTGGAGATTGTATGCTGTTAATGTGGATTACATAAAGTAAACGCTTGATGACAGGCTAAAACGTACTCAATTTTTGTCGTGCGTTGAACATGAAGTAAGTGTTGCGAGATAAACGTGTTACTACAACTGTAAGGACATATTATGTTCGACTCGGATCTATGTGTGCCTAAATTCAAATACTACTTATGGTGTTACATGTAATATCATCTTTCTCGAACCAATGAATGTGTTTTTGTGAAAAAAATCGACACATGTTTCATCAGTCCAGTACATGCATCAGTCATGTAGAGAAATCGGTCCAATATAGGTATTAGTCCAATAAAAAAAAATTCAAAGTTCCAGTCAATAAATTTTGCTCTATTCAAGGCTCATCAGAGCCGATGTACCACAAAAAAATTGAAAATGCCAAACACTATATGAATATAAGGAGCATAGAACAATAAAACCAAAATATGTCAAACTGCACTGTAAAAAATTAGGACTAAGATCAACCAATACCTGGGGTAGGAAGAACCTGAGGGTTTTGACAATTTTGAAATTAACAAGTATATTGATCAGTGCAGTATAGGGATCGGTCCAGTAATTGTGATCATGCAGTCCAGTATAGGGATCAGTCATATAGAGGGATCGAGCCAATATATGTATTAGTAAAGTATAGTGATCAGTCCAATATAGGGATCAGTAAATAGTAGAGCTGGAGTATCAAGAGTAAAGTCAGATGTACAGGTACAGTGACAGATGTGTAAGTAGTTTCATTTTACACTGCCGTATCAACAAATAAAACACGCAACTGTTGACACTTAACGGCAATATGGGTTGACTTCTGTTTATCGCATGCGATAACACCAACTAGGAAATTAAAGTAAGACACAGATTGTGTGTTATGTGACGCTATTGATAGCTTGCTCAGAAGAAGTGGGAACCCGTGGAATCAACTATCCTTCGCCCTGTTTAAATATGAGATTAACAAATCATAATTGCTGCTTCTCTGTTTATGTTTGTTTGTTTGTTCGATGGTGTTAAACGCCACTTTTAGCAATTTTTCAGCTATATAGGTTTTGTATATATAGTATTGTGGGATGTCACCTTGTCACATCGTAGCATTTTCAAACAAATAGATTCGCAATTTACAAAAAACACACACACTACACGTTGTACAGCGGCCGGATTTTCTGTATCACCTGACTCCTCCATAAAGAAGAGGACACTGCGTATGCTGAAACCGTGGACACTCTAGGAAGATCTGTCTCGTGTTCTGTTCCTGTACTTTAATACAAAAATTCACCCGTGTGTGTCGTTTTATTGTATTTTCTGTATCACCTGACTCCTCCATAAAGAAGAGGACACTTCGTATGCTGAAACCGTGGACACTCTAGGAAGATCTGTCTCGTGTTCTGTTCCTGTACTTTAATACAAAAATTCACCCGTGTGTGTCGTTTTATTGTATTTTCTGTATCACCTGACTCCTCCATAAAGAAGAGGACACTTCGTATGCTGAAACCGTGGACACTCTAGGAAGATCTGTCTCGTGTTCTGTTCCTGTACTTTAATACAAAAATTCACCCGTGTGTGTCGTTTTATTGTATTTTCTGTATCACCTGACTCCTCCATAAAGAAGAGGACACTTCGTATGCTGAAACCGTGGACACTCTAGGAAGATCTGTCTCGTGTTCTGTTCCTGTACTTTAATACAAAAATTCACCCGTGTGTGTCGTTTTATTGTATTTTCTGTATCACCTGACTCCTCCATAAAGAAGAGGACACTTCGTATGCTGAAACCGTGGACACTCTAGGAAGATCTGTCTCGTGTTCTGTTCCTGTACTTTAATACAAAAATTCACCCGTGTGTGTCGTTTTATTGTATTTTCTGTATCACCTGACTCCTCCATAAAGAAGAGGACACTTCGTATGCTGAAACCGTGGACACTCTAGGAAGATCTGTCTCGTGTTCTGTTCCTGTACTTTAATACAAAAATTCACCCGTGTGTGTCGTTTTATTGTATTTTCTGTATCACCTGACTCCTCCATAAAGAAGAGGACACTTCGTATGCTGAAACCGTGGACACTCTAGGAAGATCTGTCTCGTGTTCTGTTCCTGTACTTTAATACAAAAATTCACCCGTGTGTGTCGTTTTATTGTATTTTCTGTATCACCTGACTCCTCCATAAAGAAGAGGACACTTCGTATGCTGAAACCGTGGACACTCTAGGAAGATCTGTCTCGTGTTCTGTTCCTGTACTTTAATACAAAAATTCACCCGTGTGTGTCGTTTTATTGTATTTTCTGTATCACCTGACTCCTCCATAAAGAAGAGGACACTTCGTATGCTGAAACCGTGGACACTCTAGGAAGATCTGTCTCGTGTTCTGTTCCTGTACTTTAATACAAAAATTCACCCGTGTGTGTCGTTTTATTGTATTTTCTGTATCACCTGACTCCTCCATAAAGAAGAGGACACTTCGTATGCTGAAACCGTGGACACTCTAGGAAGATCTGTCTGTACTTTAATACAAAAATTCACCTGTGTGTGTCATTTTATTGTATTCGCTTATTGGAAACAGACACAATTCGATGTGTACAATGTTTGTAGACTGATTCCACATCCAGTACTTTTCTTAAGCTCAACCAGTGGAGCTCAAACAGTAATTGTTTGGATGCCAACATTAACTACACACAAACATATAGTTTTGTTTGTTTGTTTTTTAACGGTGTGTAACGCCACTTTCAGCATTTTTTCAGCTATATGATGGCGTCAAGTTTTTTTAGAGGGGAAAGCCGGATTAGCCGAGAAAACCCCCGACCTTCAGTAAGAAAACTGGTAATCCTTGTCAATTACAATTGGAGTCGAATACACCCTGTCCACATTGAGACTCGAACCCGCAATCTCAGTGTTGACAGACCACGTGATCAATAGTAGACGTCAGTACTTTGATTATTATTTATTATATATCTTCACCACTCGGACACCGAGGCCCTGTTCAATTTTGTACATGTCGTACAAATATCTTGTAAGTGTTTTTCATGTTATTTTTGCTTCAATTGTGGAAAAGGACCAGCCTGATATATTGGCTTATTCGTTGGTAATTTTGGTAACCTTGGTTACTTGTTTTAATGTATTTATATTCTTAAAACTGAACATATGTACATTTAAATTATGGTTGATACCCCCATCCCCGCAAAAAAGGAAAAAAAACACACACACAAACAAATAGAACTAGGAAGGTTGAATATTTGGTGAGAAGACAATATCTTCAAAGGACAGTCTTGGTATTAAATATTCAGATTATTTGCGCGATCAAGCTAAACCAGACAACCTCGACAAAATCTCGTATAATCCCGTCCTCCCATAGATTTTTAAACCTGATATAAATAGTCATTAAATAAATCATATTAAATCTTAATTTATTCCACAGGGACATTATTTGGTTTCTAAGATTTCAATAAAATGCTATCTAATTAATACAGTATCCAAAGGCAACACACGACCCTCATATGACACTTTGTTATGATGTTTGGATTCTCTTGTTTCTTTCGTCCTAATTATATATCTCTCTGGCTGTTGAGCGGCATGTATTTTAAAATACAAGCCAAAACGATACCAAATTCTTTAATTGCTGGCTTTTTGTTTTTGTTTAAATGGTGTTTTAACGCCACTTTTAGCAATTTTTCAGCTATTTCATGGCGTCCAGTTTTTATTGGGGGAGGAAGCCGGAATACCTGGAGAGAACCCCCGACCTGCGGTAGGAAAACTGGCAATCCTTGTCAATTAAGATTGGAGTCGAGTACACCATGCCTGCAGTGAGAATCGAACGCCGCAATCTCAGTGTTGACAGACCACGTGATCAATAGTAAATGAACTACCTTAATCACTCGGCCACCGAGGCCCCTTTCTGAAAATTGAAAACGATGGTTTTAAAAACTCCAGAAGAGTGTTTAGGATATAGCCTTATTTGATTAGACATTAGGCAAACAGAAAATAGAACAATGTTTTTTGGATCTGCATTCTGCATAGATTTTCCTTCAGATTATAACCTTTCAATCTGCATTGGAGTTATATGTAGAGTGTTTGTACAATGTGTACATACACTGTAGTATTCTGTGTACAATGTGTACATACACTGTAGTATTCTGTGTACAATGTGTACATACACTGTAGTATTCTGTGTACAATGTGTACATACACTGTAGCATTCTGTGTACAATGTGTACTGCTGGCTGTGGGATTGTTAAAGAAGTTGTCAGTTTCTGGTTGGTTAAAACTTTAGCTCGAAAAACACAGAAATTCCCGATGTAAGTCCTTAATATATCGGAAACATTGCTTTCTGGGCGTTAATCAACAATCAATCAATAGACATGAAGTAGAGCAATCAGCACGTCAGTACTTTGATTATTATTATTAAGAAGGAGGGGTAGCCCACGTTCTGTCCTTAATAATGGACATGTCGTAACCAGATGAAGCTCATCCTTTATGCGGAATTGCATAGTTTGCATAGAATCAACGCGCACGTCTGTATCGTTCTTTTTCAAATCTATATGTTCTTGTCCTGACTGATATAGCTAAAATATTGTTCAATCAATCAAACAGTCAATCAATCAATCAATTTATCCTAATTTATGTTAAGAACACACATAACTGGAGATGTTTTCAGCGTCTCATCTAAGTCACTATATGCATGTTTTGTAGATTTTACAAGGGCTTTTGATTCTGTATCACATGTTCATCTTTTATATAAGCTTAGAAAGACAGGAATAGGATCAAACTTCTATAAGATTATTAAGAATATGTATGATCAATCATACTCCTGTGTTGAAGTAAATAATGAAAGATAAAACATATTAACTGTGCATTGTGAGTACGACCAGGGAAAATCTTAAGTCCCAACTTAATTCATATTTTTGTGAATGATCTCCAAAAATATTTTGATCAATCTTTTGACACAGTGCAGCTCGTGTCTAAATCAATTAATACTCTTTTCTCTAATTTTGACGTAAAATTTCAACCGCTTGACCGGTGTGGAAAAAATATTTCTCGTCACTAGTGAATTTGTTGTTCTCAGCAGTTGATTGGTTAAAAATAATAACGTCACAATAAGAACTCATGACGTCATAAACAAAACACCTTCCATTTACCGCGTATTCAAGTCATGAACGTAAAATTGGGGTTGGGAGAATTTGTACTTCGTTTCGCAAATTTAATACTTTAAAAAAATTAGAGAAACAGAATCTTACATTAGTACTCTTTGATTATAGGATTCTCCAATCTCGATAGTTAAATTATGGGAATTTAAGTCCTCGCCAAGGCTCAGACTTAAAATTCCATAATTTAACTATCTCGATTGGAGAAATCCGATAATCCACTCGTACCAATGTAAGATCCTATATATGTATGCTGATGATGTTATTCTGTAATCTACATCAGAAAAGGGACTGCGAAACTGTATAAATAAACTTGAAACTTTTTCAAAAGAATGGAACATTACTATTAACTTAAAGAAGCAAAAATATCCGAATTTGGCATTTAATAAAGCTGGCAGAAAAAAAAAGAAAAAAATAATATTTTACAATAAGATAATTGAAAATTTCCAACACAACACATATCTTGGAATAACTTTCACATCATCTGGAAGTTAGTCCACTGTCAAGCAAGAATTATTTAATAAAAGTACAAAAGCATTTTTCAAATTATAAAACATTTAATGATGCGAAGACCTTGATGCATCTATTCAAATTCGTTACTGGAATTTTTTTTATTCTCTATTCCATCCAATCAAAACTTTTGAGTTCCTCTGTCGTCATAGTAACTGAGAAAATGCTCATGCTGAGCAAAACATTCGGTGTCAAAATGGTTTAATGGTATAGAGGCCAGGATTAACCTTAGGGTTTTAGCAAATTTGTGCGTTGTTGCATTACTTCCCTTGTGCTATTGATCACGTGACAAGAAATCTGCACGATGGAAGCTTGCTGAAGACGAAAGTATTAGTGGTTTTATAGTTGTAGGGCATCAAATCGTAGACGTCGGTTTATAAAAATACAGATGTTAATACAGTAAGGTCAGTGGATTTATATTGTAGGTCACACATTAAAGGAAAATGGACAAATTTAGGATTTTCTCTGTCGCCCAACGGAGCTGGGCTAAAACGCGGAAATGAAAAACCGGAAACATAAAACACGTATATTTTTGTTCATAACTTTTTAACGGGTTAACATAGAATAAAAATTAAAAATGCCTCTGGAAGATATTTAAAATATCTTTATGGAGATATATAGTTTAATGCAATTAATTAATATGAATGTAGGCGCAGCCTAAATGCGAGCATCGCACATTGTTCATGGCGTTACTTCAGAGGCGGTCATACTAAACGCAGAGAACTGCAGAGAAGTAATAAAAAAATGATTTATTCGATTAAATAAAGGTTTATTATATATATATGTTATATAGTGTAGAAATGAACATAAGACCATTTTTAGCTCACCTGGACCGAAGGTCCATGTGAGCTATTGCTATCACTTGGCGTCCGTCGTCCGTCGTCCGTCGTAAACTTTTTCAAAAATCTTCTCCTCTGAAACCACTGGGCCAATTTTTTTCAAACTTGGCCACAATCATTCTTAGGGTTCCTAGTTTCAAGTTTGTACCCAGGGTGTTGATCAACAGACAAATATGGCCGCTGTTACTAAAAATAGAACATGGGGGTCAACACAGGTTTTTGATCATTATCTAAAAAACTATAATAGCTATAGAGAAAACCGTTACTTCAAATTGATCAGCACATTAAGTTCTACAATAGTTGCTATTAGTGCGAAGTTGTGTATTGGCTTCTTGTAGAAGTTATTGCCCTTTTTTGACGATTTTTGACAAAATTTTTGGTATTTACAATATAACCTGAAAAATATACAAGGTAGAGTGAAACTGTAAATGGCAAAAATGATCAGCAATAAAAGCCCTACAATTCACTTGGTTGGTCTGAAATTGTCAGATGACTCTTTATATGAGTTATTGCCCTTAAATGGTAATTTTTTATGAAATTTTCCGTTTTTGTCCTGTAACTTTAAAACTATAACAGCTAGAGTAAAACTGTAAATAGCAAAAATGATCAACAATACAAGCCCTACAATTCATTGTATTAGTCTGAAATTGTCAGATGACTCCTTATAGGAGTTATTGCCCTTAAATGGCAATTTTTTATGAAATTTTCCGTTTTTGTCCTGTAACTTGAAAACTATAGCAGCTAGATTGAAACTGTAAATTGCACAAATGATCAGCAATAAAGACCCTACAATTCACTTGATTGGTCTGAAATTGTCAGATGACTCCTTATATGAGTTATTGCCCTTAAATGGTAATTTTTTATGAAATTTTCCGTTTTTGTCCTGTAACTTTAAAACTATAACAGCTAGAGTAAAACTGTAAATAGCAAAAATGATCAACAATACAAGCCCTACAATTCACTGTATTAGTCTGAAATTGTCAGATGACTCCTTATAGGAGTTATTGCCCTTAAATGGCAATTTTTTATGAAATTTTCCGTTTTTGTCCTGTAACTTGAAAACTATAGCAGCTAGATTGAAACTGTAAATTGCACAAATGATCAGCAATAAAGACCCTACAATTCACTTGATTGGTCTGAAATTGTCAGATGACTCCTTATATGAGTTATTGCCCTTAAATGGTAATTTTTTATGAAATTTTCCGTTTTTGTCCTGTAACTTTAAAACTATAACAGCTAGAGTAAAACTGTACATAGCAAAAATGATCAACAATACAAGCCCTACAATTCACTGTATTTGTCTGAAATTGTCAGATGACTCCTTATAGGAGTTATTGCCCTTAAATGGCAATTTTTTATGAAATTTTCCGTTTTTGTCCTGTAACTTGAAAACTATAGCAGCTGGATTGAAACTGTAAATTGCACAAATGATCAGCAATAAAGACCCTACAATTCACTTGATTGGTCTGAAATTGTCAGATGACTCCTTATAGGAGTTATTGCCCTTAAATTGCATTTTTTTATGAAATTTTCCGTTTTTGTCCTGTAACTTAAAAACCATAGCAGCTAGAGTGAAATAATAAATTGCAAAAATGATCAGCAAAAAAGCCCTACAATTCATTTAATTGGTCTGAAATTGTCAGATGACTCCTTATAGGGGTTATTGCCCTTAAATGACCATTTTGTTAAGAAATTTTCCATTTTTGTCCTGTAACTTGAAAACTATAGTAGCTAGATTAAAACTGTAAATTGCACAAATGATCAGCAATAGAAGCCCTACAAATGATTGCTTAGTCCAAAAATTGCAAGATGACTCTTTATAGGAGTTATTGCCCTTTCATTATGAATTTGGACATATGAACAGTTTTTTAATTATAAATTAGTCTACAGTGGTTTCCTTTGAAGCTGGTAGCCGGCTATATTGCCGTGTATTTGTGTATTTTGACCGGCTACTTTTTTGCCAAATTTATGTTACCTATGGCTATTGCTAAAAAAATTATGAATGAAAATTTAATCTTTATAATGTAGAGAAATCGGCAGCTGAAGTTTGTTTTTCTCGTAGCGTGTTCGTTTTTTTAATGGTGCTCTCGGCGAGGTCGGCGTTCGATGCAAAATATAATTTACGGTATTTCTTTGTGTCAACACCGGTATAGTTTTACATGTGTTTCCGGTGTATAAAACTGCAATGAATAAACGGGTAGCTGGAAATAAAAATATTACAGACTATTTCACTTAAAGGCAGAAACTAACCGATGGTAAGAAAGGATGGTAATATGTCTTTTACCTTTTACGAAGTTGCAAATAATGATAATAATGATAACCTACGATATCCACCGGTGTTTGGATAAATTAATTACATTGGATTTTTTTTCCGCTGAGAATACGACGTCTTATAACATGTATAGACTTAAAATAAAGTAAAGCTGTTACGTTATACTTTTATTCACTCTAACAGTGAAAACATTTATCTGTCTGCTCATGCCAGGAGAGGTGTCCAAATCACATTCAAAATAGCTTAAAACCATTTTCGGACGAAGCCCCCCTGGACCCTCTATAGGGGCGCTGCCTCTTAACCCCACTGGGGGCCTTGAGCCACCCCCAGACCCCCTGCCTTCTACTTTAGTGATTCAGCCTTTTACTCTAAAAAGTGTGGAGAACCCTGGGTTTTATATGTTATAGAACTAGTACGTGAAATGGTAGGTTTTATATGTTATAGAACTAGTACGTGAAATGGTAGGTTTTATATGTTATAGAACTAGTAGGTGAAATGGTAGAATGTTATAGAACTAGTACGTGAAATAGTAGAATGTTATAGAACTAGTACGTGAAATGGTAGAATGTTATAGAACTACATGTAGTATGATACACGTTTGTAGTATTTATTATACATTTTAATGATGGAAAGAAAACCATCAGGCATAATCATGATAATTTTGTATCTATTAAAAAAATAAACTACATTGTAGTAATACAAAATACAGAATTATCTCCCTTGTTAAAAAGTTATTATTTTACATACATTATACATGTAGGCCAATACTGATTACGTTTTTTTATTTGCGATTTTTGATTTCAATTGGTGATCGACAAAATATTGTCTTTAGCGATTTTTTTTGCGATGCTATATGTTAATTGCAAACTGACACAATGACCAGAAATAAGACCATAAATCAGTTAAAAAACAACAAGTTTGTAATCATTAAAATCATTTTATTAAAGGAACAAATTGGTAAGTAATATTATAACATTATTAACTAGTTGAAGCTAATTACTCATTTTTTATCATGACACATAACTTCATTTACCAACTGTAATACATGTGTATAATAAAGACAGTAGGGCTAACGGACCCGATACCCTTGGAAGATGGGTCAAATCTTGGCGATACACAATCGGTACTTTTAACTATTTCAAGAAGGGATCCTTTTACTTCCGTCAAAATTTTCCTTAAAAACTTCAAACTATGATTGAGATTTATACCGATACAATTTTCATATAGTCACCGAGGAATTAATATAACCAAGTATTATTGTAAGATCCATTTATTTGTTAATTGAAAACTAATTTCACAAATATTTTGTAAAACACCTTCTGATTGGTAAACCTTTTATAAACAACCAATAAACAAATTAAATAAATTTGTATTATAAATTACATGAAAAAAGAGGTTCGAATTATTCTGCATTACGAAAACAAGTGGTAAAAGCCCGACGCTCATGAATAAAGTAACGGACGACACAATTTTGTAATCATGGCTTAATATTTTCAACTCTCCTGGCGGACAACCCTGTCATGGAACTTACATGTTCTTGCCCGCAGCAGATTTTACTTACCTCGGGCGAGTGGGAGAGAGGTTATTTTGAACCCTGGATATAATGTTTTTGACCCATTCTTCAGTCTGTCTGTCGGTGTGTCATGCTGTTGTCGCCTTGATAGCGCTCTAGTGGATTTTAACAAAACTTTGTGAAATTGTTACTTATACTAAGTGCTTGGATGGGATTGATTTTTTAGGGAAATTTATCAAGGTGGACCATACTTTTGGGATAGGGACTTGGTCAACTTTCATGTCCATGTATGTATATTCAATGTTTTCGCTGGACAGCTCTTTCATTTCTTCAGGGATTTTCCTTTTTATTTTTGGGAGAAGGATGTAATGTGATCGCGTGGCGTATTGTGAGCTTGCTCATTAAGGTTCTTTAATTAGAAAAGGTAGTCAATATTGATTTTAATCAAACAATATCAGATTATATGGTTGGGAGTTTTGGTTGGTTGCCTGGTCATAAAATTCATTATGTAATAATAATGCTTAGTAGTTTCTGTTGTGTCCATTGAATATTATTACAGTTTGATGTTTCTTGTTTGTTTGATGGTGTTTAACGCCACTTTCAGCAATTTTCAGCTATATCATGGCGTCCAGTTTTTATTGGGGGAGGAAGCCGGAGTACCCAGAGAAAACCCCGACCTGCGGTAGGAAAACTGGCAATCCTTGTCAATTAAGATTGGGGTCGAATACACCCTGCCTGCAGTGAGAATCGAACCCGCAATCTCAGTGTTGACAGACCACCTGATCAAGTGTAGACGAACTACCTTGACCACTCGGCCACTGAGGACCCTATATTACAGTTTGATGTCAGTTATAGAATTTTGAAGATGACATTTAGATTAATATGCAGTCTCCATACATGCAAATTGTTTTTATTCCTATTTCTTACCTATATATGTATATTCCATTTGGCCATTTGGTGTACACATGTAACTCATCTGCTACATGTATTGATTATGTGCCCACCAGCAATGGGTTTGTGGGTAGGTGCCTTACTGCAGGCGGGGTGTGTTCCAACTGTAATTGTCAGGTTGAGGTTTTCAGAGGTACCCGGATTTCTCACACAATATTGAATAAAAACTAGATGCCATGATAATGGCTAAACAAATTGAACTCCATTCTCAACAAGAATTAAAAGTTTAGAGGTTACACATGGACAAATACTGAGATGTTACCAGTACTGATAGGAGAGGCCTCTCTTTGGGAGGTTGTCAGGCCATAAAAGTGAAAGCCTGGAGTGTGTTTGACAAAAAGGCTTACATGTAAGTGTAAAATACATCATAAGCGCTGACGTCACAAAGCATTTCCCTTTGATTTTTCAACACTAATGATAGATTTTACACTTATGACTTTTTGTGAAATCTACCACAGGACATGGACAGTAGAGGGTGACTGGTTTAGAGAGGGCCAGGCTCCATGCATGATAAAGACCCCTTTAATTGTAGATTTAAAAATTGTTTGAAACAAAGCTCATCAAAGGTATTAATTGGATGGCAATCGAAATCAATCTGAAACTCAAAAGTGTGCTACTATATAAAAAAGTGATTAAAAATGAAAATGTCAAAATTTACATGAGAAGGATTGGATAGAGAACAGCTGTAGTAAGCTGTTCCCTAAATCTGTCAACTGTTGTACCCCCTTTGACGGGTGTAAGAATTTCTAATGGAACCAGTCATAGTCAACCTTGCATTTTGTATACTGCTTGTAGTATTGGCTGTTGACTTCTGTATTGCAATGCACACAGTTATCAATTGTTAAAGGGGTAAATAACAACTGTTATCCTTATACATGTAATTAAGCTTCATGTCACTATATGATTACAAATTTGGTTTAATTAAGATATGTTTTCTTTCAGCATTCGGAACTGAAAAGAAAGATGACACAGGAACAAGAAAACTTCTACCGCCATTCAACAGTAATTGTAGATGTCACCAAAGATTCATTCCTAAATCTGCTGGACTTCCATCTGACACATCAAGGCATTACACTCCAGAGGTTGATTGAGATAAATGGACATGACATCTATCACCATTGTTACAATCGTTATCCATGTTGTCAATGTCCACCTGGCACTCGTGCAGGAAAAAGAGGCAGAAGTGTCCTACATTCACCACAGATGGAAATATTGTTTGACAAATCTAGCAGTAAGTTACCGGGACATAAACCTGGAAGTAAATCTGCACCACATTGCTGTTGTCCTGTCAATCCTAACCTCCAGCTACAGGACCTTGACTTTACCCTGGCTAGATTTCTTCTGGTTAACTTTACAACACTTGTACCACATGGATCTCCAGAGAGAAATGCCCTTGATATCCTAGTTAATTCCAGAAATGAGTCATTTGCTCATGCCAAAGAAGGAAAAATCTCCGACAGTGACTACCAGAAATCCATGGCAGATATAGAGAAGGCATTACTAGTTCTAGCAAAGATTTATGGCAAGGAAGCAGAAACCAAACAAAGACTGAGAGATATTGGTAAACAACCCTTCAATACCACACTATGTCTACAGCACCAGAATACACTACTTGAACAACAGAATATACTTCTTCAACAATGTCAGTTAGACAAGGTAAGATTTGTTTCATTGATATAACTGAATTGTGGATTAAGGCTTGTAGACAGTACAATTAACAAGATATACATGTTTATGTGTTGGTAATTGATTTTTTAATCTTAAGTAAAATAATTATTAAAAATTGACAACAATACTTCCTAGGATGCAACAGTTGATGTTTATTCTGTTCGACTAGTTTCGGAAGTTGCCTGCTGTCTAGGACAATGATTACACAAAATTAACAAGCTTAAGTACTTTTTCAGGCTCGCAAAAATGATGTAAGCAATCGTAGTTATGACAACATAAAAATATAAATATAGACTTTGAAGTTAAAAATAGAGCATAAATATTTAAACGAACGTACAAATATTGTTATACAAAATATATTGTTTTTATATTGTATTTTTCTTCTTTAGTTCATGAATATATGTTGAAACTGTAATTATGTTCTCTCCATGGTGGGCTCACTACCTAAGCTCCCTACCACTTCTATTGGCTTCACACCTTGACCATGGAGCTACTGCTTCCAATAGCGTAGGAATCTTACAATCTTAAAATAAGTAATATACAATGCATGTATGTAATTAAAAATACATGCTAATGAAGTTTTCTTAATCAAACTAAAATAATTTTAATTGCGAGAAGAAAACTTTTACAATTTTAACTGCCACTGGGAAAGCCTGCTTTTTTAAAATCTACGGTTTCTTTATCTGTACAGGGAGATTGGTGATCTTCAAGTTCATTTTTCACTAAGGTCCATGGTCTGGTTTTCCTTATTAATATTGACAACTCCTCAATGAGCATCTTTGAAGCTTGTTAATTCACTTTTGTTTTGTAATTATGTCTTTATTACCATCTGGACCAAAGCCAAAATTGGAGTTTTTGCTGTCACAGTAGGCATCCATTGTCCATCTTGAACTTAAAAAATATTGGCACTTAAACCAATTGGCCAATTTTGTTCATCACAATCATGCTTAGATTTTAGAAACCAATGGGCCAATTTTGTTCATCACAATCATGCTTAGATTTTAAATTTTTATCTGGGGTGTAAATCCATGGACAATAAAAATATAACATACATGTAGGGTCAACACATGTTCTTTGCCAATACATGCATCTCAAAATTATACGAGCTATATAGACATTTTTGAACAGTAAATTGAGCTTCAAATTGATCAACTAGTACATTAAGCTCTAAATATCTGGATTTGCCTAAAATTGTGTGATGACCACCTGTAAGAACTATTACCCATAAAGGAATTTTCTGTTTGTCCCCTGTAAATTCCAGGCTATAACAGCTAGAGTGAAAATGTAAGTTGCAAAAATGATTATCAATACAATTGAAGGGAATAACCATAATACCGAACACCAATGAAACTGTCAAAAAGAAAATTTAAAACTATTATACTTGGGAGTAAAACAGTAAACAGAATATTAAGGCCAAACAAGCATTTAATTGTTTGAAAATTGTCTGATAACTCTTTATAGGAGTTATTACCCTTTAATCACAATTGTTTATACAATTTTTAGTTTTTGAACCTAATGTTAAAGCTACGTGTACATATAGAGTGAAACTGTAAAATGCAGAAATGATCGACAAAGCAAGGCCTACAAATCATTCATTGCTTACAATTGTCAAATGACTCACTATATGAGTTATTGTCCTTTAATAACAATTTCAGAAAAAATTAAAATTTTTGTTTTATAACTTGACTAATATATTAATTAAAGTGATGCTGACAGGAATATCATTCATTACTTCAGTGATCATTGTCTAAACTTACCGGTACTGCCCTATTATTTCGAAAATGATTTTAATTCTAAGGTTTTCCTATTTGCATAGTGTACTGTAGATCGGCTTAGCTGGAATGAATATGACATGTTCTAATTCTGATGATAAAAACTCTACAACATCTTAGTCATTTGGATTAATTGTAAATATTTCTTCTGTATGAATGTTAGTGCACTGATGAGTCCTGTTTGACATACATGTAGTAAACTTTGTAACGATACTATTATCATGATTATCTTTGACAAAATTGACGAACAACTTAACATTATTACCTTGCTAATACTACTAGTAATTTATGAATTTGCTGACAAAATTAATTAACCACTAATCTGGAATATGTAAGCCTTGATTTGTCTTTAACAACCCATTGCTGTATTTATTGTTAAAAAACAAGTTATATTTTCAGACAATTAAAAGACTTTTAGCAGAGAAATCAATACCAGGTATGTAATTACATGACCTTAAGCTTGACACATGTACATCGCGTTTCTGTTTCTCAATGTTGCTGAAGGCGAGACATATATATGGTTTTCCAGCAGTGGTGTTAACACTTGACATATTGCTTTCTAGTATATCCTTGAAAGCTTAAGCCATTTGAACACTGTTGAAAGTTACCCCAATTTTGATGCAATGATATCTTGTAATTAGTGTCTGTCACCTGAGGCCGGTATTATTTATTTTGTTGGTTTACGGATCCGCCGACCCGAAACTTCAAGATTGTGAAAAAAAAAAACGCGTTTTTTCATCTGTAAATTATTTCCGCCGACCGCTTTTCTTATGATTCTCCCCAGAAAAAAATAAACGGTAATTTATCTGCTGGTTGCCCATAAACAAATATTTGACCGTAAACCAGTAACCGGAAATCACACTGAATACCGATCGGAAGGTAACCTTTTTGTAGGAACACAGACTATCGGGAACCAGATACTTAAAATAGCATCGAAAATAGGGGAATCCATCTTTTTACAGTTGGAAGCAACTGTAACAAACAATACTTTTATGTCGGATAAAAAATTTATTTAATGTTATCCAAATGACACTCAGGGCTCACCACACTGGCCCAAGTGGGCGACAAAGTCACCCTAATGGGACCTGAAGTCGCCCTAAGGAACCTGAAAAGCGAAGTCGAAGTCGCCATGTTATTTCTCTTAAGTCGCCCGATTGTTCACATAAGTTACTTGTAAATCTGGTCCAAATAATTTACCCTGACTACCAATTTAAATGTGTAATTCCGATAAATACGGCAAACAATGCGTATTTTACATATTTTCAAACGATTTACGTCTTTCAACTGGATTACGCGCCATTTGTTTATTTACCAGATGTGGCTAATTACCGGAAGTGAACAATGAAGAAAAGTAAAGTACAACGGCCCAAAATGAAAAATCGTAATTTTGTTTATTAACATTAAACACTTTTAATTGGTTTCAAACTTCAGTTCTTTTAAAGTGTATTGTGTTTTAACAATTTTCTTTGATAAATATATGAGCTGCACTTGAAAGAATAAAGATGTATAGTAATTATTGACATCATGATAAGTTCTGTAGATGGGTGTCCCATGAAGCAATTCGGATCAGCACAACTTTGTCCTAGTGGAAGTGTGCTGAACTGAAGAATTATTTCTGGGTTTAAAGTTATGTTATTCTATCTATCTTCTTTAGAAATTTTGTTCAGATAAACATGGCATGTTCATAACAAACTATTACATGTAGGAATATTATGATATACAAGAACTCGTGAATCAGGGACAGTCTATACTAACTATATATAGTATAGATAGTCTCTGCATGAATGAAGTTTAGGTCTACACATATACAAATATTTTTGTTGATCTATTTTTATTTGTGAATGCCTTGTATGGCTACAAGTACGGAAGTAGATAGAAAAATAGTCGTTATATCTGGTGCTTTTTTCATTGATTAATGATAAAGGTTATTTACTGTTTGATATTGCATACCATGAATAATAATGAAAAAGAAAGAAAAAAAACTGAAAATAAGTGTGTTATGGTTTAAAAACACAAGAGAAAAAATCCTGGAAATTGATGTAAATAATGAAAAATGTATGTAACTACTACGAAATTAATTATTTGTACAGTCCCCTGTCTTCTCCCAAGTGTCTCCCTGAAGTCTCCCTATCAAAGAGCAGTCACACCTCCCTATTTTTTTTAGAGTGTGTGTGGTGACCCCTGACCCTGTAGAAGAGGTCATAAACACTCATTTAGAAAACTTTAAAGTGGCGATTGATGAAATAAGAACATGAGCTACAAATGTAACCAATGGGACTGTCACACCTGACACCACCCCAATCCACGTTCTGGGAAGCTTTGGTACCAAATTTATAATGGTTTCATGTCATGAGCTCAAAACTGATGAACAGCATGGCGATACTAGTGGATAAATGCTTGTCTGTGAAGACCAAATATGGAATAAGTAAATTTTTTAAAAATTTTGCCTCCTACCCAATTTAATTCAAATTTGAAAAAAAATTCTGAAAAGTTGGAATTTAAATTTTTTTTTTTTCCCCTCCTCCAACCCTATTTGTTTGGGGCTAATGTCCGTAAACCAACAAATTAAATAAAAACGGCCTGACCTTTAACCCCAATTTCACGGCCCAGTAACTATGTTATACTTTTATTAAGTCAATTTCTCTATAACCCTACATGGTAGGATTACAATACTTAGTATATGGGTTGCTAAGGAATACACGACAGTTGTCAACTGAACATGACCTCAGTTTCACGGTCCATTGATGATGTCAAAGTTTTTGGATTGGGACAGTTCTCTGTACCCATTCATGGTAGCTTGACAATATTTGGTATATTGGTTGCTGTTAAATAGTATGACAGTCTGGTATTTAAAAGAAAGATATTTGTGTGCTGAAAATTGGGTAAAAATACCATTTAGACAAATCAAGAAACTCTTTTAATGTTTTCATCACCAGTAAATACGTGTACGTCATTGGAAAAATTTACATACATAGAAAAACTAAATGTCAAAATTATAACTATTTCAAAAGTTGAAAGCCATAATTTGATGGGTGTATTATTATAGCCTTTATTTTATATGTTACAAGCTATTACAGAGTAAATCATATACCTTAATTGTTTGCAGAATATCTGAGAAAAGATCTAGAGGATATCAGAGTAGTTGAAGGCTGTGATGCCAAACTGGAACTGTGGACCAGAGAGAAGGGTGTTAATGTAGAATGGTTTAAAGATGACATCAGAATAGAACAGTCAAACAAATTTATTGTGAAGACTTTAGGTTTGATGCATAGCCTGAGTGTAACCAATGCTGACCTAACCGATCGAGGAATTTATTGTGCAAAAATTATGGACTCTGAAAGAACTGCTAAGATTGATATCGAGGGTAAATAGTATTCATTTATTAAAATGCCATAATTTTGCATTTGCCATCATCATTGTCCTGAAACTTCTATGTAAACTGTAAAGGTTTAACAATTTGGCTGCCAAATTATATACTGTGGATTCATTTTTAGTGCACGTGGGTATCAATTTTCGTGGTTGGGAGGAAAATCATTTTATGGGATTCTTAATTCGTGGTTCCCTGGTTGGTAAAATAATACAGAAAACATAACTGAAATGTCTGTAATTTTCGGTATTGACATACAGTGTTATTTTCTAAAATTTCTACCATAAATCTGGTTATTTTTGGCGTCGGGATATTTTGGCGTTTTTCTCTTAAAAGCAGCATGTTTTATTTTTGTGTGTTTAATTTTGGTGTTTCATTCAATTAATGTGTTAAATTTTAGCACCCTAGATAGTTGCTGTCTTTAAATCGCAGTAGTGAGCCAGGTTAATATATATGATTTGTATATTATATCTATCCACTTTGAGATTTAACCATGACGCTTAAACTGTGTTCATTAAATCATGTAAATTTGATGACATTAATTAATTACCACACATATCATATAGACCAAATGTTCATTATTGTCCTTTTGTCAGTCAATAACGATCACGGATTTAAATTTAATCCTTTTGTATTCCAGCAGTATATCTTGATTGAATGACCATAAGGTTTTATTTTGATTATCAATAATAGAGTCTAATTAGTAAATGATAAGCCTGACATAGTTATGTCACACATTGTGTAATCTTAACAGTTTTAAAAGAAAATAAGGAAATATTCATACAAATGTATACCTGTAATTTTCCTTTACACATACTTGTGTATTACCAATATTTTAAGACATAGACTTTACGATATTGTCTAACAGGTCAGTTACTTTGGCGTGTCAAATATTGGTGCATGCTTTATTTTGGTATGTTTAATTTTAGCTCTTTCACTGTCATATCCCTTTGATTAAATTTCTGATTTGTACAATTAGATCTTGTTGACAGTGACTTATTGTCTCATGATCTAGATATCTGATCCCTGCGATTCAATTTCTGATCTGTACAGTTAGATCTTGTTGACAGTGACTTATTGTCTCATGATCTAGATATCTGATCCCTGCGATTCAATTTCTGATCTGTACAGTTAGATCTTGTTGACAGTGACTTATTGTCTCATGATCTAGATATCATATCCCTGCGATTCAATTTCTGATCTGTACAGTTAGATCTTGTTGACAGTGACTTATTGTCTCATTATCTAGATATCTGATCCCTGCGATTAAATTTCTGATGTGTACAATTAGATCTTGTTGACAGTGACTTATTGTCTCATGATCTAGATATCTGATCCCTGCGATTCAATTTCTGATCTGTACAGTTAGATCTTGTTGACAGTGACTGATTGTCTCATGATCTAGATATCTGATCACTGCGATTCAATTTCTGATCTGTACAGTTAGATCTTGTTGACAGTGACTTATTGTCTCATGATCTAGATATCTGATCCCTGCGATTCAATTTCTGATCTGTACAGTTAGATCTTGTTGACAGTGACTGATTGTCTCATGATCTAGATATCTGATCACTGCGATTCAATTTCTGATCTGTACAGTTAGATCTTGTTGACAGTGACTTATTGTCTCATGATCTAGATATCTGATCCCTGCGATTCAATTTCTGATCTGTACAGTTAGATCTTGTTGACAGTGACTTATTGTCTCATGATCTAGATATCTGATCACTGCGATTCAATTTCTGATCTGTACAGTTAGATCTTGTTGACAGTGACTTATTGTCTCATGATCTAGATATCTGATCCCTGCGATTCAATTTCTGATCTGTACAGTTAGATCTTGTTGACAGTGACTTATTGTCTCATGATCTAGATATCTGATCCCTGCGATTAAATTTCTGATGTGTACAATTAGATCTTGTTGACAGTGACTTATTGTCTCATGATCTAGATATCTGATCCCTGCGATTCAATTTCTGATCTGTACAGTTAGATCTTGTTGACAGTGACTGATTGTCTCATGATCTAGATATCTGATCACTGCGATTCAATTTCTGATCTGTACAGTTAGATCTTGTTGACAGTGACTTATTGTCTCATGATCTAGATATCTGATCCCTGCGATTCAATTTCTGATCTGTACAGTTAGATCTTGTTGACAGTGACTGATTGTCTCATGATCTAGATATCTGATCACTGCGATTCAATTTCTGATCTGTACAGTTAGATCTTGTTGACAGTGACTTATTGTCTCATGATCTAGATATCTGATCCCTGCGATTCAATTTCTGATCTGTACAGTTAGATCTTGTTGACAGTGACTGATTGTCTCATGATCTAGATATCTGATCACTGCGATTCAATTTCTGATCTGTACAGTTAGATCTTGTTGACAGTGACTTATTGTCTCATGATCTAGATATCATATCCCTGCGATTCAATTTCTGATCTGTACAGTTAGATCTTGTTGACAGTGACTTATTGTCTCATGATCTAGATATCTGCTCACTGCGATTCAATTTCTGATCTGTACAGTTAGATCTTGTTGACAGTGACTTATTGTCTCATGATCAAGATATCATATCCCTGCGATTCAATTTCTGATCTGTACAGTTAGATCTTGTTGACAGTGACTTATTGTCTCATGATCTAGATATCATATCCCTGCGATTCAATTTCTGATCTGTACAGTTAGATCTTGTTGACAGTGACTGATTGTTCATGATCTAGATATCATATCCCTGCGATTCAATTTCTGATCTGTACAGTTAGATCTTGTTGACAGTGACTTATTGTCTCATGATCTAGATATCATATCCCTGTGGTTCAATTTCTGATCTGTACAGTTAGATCTTGTTGACAGTGACTTATTGTCTCATGATCTAGATATCATATCCCTGTGGTTCAATTTCTGATCTGTACAGTTAGATCTTGTTGACAGTGACTTATTGTCTCATGATCTAGATATCTGATCCCTGCGATTCAATTTCTGATCTGTACAGTTAGATCTTGTTGACAGTGACTTATTGTCTCATGATCTAGATATCTGATCACTGCGATTCAATTTCTGATCTGTACAGTTAGATCTTGTTGACAGTGACTTATTGTCTCATGATCTAGATATCATATCCCTGCGATTCAATTTCTGATCTGTACAGTTAGATCTTGTTGACAGTGACTTATTGTCTCATGATCTAGATATCTGATCACTGCGATTCAATTTCTGATCTGTAGTTAGATCTTGTTGACAGTGACTTATTGTCTCATGATCTAGATATCATATCCCTGCGATTCAATTTCTGATCTGTACAGTTAGATCTTGTTGACAGTGACTTATTGTCTCATGATCTAGATATCATATCCCTGCGATTCAATTTCTGATCTGTACAGTTAGATCTTGTTGACAGTGACTGATTGTTCATGATCTAGATATCATATCCCTGCGATTCAATTTCCCTGCGATTCAATTTCTGATCTGTACAGTTAGATCTTGTTGACAGTGACTGATTGTTCATGATCTAGATATCATATCCCTGCGATTCAATTTCTGATCTGTACAGTTAGATCTTGTTGACAGTGACTTATTGTCTCATGATCTAGATATCATATCCCTGTGGTTCAATTTCTGATCTGTACAGTTAGATCTTGTTGACAGTGACTTATTGTCTCATGATCTAGATATCATATCCCTGTGGTTCAATTTCTGATCTGTACAGTTAGATCTTGTTGACAGTGACTGATTGTCTCATGATCTAGATATCTGATCACTGCGATTCAATTTCTGATCTGTACAGTTAGATCTTGTTGACAGTGACTGATTGTTCATGATCTAGATATCTGATCACTGCGATTCAATTTCTGATCTGTACAGTTAGATCTTGTTGACAGTGACTGATTGTCTCATGATCTAGATATCATATCCCTGCGATTCAATTTCTGATCTGTACAGTTAGATCTTGTTGACAGTGACTTATTGTCTCCCTGATCTAGATATCTGATCCCTGCGATTCAATTTCTGATCTGTACAGTTAGATCTTGTTGACAGTGACTGATTGTCTCCTGATCTAGATATCTGATCACTGCGATTCAATTTCTGATCTGTACAGTTAGATCTTGTTGACAGTGACTGATTGTCTCATGATCTAGATATCTGATCACTGCGATTCAATTTCTGATCTGTACAGTTAGATCTTGTTGACAGTGACTTATTGTCTCATGATCTAGATATCTGATCACTGCGATTCAATTTCTGATCTGTACAGTTAGATCTTGTTGACAGTGACTGATTGTCTCATGATCTAGATATCTGATCCCTGCGATTCAATTTCTGATCTGTACAGTTAGATCTTGTTGACAGTGACTTATTGTCTCCCTGATCTAGATATCTGATCCCTGCGATTCAATTTCTGATCTGTACAGTTAGATCTTGTTGACAGTGACTTATTGTCTCATGATCTAGATATCTGATCCCTGCGATTCAATTTCTGATCTGTACAGTTAGATCTTGTTGACAGTGACTTATTGTCTCATGATCTAGATATCATATCCCTGCGATTCAATTTCTGATCTGTACAGTTAGATCTTGTTGACAGTGACTGATTGTCTCATGATCTAGATATCATATCCCTGCGATTCAATTTCTGATCTGTACAGTTAGATCTTGTTGACAGTGACTTATTGTCTCATGATCTAGATATCTGATCCCTGCGATTCAATTTCTGATCTGTACAGTTAGATCTTGTTGACAGTGACTGATTGTCTCATGATCTAGATATCTGATCACTGCGATTCAATTTCTGATCTGTACAGGTAGATCTTGTTGACAGTGACTTATTGTCTCATGATCTAGATATCTGATCCCTGCGATTCAATTTCTGATCTGTACAGTTAGATCTTGTTGACAGTGACTGATTGTCTCATGATCTAGATATCTGATCCCTGCGATTCAATTTCTGATCTGTACAGTTAGATCTTGTTGACAGTGACTTATTGTCTCATGATCTAGTTATCATATCCCTGTGGTTCAATTTCTGATCTGTACAGTTAGATCTTGTTGACAGTGACTTATTGTCTCATGATCTAGATATCATATCCCTGTGGTTCAATTTCTGATCTGTACAGTTAGATCTTGTTGACAGTGACTGATTGTCTCATGATCTAGATATCTGATCACTGCGATTCAATTTCTGATCTGTACAGTTAGATCTTGTTGACAGTGACTGATTGTCTCATGATCTAGATATCTGATCACTGCGATTCAATTTCTGATCTGTACAGTTAGATCTTGTTGACAGTGACTGATTGTCTCATGATCTAGATATCTGATCCCTGCGATTCAATTTCTGATCTGTACAGTTAGATCTTGTTGACAGTGACTGATTGTCTCCTGATCTAGATATCTGATCCCTGCGATTCAATTTCTGATGTGTACAGTTAGATCTTGTTGACAGTGACTGATTGTCTCATGATCTAGATATCTGATCCCTGTGATTCAATTTCTGATCTGTACAGTTAGATCTTGTTGACAGTGACTGATTGTCTCCTGATCTAGATATCTGATCACTGCGATTCAATTTCTGATCTGTACAGTTAGATCTTGTTGACAGTGACTTATTGTCTCATGATCTAGATATCTGATCCCTGCGATTCAATTTCTGATCTGTACAGTTAGATCTTGTTGACAGTGACTTATTGTCTCATGATCTAGATATCATATCCCTGCGATTCAATTTCTGATCTGTACAGTTAGATCTTGTTGACAGTGACTTATTGTCTCCCTGATCTAGATATCTGATCCCTGTGATTCAATTTCTGATCTGTACAGTTAGATCTTGTTGACAGTGACTTATTGTCTCATGATCTAGATATCTGATCACTGCGATTCAATTTCTGATCTGTACAGTTAGATCTTGTTGACAGTGACTGATTGTCTCATGATCTAGATATCTGATCCCTGCGATTCAATTTCTGATCTGTACAGTTAGATCTTGTTGACAGTGACTTATTGTCTCATGATCTAGATATCTGATCCCTGCGATTCAATTTCTGATCTGTACAGTTAGATCTTGTTGACAGTGACTTATTGTCTCATGATCTAGATATCTGATCCCTGCGATTAAATTTCTGATGTGTACAATTAGATCTTGTTGACAGTGACTTATTGTCTCATGATCTAGATATCTGATCACTGCGATTCAATTTCTGATCTGTACAGTTAGATCTTGTTGACAGTGACTGATTGTTCATGATCTAGATATCTGATCACTGCGATTCAATTTCTGATCTGTACAGTTAGATCTTGTTGACAGTGACTTATTGTCTCATGATCTAGATATCTGATCCCTGCGATTCAATTTCTGATCTGTACAGTTAGATCTTGTTGACAGTGACTGATTGTCTCATGATCTAGATATCTGATCACTGCGATTCAATTTCTGATCTGTACAGTTAGATCTTGTTGACAGTGACTTATTGTCTCATGATCTAGATATCTGATCCCTGCGATTCAATTTCTGATCTGTACAGTTAGATCTTGTTGACAGTGACTGATTGTTCATGATCTAGATATCATATCCCTGCGATTCAATTTCTGATCTGTACAGTTAGATCTTGTTGACAGTGACTTATTGTCTCATGATCTAGATATCATATCCCTGTGGTTCAATTTCTGATGTGTACAGTTAGATCTTGTTGACAGTGACTTATTGTCTCATGATCTAGATATCATATCCCTGTGGTTCAATTTCTGATCTGTACAGTTAGATCTTGTTGACAGTGACTTATTGTCTCATGATCTAGATATCTGATCCCTACGATTCAATTTCTGATCTGTACAGTTAGATCTTGTTGACAGTGACTGATTGTCTCATGATCTAGATATCTGATCACTGCGATTCAATTTCTGATCTGTACAGTTAGATCTTGTTGACAGTGACTTATTGTCTCATGATCTAGATATCTGATCCTTGCGATTCAATTTCTGATCTGTACAGTTAGATCTTGTTGACAGTGACTGATTGTCTCATGATCTAGATATCTGATCACTGCGATTCAATTTCTGATCTGTACAGTTAGATCTTGTTGACAGTGACTTATTGTCTCATGATCTAGATATCTGATCCCTGCGATTCAATTTCTGATCTGTACAGTTAGATCTTGTTGACAGTGACTGATTGTTCATGATCTAGATATCATATCCCTGCGATTCAATTTCTGATCTGTACAGTTAGATCTTGTTGACAGTGACTTATTGTCTCATGATCTAGATATCATATCCCTGTGGTTCAATTTCTGATGTGTACAATTAGATCTTGTTGACAGTGACTTATTGTCTCATGATCTAGATATCATATCCCTGTGGTTCAATTTCTGATCTGTACAGTTAGATCTTGTTGACAGTGACTTATTGTCTCATGATCTAGATATCTGATCCCTGCGATTCAATTTCTGATCTGTACAGTTAGATCTTGTTGACAGTGACTTATTGTCTCATGATCTAGATATCTGATCCCTGCGATTCAATTTCTGATCTGTACAGTTAGATCTTGTTGACAGTGACTGATTGTTCATGATCTAGATATCTGATCACTGCGATTCAATTTCTGATCTGTACAGTTAGATCTTGTTGACAGTGACTTATTGTCTCATGATCTAGATATCATATCCCTGCGATTCAATTTCTGATCTGTACAGTTAGATCTTGTTGACAGTGACTGATTGTCTCATGATCTAGATATCTGATCACTGCGATTCAATTTCTGATCTGTACAGTTAGATCTTGTTGACAGTGACTTATTGTCTCATGATCTAGATATCATATCCCTGCGATTCAATTTCTGATCTGTACAGTTAGATCTTGTTGACAGTGACTGATTGTCTCCTGATCTAGATATCTGATCACTGCAATTCAATTTCTGATCTGTACAGTTAGATCTTGTTGACAGTGACTTATTGTCTCATGATCTAGATATCTGATCACTGCGATTCAATTTCTGATCTGTACAGTTAGATCTTGTTGACAGTGACTGATTGTCTCATGATCTAGATATCATATCCCTGCGATTCAATTTCTGATCTGTACAGTTAGATCTTGTTGACAGTGACTGATTGTCTCCTGATCTAGATATCTGATCACTGCGATTCAATTTCTGATCTGTACAGTTAGATCTTGTTGACAGTGACTTATTGTCTCATGATCTAGATATCATATCCCTGCGATTCAATTTCTGATCTGTACAGTTAGATCTTGTTGACAGTGACTTATTGTCTCCTGATCTAAATATCGTATCACTGTGATTCAGTTTCTTTGCCGTACATTTAGATCTTGAGCATTTAAGGGCAGAACTTTGCCATTATAACCAGACATCATGCAGTGAATATGTTTGAATTTTTTTCTTTAAAGCTGCTACTGAAGGTTGTGGCTTTTCACCAGTTACTCAGGCATTCTTCAGCAATAGAAACTGGATGCCATAGTATTGCTGAAAGGTGCTATAAAAGAAACACTCATCTTTAGATTTTATATTTCATCTTGATTGGATGAAAAACATGGTCACAATGAGCAAATGCTGTGTCTCATCAGCTAAAACTTAATTTGTTTCCCTGGAAGTTTACTTACAACAACTGCCATGTCCATGCCTTAGTATGCCTACCTTATGCCTTGGTAGCTGAGTGGTTACATTAGTTATCTTGTCTGCTTTTGATCAACAATGAGGTTGAGGGTTCAAATCGTAACGTGGACATTGTGTGCAATCCTCGAATCTTAATTGAGTTTTCTGGTACGCCAGCTACCTCCACCAACTAGCTGCTATGATAAAGCTGAAAGTGGAGATATAACCATTGAAAATGTATACCCCTCCACTTTTCCAGTGATCAGTAATGATGGGATGTCAGTCCATCCACACTTCTGTTTGTCCTTTTTACATTGTGGTACCCATGCCTTACCAGCAATGCCTTTTACCACATTGCTTTTTCCTTTTTCTGCCATTCAGTTGACATTTCTAGTGTCTAATTAATTTATTTGCAATCATACCATTTTTAGCTCGCCTGGACTGAAGGTTCATGTAAGCTTATGCCATCACTTGTTGTCTGTTGTAAACTTTTTCAAAAATCTTCTCTGAAATCACTGGGCCAAATTTCTTCACACTTGGTCAAATTTGTACCCAGGGTGTTGATCAACAGACAAAGATGGCCATTGTTACTAAAAATAGAACATAGGTGTTAACACATGTTTCTGGTCAACATCTCAAAAATGTTAACAGCTATACAGAAAACTGTTACCTCAAACTGATCAACACATTAAGGTCTACACTAGTTGCTATTAGTCTGAAATTGTAAAGGCTTCTTGTAGGAGTTATTGCCCTTTAATGACAATTGTTTACAAAATTTTAGATTATTACAATATAACATGAAAACCATAAGAGCTAGATTGAAATGGTTAATTGCTTATATGATCAGCAAGACAATGGTTACAAAACACTTTATTGGTCCAAAATTGTCGGACCACTCCTTATAGGAGTTATTCCCTGTAAATGACAATTCACTTTATTGGTCTGAAATTGTTTTATGACTCCTTATAAGAGTTATAGCCCTTTAATAACATTTTTTTTTTAAATTTGTTGTTTTCGTCTTGTAAACTAAATGCCATAACAACTAGAGTTAAACTGTAAATTGCACAAATGAGCAGAAAAGAAAATCATTGCTCAGTCCAAAATTGTTTGATGACTCTTTATGAGTTATTGTTCTTTAATTACCAATTTGGACACAATAATAAGTTTTTGTGTTTTTAATAAGTCTGTACAACACCTAGAATACAATTGTAAATTATTAAATTAACCTTTAAGGACAAGGCCTACAAATAATTTAATTTTCAGAAATTGTCTGATGATACCTTGGAGTTGTACTGAATCAAATGTTTTGAAGAAGTGCTTATTTTATCAATGACTTAAACAGTTAAAAGCTTTAATAACTAGACTGAAACTGTAAATTAAAAAAAAATTAATTATAGTTGAAGTATAGAATTTGTGTTCTAGGTGAGTGTTTACAGGCTCATGGGAGCCTCTAGATCATGTAGATGACAAAGTCAAAAAGTGGAAGTGTGTGATTTAAGAATGAATTCCTGTTAAATAATATATGTATATTACAATATTACCAGTATATTGCTGTTTAAGTTCATTATTTAATTATGGCACTTGTCTCTAAACAAATGTCTTAATAAATAAACAAAACTTTATTCTTAAATTGAATTTTCTTGTTTATTATAACCATGCTCCACATATGGGATAGGGGTATACTGTTGTTGGTCTGTATGTGTGTTAGTCTGTCTGTAACAGAGTGAGGTATCATCAGGGAGCATTATTACACAGTACTACTTGTAAAAATCTGTTAAGGGTAAACAATATTCAAGATGAAACCTAATCATGCTATAAATATCGCAACAACAAAAAATACTGAATTCCAACCTTGATTACTATTATATTATTTACAGAATACTTTACAAAGAACCTTCATAGTTTGGAATGCATTGAAGGAGAGACAGCAGAATTCACATGCGAAGTTATAGACAACAGCTTACCTGCTTGCTGGAACAAAAATGGAATTAACTTGAAAAATGATGGAAAGTTTGAAATTTTACAAGCAGGAAAAATTCACAGACTATCTATTAAGAATTGTGATCAACATGATACAGGAACGTATACAGTCAGTATAAACAACAGAGTCAGGACAACATCTCTTGTTGTGATAGGTAAATATACATGATATTGAGAATTATACAGTCAGTATAAACAACAGAGTCAGATCAACATCTCTTGTTGTGATAGGTAAATATACATGATATTGAGAATTATACAGTCAATATAAACAACAGAGTCAGGACAACATCTCTTGTTGTGATAGGTAAATATACATGATATTGAGAATTATACAGTCAGTATAAACAACAGAGTCAGATCAACATCTCTTGTTGTGATAGGTAAATATACATGATATTGAGAATTATACAGTCAATATAAACAACAGAGTCAGGACAACATCTCTTGTTGTGATAGGTAAATATACATGATATTGAGAATTATACAGTCAGTATAAACAACAGAGTCAGGACAACATCTCTTGTTGTGATAGGTAAATATACATGATATTGAGAATTATTCAGTCAGTATAAACAACAGAGTCAGGACAACATCTCTTGTTGTGATAGGTAAATATACATGATATTGAGAATTATACAGTCAGTATAAACAACAGAGTCAGGACAACATCTCTTGTTGTGATAGGTAAATATACATGATATTGAGAATTATACAGTCAGTATAAACAACAGAGTCAGGACAACATCTCTTGTTGTGATAGGTAAATATACATGATATTGAGAATTATACAGTCAGTATAAACAACAGAGTCAGAGAAACATCTCTTGTTGTGATAGGTAAATATACATGATATTGAGAATTATACAGTCAGTATAAACAACAGAGTCAGAGAAACATCTCTTGTTGTGATAGGTAAATATACATGATATTGAGAACTATACAGTCAGTATAAACAACAGAGTCAGGACAACATCTCTTGTTGTGATAGGTAAATATACATGATATTGAGAATTATACAGTCAGCATAAACAACAGAGTCAGGGCAACATCTCTTGTTGTGATAGGTAAATATACATGATATTGAGAATTATACAGTCAGTATAAACAACAGAGTCAGGACAACATCTCTTGTTGTGATAGGTAAATATACATGATATTGAGAATTATACAGTAAGCATAAACAACAGAGTCAGGACAACATCTCTTGTTGTGATAGGTAAATATACATGATATTGAGAATTATACAGTCAGTATAAACAACAGAGTCAGGACAACATCTCTTGTTGTGATAGGTAAATATACATGATATTGAGAATTATACAGTCAGCATAAACAACAGAGTCAGGGCAACATCTCTTGTTGTGATAGGTAAATATACATGATATTGAGAATTATACAGTCAGTATAAACAACAGAGTCAGGACAACATCTCTTGTTGTGATAGGTAAATATACTTCTGCCTCAGAACTTTATTATTGTTGGTTTCAGAGTAGTGTCTGTATGATTCAAATGTGTTCTATTCACCCCAAAATATAATGGTGGGACATGGGTGTGGAATAAATTGTGAGAAAGTTGTATTCTTAGTTGTTTTATTGACCAATCAAAAATGACTATAAACATAAACAAATGTAAGATAGCATGTTAAAAGGAATTGATGTTGATTGGATCCCAGGGGCAAAACCTACTTACATGTACCTAAGCACATAGTGTTCTAGATATGTTTGAGGTCACCTTACATGTATATCTGAGATAATTTGATAAAGTTGGATGATATGTACAAAAAAGTCACAATTTTGTGCTTGATCATCTTGCATAAGTTAGACTTGCGCAGCCAACCTGCTCTTGTTATGATAGATTCGAAAATTGAACAGTTGGCATGAAACAATATCTAACCTTGAATGCTTTGAAGCACTTTAAATGTATGTTTTTTTTTCTTTTGATGTCATTTTAAGAAAAAATGCTGTTTGTGTTGACACTGCAAACATTTTATTTAAAATTACTTACATTTCCATTACAGAATACTTCACCAAACCATTGTGTACTATGACATGTATTGAGGGTGAAACTGTTCAGTTTGAATGTGAAGTACTTGATGACAGTCAGACAGCCCTGTGGTTCAAAGATGGCAATGAAGTGAGCACATCAGACAAATATAAAGTGGAGAGACATGGAAAACTTCACAGACTTGTTGTTAACAATACAAGAATTGATGATAAAGGAAAATACTCTGTCCAGATAAAACACTGTGTTCGATGGACAGAACTTACAGTGCAAGGTTAGACCATAAACAATCTTGGATCAGACTTAACAAGTAACACTGTGTTGCATTGGACAGCACAACTTCTGAATTAGTTAAAATAATTACTACAAGCTGTATGCATGTTTTCGTTATAAACTGTTGCTGTGCACAGTTTTTTTAATTCTCCAGCTACTCATGGTAAACATGATTTATCTCCCATATGCAGAGTTATCTGTTCTTTAGAGCAGGTGCTTTATATTACTTACAGTGAGTACAAAGTTGTTTTCCTGCAGTATTCATCATTCACATATAGCAAAGGCTGGTAAAATTTATTATGCTGTAAAAACTACATAATCCATTCTAAATGTTATTACTGGAATGTTTAATGGAGTTGCCTACCCATCTGAAGCACCTGGAATCGCCCCCTGTATTTGTTTTTTTTTTTGGGGGGGGGGTCGTATTACTGAATTTTTGGTTTTTTTTGTTGTTCCTTCTTTTGTTTAACCACAGCTTTGTCTGCCCCCAGTCCTAGCTATATGTATGACGTTTGTTTAACCACAGCTTTGTCTGCCCCCAGTCCTAGCTATATGTATGACGTTTGTTTAACCACAGCTTTGTCTGCCCCGAGTCCGAGCTATATGTATGACGTTTGTTTAACCACAGCTTTGTCTGCCCCAAGTCCTAGCTTTATGTATGACATTTGTTTAACCACAGCTTTGTCTGCCCCCAGTCGTAGCTATATGTATGACATCTGTTTAACCACAGCTTTGTCTGCCCCCAGTCCTAGCTATATGTATGACATTTGTTTAACCACAGCTTTGTCTGCCTTGTGTCCTATCTATATGTATGACGTTTGTTTAACCACAGCTTTGTCTGCCCCCAGTCCTAGCTATATGTATGACGTTTGTTTAACCACAGCTTTGTCTGCCCCCAGTCCTAGCTATATGTATGACGTTTGTTTAACCACAGCTTTGTCTGCCCCCAGTCCTAGCTATATGTATGACATTTGTTTAACCACAGCTTTGTCTGCCCTGAGTCCTAGCTATATGTATGACGTTTGTTTAACCACAGCTTTGTCTGCCCCAAGTCCTAGCTTTATGTATGATATTTGTTTAACCACAGCTTTGTCTGCCCCCAGTCCTAGCTATATGTATTACATTTGTTTAACCACAGCTTTGTCTGCCTTGAGTCCTATCTATATGTATGACGTTTGTTTAACCACAGCTTTGTCTGCCCCCAGTCCTAGCTATATGTATGACATTTGTTTAACCACAGCTTTGTCTGCCCCGAGTCCTAGCTATATGTATTACATTTGTTTAACCACAGCTTTGTCTGCCCCCAGTCCTAGCTATATGTATGACATTTGTTTAACCACAGCTTTGTCTGCCTTGTGTCCTATCTATATGTATGACGTTTGTTTAACCACAGCTTTGTCTGCCCCCAGTCCTAGCTATATGTATGACATTTGTTTAACCACAGCTTTGTCTGCCCCCAGTCCTAGCTATATGTATGACGTTTGTTTAACCACAGCTTTGTCTGCCCCCAGTCCTAGCTATATGTATGACATTTGTTTAAACACAGCTTTGTCTGCCCTGAGTCCTAGCTATATGTATGACGTTTGTTTAACCACAGCTTTGTCTGCCCCAAGTCCTAGCTTTATGTATGATATTTGTTTAACCACAGCTTTGTCTGCCCCCAGTCCTAGCTATATGTATTACATTTGTTTAACCACAGCTTTGTCTGCCTTGAGTCCTATCTATATGTATGACGTTTGTTTAACCACAGCTTTGTCTGCCCCGAGTCCTAGCTATATGTATGACATTTGTTTAACCACAGCTTTGTCTGCCCCCAGTCCTAGCTATATGTATGACGTTTGTTTAACCACAGCTTTGTCTGCCCCGAGTTCTAGCTATATGTATGACATTTGTTTAACCACAGCTTTGTCTGCCCCGAGTTCTAGCTATATGTATGACATTTGTTTAACCACAGCTTTGTCTGCCCCGAGTCCTAGCTATATGTATGACGTTTGTTTAACCACAGCTTTGTCTGCCCCGAGTTCTAGCTATATGTATGACATTTGTTTAACCACAGCTTTGTCTGCCCCGAGTCCTAGCTATATGTATGACGTTTGTTTAACCACAGCTTTGTCTGCCCCGAGTTCTAGCTATATGTATGACATTTGTTTAACCACAGCTTTGTCTGCCCCGAGTTCTAGCTATATGTATGACATTTGTTTAACCACAGCTTTGTCTGCCCCGAGTTCTAGCTATATGTATGACATTTGTTTAACTACAGCTTTGTCTGCCCTGAGTCCTAGCTATATGTATGACATTTGTTTAACCACAGCTTTGTCTGCCCCGAGTCCTAGCTATATGTATGACATTTGTTTAACCACAGCTTTGTCTGCCCCTAGTCCTAGCTATGTGTATGACATTTGTTTAACCACAGCTTTGTTTGCCCTGAGTCCTAGCTATATGTATGACATTATATTCTTTTCTCTGACATCAACAGCTTATATAGATATTAGTTGGTTGGGGTTTAACGCCACTTTCAGCAATTTTTCAGTTATATCATGGGTTCCAGTATTTATTGTGGGAAAAATCTGTAGTATCCATTTATAACCTCCAACCTTTAAATCATTTTTAAAATTTCATTACAGTAAAACTAAAAAACTGGCAATCCTTGTCAATAAAGGTTGAAGTCATACAGTGAGACTCAATGCCATCTCATTATTGACAGGCACGTGATCAGTTGTAAATGACTATCTTAACCACTGGGCCATCGATGATGATACAGTTAATTATCCTAAATAGAGATGTGTAAAAACAAACTTATGACTTTTGTGATGGTTGTAGTACACAGAGAGGGATGACTAATTTATTCTTTAATTTATTTTCTATTTTTCTTTAATTTGGTACATTGCACATGTTCATCATAAATGTACAAGTAAGTGAGTTAGGACAGTTTCATTAAATATTTGTTTGTGGGTATTAAATGAAAAAAATGACATTTTTGTTGTCAGTGTGCAGTGTTCTCCCCAGACCGTTTTAGCCTTTCGGCACCGAGACGCTATCGAAATCGCTGAGATGCTATAATTTTTAACATCGGTAACTTGCGCCATTGTTAGACAAACAATCGGCCGCTTATAACAACAAAGAAAAAAAAACATTTCTAATAAATTTTCTTTGATCACCTGTAATTTAAAAAGTAATTAAATATGTGTTAATTGGCCGTTTGGATAATAACTATTCGGGTTTGGTGCTCCCAAGCTCACACTTATGACATTTAATTGCAAAACCATGTGATCAACACGTGATACAAGCTTAAATGGATTCAGAAGGAGTTTTGAAAGCCAAATGTCGAAAATTATACCATCCACATCGATGTTTTGAACACAGGCCGTGATTTACTGCTTCCGAGCACTGAAGATGGACAGGGACCTTATCATATTATGTTTGTCTTTAATGTCCCCGACATAAGAATTGCCAACAACTATCGGTAAGGATTCAAGGACCAGTGCAAAGACCTCTGTCGATATAATAGTTCTTACAATGAACGCTACCAATATATAGCAAATCGTTTGCTTCGTACAGTGACGTATCTTGGAAAATGCTATTTTCATAGCTGATGAATTTAACAAGATTGATTGTAAGCAAACTTTTAGTGCCACAAACTGAGAAGTACAATCGACCGGCGATAGAATTTAACAACTGCTTTTGCACAGAAAAAGGGCTAACGATAACTTGTGATGATTGCCTTTGTCATTTATGTAACATTTGTGCTTTTGAAACTATTTCTCATTGATTTGAGTGGATCTGACATTGTGTTTATCATGAATTATAAATAAATAAATAATGAAGTTTTTTAATACTCCTTTATTACACATATGTATATATATTAAGTATCTCAAAAGTAAAAATAAGTAACAAAATATATACTCCAACATGTATAAAACATGCATTTTAATAAAAACATGCAAAAACAATGTGTAATTGGGTCGACCGATAAGTCATGCTAAATGTGATGCTATCCAAAATTTCTGGGGAGAACACTGGTGTGTCCTACCCACAACTATACTCTTGATGGAATAGTTTTCATGGCTTCAAAGAGGAAGAAACTGAACAATGACATGCTTTTTATTAGACATTAATACACATTGACCATCCAATATGTTGATAGTGATTTATTTTTTTATTTAATAGAAATCCCCAAAGCTATCCAACAGTTAAGTGAAAAAGATAAAGAATTATATATGGAAATCATCAAATCTGGGACTGAGATGAGGTACTACATCAGGGTAGTTATTATAGGTGAAAATGGAGTCGGTAAAACATGTCTGCTGAGACGGCTACTAGGACAGAGTATGGCAGGAGTTCAGAGTACAGATGGGGTTGATATACATCGATGTAAAATTAACCTGAGTAATGGCCAATGGATCTTTGATCACGGTAAATACAACAATTATATAGCATAAGTTGACAGAAAAGTACATTTATTATTCTT
Source organism: Limnoperna fortunei (assembly GCA_944474755.1). Taxonomy (NCBI): domain Eukaryota; kingdom Metazoa; phylum Mollusca; class Bivalvia; order Mytilida; family Modiolidae; genus Limnoperna; species Limnoperna fortunei. Next base: position 4,310,484 of record OX104119.1, read on the forward strand.
GACATATTAGATTTTCAAATCATTTATGTTATTACATGTATTATTATACCCTGTAGAAGTTTTAGATCGTTTCACTATTTTATATTGTTGTAATTTTGAAATCACACTATATTTTGTCATGAACTGTCTGTCAATGATCTTATTAATTAAAATACATCTTAAAGAAAACCAAAAACTTGGCACTCTTTCCTTTAAAGGGTCAACTCGGTTATGTCAGCAGTGAATTATTCCTTTATCATGTTTATAGGACTTTTATAATTCCTCCTACAATACTGAATGGACTTCGATACAACTTACAAAGAATCTTTGTCACATAGTGCCATTGTACACCTGATATTTCACATTTTGATCAGATTTATATTTTGGGTGTTTTGAAAATTGGGAAGCCGGGGGAATCAATTAGTGTGCATTTCTCACAGTTTTTCTAGTATTTTGTTTACAATTTATGCCATATCTGTACTGAGTCTCTTGTTTTATTTCACAGTGTCAGGTAAAAAGAAAGAACTGTTGTTGAGATTGAAAAAAGCCAAAAATTCAAACAGTGGAGATAAAAACTCTTTACTGGAGAACTACCCCCAGAGCAGCTACTATGTCACTGGTTTGAAAGATGATGAAAACAGTCATAGTACATCCAGTAATATCAGAGAATCAACTGGTACCAGTCATAATAGCTCAGGAAGAAAACGGACATTACATGATATGCTTGAAGATGAATCTGTTAACAGGGTATTTGAAGAACAGATGATGACACCAATACACAATATATCAGGTGATATAGAAATGGAGGTTGAGAGTACTTCACAGCTACATCAGGGTTTAATTACCAAATTATTAAACGAAGAAGTTTCTCAAGCTTTAGATGATTTTTTTAATGGTATTGAAGAAGTGGATATTCCATCTGAGGTGTTTGTAGAATGTGGACTTTTGGATTTTGCTGGAGAGAAGGAATACTATGCCACTCACCCAATATTCCTCAATCCAAACGCAATACATCTCTTAGTTACCAACATCATGAAAGATGTACAACCGATCAACACTGAGGAAGGTTTTGATAAGATTGGAGGTTTGTAGCTTTTTGATAAGAAAAATATAGTTCGGTATAACTGGTATTTCCTGCTTTTTAGCTAACCAGGCCAAAGTTCATGTGCCATCACTTGGTGTCTGTCTTCTGTTCGTGTTTTAAAGAAAAACTTCTAGGAAACTACTAAGCCAATTTGAACCAACTTTAAAACGTTCATTTGGATATCTAGTTTACAAATTGTATATGTGGTTTTTATCCATGAACAAGCATGATAGTGGGAAAATTCTGGATTTAATCCCCCTTTTATATGCGTAACAGTAAGTCATGACAACCCACCAACACTTTAGGTTTTCCTGTAATTTATGCCTAACATGATGTTATTTCGTGACTTCACATTGTCTAAGTACTTAATTTTCATTACGGCATGAAGAAAAATTTTAATTCCAGTGCTTTCTCTGTAGATTGTCAATAGTGTGAATATACTAGCACTTGGATGGTCCATAGTCTGAATATACTTGGCTAGTCCATGGTCTGAAAATACTTGGATAGTCCATGGTCTGAAATTACCTGGATAGTCCATGGTCTGAAATTACCTGGATAGTCCATGGTCTGAATATACTTAGCTAATCCATGGTCTGAATTGTATCTACATGAAATTAATGTTCAACAATTTAAAAAACTGAGAAACAACTAACATGATTAACAAGACATAACGGAAAGGTACCAAAAAGACCTCCACATCTCCATTTTGTAATCATGTATACATTTCGCATAATTTTAAATGGTCAAGATTCCTAATTCTGGCATAAACAATTGTCACCAAAGGCAATTCAAGTTATCATGTTTGCTAAAAATAAACCTTCCACAAAATACATGTATAAGGCCTATTGTCAATGGTGCTATTTTGTAAGAATGTCACCTTTATTATTTTTGCAGAGTATGTAGATTTCTGGCTTGATAGTATTCACTGCTGTGGAGTTAATGAGGAATCAAAAGAGGAGACACAGACAGACTTTCTGTACCCTCCCACTATAATTGTTTGCACAAGAATTGATGAGTGTAGAGATCATGTAAGTGTTTTGAAAAACATTAACAATTTGTTTTTTGTGTATTTTTGGAAAAAACACTCTGCCGTGTTATGAAGAAATTTCAGTTATTTTGATGTGCATTCAGATGCCCATTAGATTATTTGTTTTCATATTTAATGCCACAATGGATCTGTTGTCATCCATCCTTATTGTCCTCTTAAACATTTACAATTGAATCTACTTTTCCTAAACCAATGACAACTTCTTAGTGTTTGTGATGTTTGTTATACATTCAGTCCTGTAGTCAGATAGATATCACCACCTGTCAACAAATGACAACAAAATAAACAAATTAAATTAAATCTCTCTTATTTTTGAGATCGAGAAACACAACATGAAAGGTTATATCTCTGGTCATTATCAATCAGTGAAATAACCGTAAGCTTTACAAATAGATTTGTAGAATTGTTGACATGTAATCTTTTGATCAGAATACAAACAACAGTTTAGACCAGCTGAAAAAAACTGGTGCAATCATATCATGTATGTTTTTTCTTTATTTTAGCTGGAGGAAAGAAAACAGGTTTTTCGTAAACAGCTGGGTTCTGTATTAAGAAACGAATATAAGAAGAAGCATATTAGGGAGATATGCTATGTGTCAAACACTGAATCGAAGGAGGAGGATATCTGTAGTTTACGTGCCACAATTTTTAAATATGGAAAGCAACTGAAAACTTTTGCTGAACAGTTACCTTTAAAATGGATCCGTTTAGAGCACTTAATTGATGTTTTTAAAGAGGCTGGTGTGAGTATATTATCTTGGCCAGATATCCTGAAATTATCTTCTCAGTGTTCAATCGATAGCGAGGATGAAATCAACCTTTTCCTGAAATATCAACATAAGGTTGGAAGTGTCATATATTTTGCGAGTTTAAAAGAATATATTATACTTAATCAAAAATGGTTAGCTAATGCCTTCAGATGTCTCGTATCAGACAAATTTAATACCAACCTGATGCTGTCAGATGAATATAGAGCACTAGTAGACACAGGAAAGCTTGAGCACTCTCTGATTGTAAAACTCTTTGATAAAGAGCCAGAACTTGACTTTAGCAAACATAGTGGTCATATATTAAATGTAATGGAAATATTTGGCATTATAGTAAAGCTAACAACTTTAATGGAAAATGGACAAAGGCAAACTTTACCTACTTATTATATGCCTTGCATGATCTCTGAGAAAGCTTCATTTACAGATATCATTGATAGGTTTAATGCAAAAAAAGATAACTGTAAGCGCACACCATGGTTGTGTATAGAGTTTGATTTTATGCCGTTTGATTTTTTTTACCATATTTTGTGTCATTATATCAGTCAGTATGCTATGTGCACTGAACCAAAGACCGGGCGAATGGCTATTTATCATGGTATGGGAGTATTCTTTCTTGACAATACCAAGTTCAGAAAATTTTGTTTGTGTTTCTGTAAAAACACAATAGCACTACAGATATGGCAATGGAAAAATGTGGAGAAAGGAACTTGTAAAGCAATGCTAGAAGAAATGAAAGTTTCAGTAGGGAGATTAAAAGAAAGATTTGAAACAAGGAGTGTGAGTTACACTGTAAAGTCGAAGTGCTCAGATGGCAACATACACATGTCTGATGGTCGCCATAGCTACAGTGAGTTGCTGAAGTTAGAAGATGAATACTTTTGTGAAGAACATAGCAATAGTCATAGAATTCAAGATTTTTTCCAGACATGGTTTGAAGACTATACAGAGGTAGGAAGTTTCATCAAATGTATTTTTATTTTATAGGCAAGATGTATCTCTATCATCCATAAGTCTGTATGTCATATATTCATTTATTAAAGAAAAGTAAATTTGAATACATTTTTTTTGCAGATTCTTTAAGAAAATATGAAACGTGTAAAATTCAGGTTTTTGATTAATTTCATTTCGTTGCCAATAAAGAGTTATCGTTCTTTTATATTTTTAAACCTTTTAACTGATTCATTGAGACCATACTGGGAAGCTTCATAGTACTCCACGTGCACAGATGCCCAACACGTCACCAGAAGGCAGATAAGGGAGGCCCTCTTATTGGGTTGACAGAATACAATAGGGAAATTATGACAATGTGTAAAGTATTTGGAGAGGGCCAAGCTCTTTGCACAACAAAGGCCCCTTTTGTAGATTTTGATAAAAAGATAAGGCTCATTGAAGCCTCTACAAAACTATTTATTATATAAATGAGTACTCCAGTTACCAAATGTCAGGGGTTTCCACTGGGTACTACAGTTACCAAAGGTCAGGTGCTTCCACTGTGTACTCCAGTTACCAAAGGTCAAAGGCTTTCACTGGGTACTCCAGTTACCAAAGGTCAGGGGTTTCCACTGGGTACTCCAGCTACCAAAGGTCAAAGGCTTCCACTGGGTACTCCAGTTACCAAAGGTCAGGGGTTTTCACTGGGTACTCCAGTTACCAAAGGTCAGGGGTTTCCACTGGGAGTCCAGTTACCAGAGGTAAAGGGCTTCCACTGTGTACTCCAGTTACCAAATGTCCGGGGTTTCCACTGGGTACTACAGTTACCAAAGGTCAGGTGCTTCCACTGTGTACTCCAGTTACCAAAGGTCAAAGGCTTTCACTGGGTACTCCAGTTACCAAAGGTCAGGGGTTTCCACTGGGTACTCCAGCTACCAAAGGTCAAAGGCTTCCACTGGGTACTCCAGTTACCAAAGGTCAGGGGTTTCCACTGGGTACTCCAGTTACCAAAGGTCAGGGGTTTCCACTGGGAGTCCAGTTACCAGAGGTAAAGGGCTTCCACTGTGTACTCCAGTTACCAAAGGTCAGGGGCTTCCACTGTGTACTCCAGTTACCAAGGTCAGGGGCTTCCACTAAGTACTCCAGTTACCAAAGGTCAGGGGTTTTCACTGGGTACTCCAGCTACCAAATATTAAAGGCTTCCACTGGGTACTCCAGTTACCAAAGGTCAGGGGTTTCCACTGTGTACTCCAGTTACCAAAGGTCAGGGGCTTCCACTAAGTACTCCAGTTACCAAAGGTCAGGGGTTTTCACTGGGTACTCCAGCTACCAAATGTCAAAGGCTTCCACTGGGTACTCCAGTTACCAAAGGTCAGGGGTTTCCACTGGGTACTCCAACTACCAAATGTCAGGGGTTTCCACTGGGAACTCCAGTTACCAAATGTCGGGGGCTTCCACTAGGTACTCCAGGTACCAAAGGTCAAGGGCTTCCACTGTGTACTCCAGTTACCAAAGGTCAAGGGCTTCCACTGGGTACTCCAGTTACCAAATGTCAGGGGCTTCCACTGGGTACTCCAGTTACCAAAGGTCAAGGGCTTCCACTGGGTAGTCCAGTTACCACAGGTCAGGGGCTTCCACTGGGTACTCCAGGTACCAAAGGTCATGGGCTTCCACTGGGTACTCCAGTTACCAAAGGTCAAGGGCTTCCACTGGGTACTCCAGGTACCAAAGGTCAGGGGTTTCCACTGGGTACTCCAGTTACCAAATGTCAGGGCTTCCACTAAGTACTCCAGTTACCAAAGGTCAGGGGCTTCCACTGGGTACTCCAGTCACCAAAGGTCAGGGGTTTCCACTGCGTACTCCAGTTACCAAATGTCAGGGGCTTCCACTAAGTACTCCAGTTACCAAAGGTCAGGGGTTTCCACTGGGTACTCCAGTTACCAAAGGGCTCCCACTGGGTACTCCAGTTACCAAAGGTCAGGGGTTTCCACTGGGTACTCCAGCTACCAAAGGTCAAAGGCTTCCACTGGGTACTCCAGTTACCAAATGTCAGGGGCTTCCACTGGGTACTCCAGTTACCAAAGGTCATGCTCTTCCACTAAGTACTGTGAAAGTACTTAAATTCGTGGGTATCAATTTTCGTGGTTTGGTGAAATTTTACATGTTCGTGGGTTCTTAAATTCGTGGACTGACGGTTCCCGAAAATGCAAAAAGTGAGGTAGCGATAAAAATAAATGATTATAGCAGAATCATTTTCACTGTTGATAATAAACATCAACATATAAAGAAAACAAAACAGTTTCATTACATGATGTTGATTACCCGCGTGGTAACGAATGTAAAATAAACAACACGGAAATCAATAGCTAATTATAAACACGGTAATGTATTAATTGATTAATTGCAATAAATCTACTTTGAGTCTATTTTATCTATAGAAGCATTCCTAGCCGAAGGGCATTTGTCACTTCATGTGTTGAGTAGCAATAAATACAAAGGTGTAATTTAATGTCATTTGTTTCACGATCGGTATTATCACAACATCCATTTGATATAGCGTGTCATTGATATGCACTAATAAAGATAAAGTATAGCTTATCTTTTAAATATTTTATTTGTTATTTTAATTTATGTTCAAAGGAGCAACCAAACTCATAATTCCGATAATAATTTTTACTTTTTAACATCGAAAATGAACACCTCATATATCCCCGCCTTGACCGGAAGTCGATGTTTCTTCGTACGCTTTACAATTAAATAATACCTACATTTAATAGGAACACAATTCCAACATGAAACCTGTAACATAATCATTAAGATGGATTTTGAGCTGAATATTAGTAATGGATCGAACCACAAAATCATATATTACATTTACAAATAAATGTCCGATCTCGGACATTTTCAGATCGTTGTTCCCAAGTTCCCATTGGTTTATGAAGTTTTAATTTTCGTTGGATTTTTAATTTCGTGGTCCGAGGCCTCCACGAAAACCACGAAAATTGATACCCCACGAATAAAAAGTATTTCACAGTACTCCAGTTACCAAAGGTCAAGGGCTTCCACTAAGTACTCCAGTTACCAAAGGTCAGGGGTTTCCACTGGGTACTCCAGTTACCAAAGGTCAGGGGCTTCCACTGTGTACTCCAGTTACCAAAGGTCAAGGGCTTCCACTAAGTACTCCAGTTACCAAAGGTCAGGGGTTTCCACTGGGTACTCCAGTTACCAAAGGTCAGGGGCTTCCACTGTGTACTCCAGTTACCACAGGACAGGGGCTTCCATTGGGTACTCCAGGTACCAAAGGTCAGGGGTTTCCACTGGGTACTCCAGTTACAAAAGGTCAAGGGCTTCAACTGAGTACTCCAGTTGCCACAGGTCAGGGGCTTCCACTGTGTACTCCAGTTACCAAAGGTCAGGGGTTTCCACTGGGTACTCCAGTTACCAAAGGTCAGGGGTTTCCACTGGGTACTACAGCTACCAAAGGTCAATGGCTTCCACTGGGTACTCCAGTTACCAAATGTCAGGGGCTTCCACTGGGTACTCCAGTTACCAAAGGTCAGGGGCTTCCACTGGGTACTCCAGGTACCAAAGGTAAGGGGTTTCCACTGGGTACTCCAGTTACCAAAGGTCAGGGGTTTCCACTGCGTACTCCAGTTACCAAATGTCAGGGGCTTCCACTAAGTACTCCAGTTACCAAATGTCAGGGGCTTCCACTGGGTACTCCAGTTACCAAAGGTCAGGGGTTTCCACTGTGTACTCCAGTTACCAAATGTCAGGGGTTTCCACTGGGTACTCCAGTTACCAAAGGTCAGGGGTTTCCACTGGGTACTCCAGTTACAAAAGGTCATGGGGCTTCCACTAAGTACTCCAGTTACCAAATGTCAGGGGCTTCCACTGGGTACTCCAGTTACCAAAGGTCAAAGGCTTCCACTGGGTACTCCAGTTACCAAAGGTCAGGGGCTTCCACTGTGTACTCCAGTTACCAAAGGTCAAAGGCTTCCACTGGGTACTACAGTTACCAAAGGTCAAGGGTTTCCACTGGGTACTCCAGTTACCAAATGTCAGGGGTTTCCACTGGGTACTCCAGTTACCAAAGGTCAGGGGTTTCCACTGGGAGTCCAGTTACCAAAGGTCAAGGGCTTCCACTGTGTACTCCAGTTACCAAAGGTCAGGGGCTTCCACTGGGTACTCCAGTTACCAAAGGTCAAGGGCTTCCACTGGGTACTCCAGTTACCAAATGTCAGGGGCTTCCACTGGGTACTCCAGTTACCAAAGGTCAGGGGCTTCCACTGGGTACTCCAGTTACCAAAGGTCAGTGGTTTCCACTGGGTACTCCATCTACCAAAGATCAAAGGCTTCCACTGGGTACTCCAGTTACCAAATGTCAGGGGCTTCCACTGGGTACTCCAGGTACCAAAGGTCAGGGGTTTCCACTGGGTACTCCAGTTACCCAAGGTCAAGGGCTTCCACTGGGTACTCCAGTTACCAAAGGTCAGGGGTTTCCACTGGGTACTCCAGCTACCAAAGGTCAGGGGTTTCCACTGGGAGTCCAGTTATCAAAGGTCAAGGGCTTCCACTGGGAACTCCAGTTACCAAAGGTCAGGGGCTTCCACTGGGTACTCCAGTTACCAAAGGTCAAGGGCTTCCACTGGGTACTCCAGTTACCAAAGGTAAGGGGCTTCCACTGGGTACTCCAGTTACCAAAAGTCAGGGGTTTCCACTGGGTACTCCAGTTACCAAAGGTCAAGGGCTTCCACTGGGTACTCCAGTTACCAAAGGTAAGGGGCTTCCACTGGGTACTTCAGTTACCAAAAGTCAGGGGTTTCCACTGGGTACTCCAGTTACCAAAGGTCAAAGTCTTCCACTGGGTACTCCAGTTACCAAATGTCAGGGGTTTCCACTGGGTACTCCAGTTACCAAAGGTCAGGGGTTTCCACTGGGTACTCCAGTTACCAAAGGTCAGGGGCTTCCACTGGGTACTCCAGTTACCAAAGGTCAAGGGCTTCCACTGGGTACTCCAGTTACCAAAGGTAAGGGGCTTCCACTGGGTACTCCAGTTACCAAAAGTCAGGGGTTTCCACTGGGTACTCCAGTTACCAAAGGTCAAGGGCTTCCACTGGGTACTCCAGTTACCAAAGGTAAGGGGCTTCCACTGGGTACTCCAGTTACCAAAAGTCAGGGGTTTCCACTGGGTACTCCAGTTACCAAAGGTCAAGGGCTTCCACTGGGTACTCCAGTTACCAAAGGTCAGGGGTTTCCAATGGGTACTCCAGCTACCAAAGGTCAAAGGCTTCCACTGGGTACTCCAGTTACCAAAGGTCAGGGATTTCCACTGGGTACTCCAGTTACCAAAGGTCAAGGGTTTCCACTGGGTACTCCAGTTACCTAAGGCAGGGAATTTTTTTTGATTTTGAAGGCTTTAGTCACTTTAGCGGATGAGCTGTATAAGCATCTGCTCAGAAGCATACATTCATTGTACCAGAGACATATAATTACATGTAATTATATGTCTCTGATTGTGCTGGTAAAATATCATAGTAAAAAAAACTATTCTTTCAATTGCAGTGTATAAATTGTTTTAAAAAATGATTATAACAAAATGTTTATAAATTTTTAAAGAATTTTAATTTTAAAAACTTATTTAAAAAGCGTTTGTATATCAATTGGTTACAGTTTTTCATTAAGGGCCGTAGTACTCTTCGTTTCCTAAGTGGTAGCCAACGGTAATTGGACGTTTCTTGGATGTACACAAATGGTACGTAATCCATTTGAAACCAGCAAAACATACGAAAAATGAGTTAAATACTCAAAACTTTTGCAATTTTATTTACATTACATATTTTATCAAAAGGTGGAATTCTGTGTGCATCAGTACGATCTACGACACTTTTGTTTGCCTATATTGACCAGAAGCACCACTTAATCATGTTAATCGGATTACCTGTAAATACATCTACTGTATTTGGCGATTGACACCTGCTGTTTAAAACTTCTTGTGGTGAAATAATTATATTTCCTGTTAATTGGCTTTGAGGTCATAAATATGTCATTTTACACTTCATGCAATTGGTGGAATGTATTTGTAATGAAAAATTTTAGTAATTGTTGGAAATCAGATGACAAAATTTATTTAGAAATCTGTGTGACACTCCCCCATTGGGACAATTAATTGCCCCATTGACAATTGCCCCTTATGATAACTGACCCTGGACAATTGCCCCCTTTTGACAACTGCCCCCTTATGGAAACTGCCCCATAGACAATTGGCCCTTTAAGGAAACTGCCCCTGAACAATTGGCCCCTTAAAGAAACTGCTCCTGGACAATTGTCCCCATATGACAACTGGACCCAGACTGTTGTCCCCTTATGACAACTGCCCCTGGACAATTTTCCCCTTATGACAACTACCCTTGGACAATGGCTTCCTTGTGGCAATTGTCCCTTATGACAGCTCCCCCTGGACAATTGTCCACTTGTGACAACCACCAGTATACTTTGTTCAGTATTTATAGCCTGTGAGGTATGCTTTGTTCAGTATTTATAGCCTATGGTGTATTCTTTGTTCAGTATTTATAGCCTGTGGGGTATACATTGTTCAGTATTTATAGCCTGTGGGGTATTCTTTGTTCAGTATTTATAGCCTGTGTGGTATTCCTTGTTCAGTATTTAAAGCCTGTGTGGTATTCTTTGTTCAGTATTTATAGCCTGTGGGGTATTCTTTGTTCAGTATTTATATCCTGTGTGGTATTCCTTGTTCAGTATTTATAGTCTGTGGTTTATACATTGATCAATATTTATAGCCTGTGGGGTATTCTTTGTTCAGTATTTATAGCCTGTGTGGTATTCCTTGTTCAGTATTTAAAGCCTGTGTGGTATTCTTTGTTCAGTATTTATAGCCTGTGGGGTATTCTTTGTTCAGTATTTATAGCCTGTGTGATATTCCTTGTTCAGTATTTATAGCCTGTGGTTTATACATTGTTCAGTATTTATAGCCTGTGGGGTATACTTTGTTCAGTATTTATAGCCTGTGTGGTATTCCTTGTTCAGTATTTATAGCCTGTGGGGTATTCTTTGTTCAGTATTTATAGCCTGTGGGGTATTCTTTGTTCAGTATTTATAGCCTGTGGGGTATTCTTTGTTCAGTATTTATAGCCTGTGGTTTATTCTTTGTTCAGTATTTATAGCCTGCGGGGTATTCTTTGTTCAGTATTTATAGCCTGTGGGGTATTCTTTGTTCAGTATTTATAGCCTGTGGGGTATTCTTTGTTCATTATTTATAGCATGTGGGGTATTCCTTGTTCAGTACTTATAGCCTGTGGTATATACATTGTTCAGTATTTATAGCCTGTGGGGTATACTTTGTTCAGTATTTATAGCCTGTGTGGTATTCCTTGTTCAGTATTTATAGCCTGTGGGGTATTCTTTGTTCAGTATTTATAGCCTGTGGGGTATTCTTTGTTCAGTATTTATAGCCTGTGGGGTGTTCTTTGTTCAGTATTTATAGCCTGTGGTTTATTCTTTGTTCAGTATTTATAGCCTGTGGGGTATTCTTTGTTCAGTATTTATAGCCTGTGGGGTATTCTTTGTTCAGTATTTATAGCATGTGGGGTATTCTTTGTTCAGTATTTATAGCCTGTGGGGTATTCTTTGTTCAGTATTTATAGCCTGTGAGGTATACATTGTTCAGTATTTATAGCCTGTGGGGTATTCTCTGTCAGTATTTATAGCCTGTGGTTTATTCTTTGTTCAGTATTTATAGCCTGTGGGGGTATTCCTTGTTCAGTATTTATAGCCTGTGTGGTATTCTTTGTTCAGTATTTATAGCCTGTGGGGTATTCCTTGTTCAGTATTTATAGCCTGTGGGGAATTCTGAGCAAGAACTGGTCAACTGGGAATCATGATACATCTGAAAGTATTTCACAGTCTGCAAACAGCATGCACTAATTATTACTAAAGATGTTAAATAAACAAATCTTTACTTGACCATCAATAATTTACTATTTCTACTAATTGTTAAAATCTATATTGATAAATGTTTATTTTTTTTATTTAGAAAAAAGATTATGTACCAGAACGGAAGAAAACACAAGGTCAGGAAGGTACACATATTTACGACAAGTTATCAGCGTAGTTTTAGCTACTGATATTTGCAGACACACAATTATTTCGTGTGTACTAATTGCACCAACCACAACTAAACAAATGTATTATTGTATCATGTTACGTCTATCGCATACCTTTTAAATGCTTTGATGGATAGTAATGATTCTGTGTATTTTTCTTGTCCAACACCAGACAGAGTGTCATGAATAAGGTTAAAATGTCTAGTAACATTGTATACCACAGCAAAATATTCCATTCCGGATGAATACCAGAGCTGTTCACTTGTACAGATTGTCCGTATTTTCCACTCATCGATTTAAGGCTGAAAATACACTGTTCTAATTCGCGTTAAAAGTGTACAGATTTTACACATGTTACATTCATCTGTAAAAATTATAGTTGCGCTCGAAATTGTTGCATTATTTTAAAAAGAAGCTTGTATATGGATCTGATCATTGTTATAAGCGCCCCTGGGACATAGATGATATTATACAGACAGCTTAGCGACTGAAAACAGATAACAAATTCATGACAGTTACTTTGAAATTTATTTCTAATCTTCAAAATGTTAAAACATGATACACATAAGATTTAAAGTATTTAACAGTAAGTTACCAACAGCAGAACACAACTAGCAACATATAGTCATAACCATTGATTGGGCAGCAATTGTAAATACATGCATATGTAGTACTGATAAAGTCCTCAAAATACTGGTAAGTCACCAATGTCAGTCAGACGGGGTAAACTGGAATACAGTTATTGAAATATTGTTCTGATGCTGTCATGTTCCAGAAATGCCTAAAGATTGTTGACAATATCCAACATTTTATTTGTATTTTACAGGAATTCAAGATGCCAGATTTAAACAGAAGTAAGTAAAGAATTGAAAGTACATATCAGAGGTCTTGTTTCATATTGGTCCAAATTTGAGCCAAAATGATATTGATTTCCAAATGAACATGATGAAGGTTTTGTCAAAGTCACATGTAAAGCTCAATGTCTTTTTGACTTCCCATTTTTAGTCATTAACAGTGGACACATTACAACGAAAGTAAAATTAGGTCACCAAGGTACAATGCAGACATGTTACACTGCTTTTTCTATTATGGAGATAGGGGATCATTCATGTATTATGACATGGACAATGTCAGTAGTAAATACCTTATAAGTAATTGGCCAGAAGGATAACTGCCCCTGAACAATTGCTCCCTTCTGACAACTGGCCTTGGACAATTTCCCCTTATGACAACTGCCCTTAGACAGTTGCCTCCTTGCGACAACTCCCCACCCCTGGTCTATTGCCCTCTTATGATAACTCTCAGCTCTGGACAGTTTCCCCTTATGACAACTGCCCTAGACAATTGTTCCTTATGACAACTCCCGCAGACAATTCCCCCTTAAGACAACTGTCCCGGACTATTGCCCCCATATGTCAGCTGCCTCTGGACAATTGCCCTTTAAACTCCCTCACAGACAATCCCCCTTATACAATTGCCCACTAATATGTCAACTGCCCCCATACAGTTTCCTCCTTATGTCATCTGCCCCCAAACAAGTGTATGCCTTTGACTATTGCCCTTATGACAACTGCCCTCAGACAATTACCCCTTATGACAGCTGCCCCAAGACAATTGCCCCTTATAAAAACTCCACCCTGGACAACAGCCCTCTTTGGGAACTACCCTTGGACAATTGCCCCTTATGACAAATGCCCCCAGACAATTGCCATTTATGAAAAATGCCCCCTAGACAATTGCCCCTTGTGAAAACTGCCCCCAGCAATCGCCTAATTATAACAACTCCACCCTGGACAATTGCCCCTTTATGACAACTCCCCCCAGATCATTTTCCTTTATGAATACTGCCCCAGACAATTGCACCGCATGACAACTGCCCTGCAGAAAATGTTCCCTTATAGTAACTCCAACCTGGACAGTTGCCCCTTACGACAACTCCCCACCCCTGGTATATTGCTTTTGATAACTCAGCCCCAGTCAGTTTCCCCTTATAACAACTGCCCTAAACAATTGTTCCTTATGACAACTACCCCCACCCCCAGATGATTGCCCCCTCATGGCAACTACCTCCTTGAAAATTACCCCCTTTGACAATTGTCCCCTCATGAAAAATACCCCCTTGATAATCACCCCTTTATGACAACTACCCCTTGGACAATTTCCCCCTATCACAACTACCCCCTTGATAATTGCCCCTTAGCACAACTCCCTATTGACAATTGCTCCTTATGACAACTACTCTCTTGACAGTTTCCTCCTTATAAAAACTGCCACTTCACAATTGGGTCTGATAACTGCCCCTTGACAATTGTGCCCCTTATGACAAATGTCCCATTATGACAACTAACCCCTTGACAATTGCCCCCTTATAATAACTGCCCCTAGACAATTCGCCTTGACAATTGGCCCTGATAACTGCCCTTTGACAATTGGCCCTGATTACTACCCCCTTGACAATTGCCCCCTTATAACAACTGCCCCTAGACAATTCGCCTTGACAATTGGCCCTGATAATTGCCCTTTGACAATTGGCCCTGATTACTACCCCCTTGACGATTGCCCCTTATAACAACTGCCCCTAGACAATTCGCCTTGACAATTGGCCCTGATAACTGCCCTCAGACCCCTTATGACAACTCCCCCCCCCCCCATATGATTGCCCCTCATGACAACTACCAGTTAACAATTGGCCCTGATAACTACCCCTGGACAATTGTCCCCTCATGACAACATCCCCCTTGACAATTGTCCTTGATAACTACCCCTTGACAATTGCCCCTTTATGACAACTACCCCCTTGAAATTTGTCCCTGATAACTACCCCTTCACAATTGCCCACTTATGAAAACTACCTCCTTGACAAATGCCCCATATGAAAACTACCCCTTGACAATTGCCCCCTTATGACAACTACCCCCTTGAAATTTACCCCTGATAACTACCCCTTGACAATGCCCCTTTATGAAAACTACCCTCTTAACAATTGTTCCTTATAACAACTGCCCTCAGACAATTACCACTTATTACAACTACCCCCACCCCCAGAGGATTGCCCACTCGTGACAACTACCTTGTTGAAAATTACCCCCTTTACAATTGTCCTTGATAGCTACCCCTTGACAATTGCCCCTTTATGACACCTACAACCTTGACAATTGCCCCTTTATGACACCTACCCTCTTGACAATTGCCCCTTTATGACACCTACCCCCTTGACAGTTTCCCCTTTATGACACCTACCCCCTTGACAATTGCCCCTTTATGACACCTACCCTCTTGACAATTGCCCCTTTATGACACCTACCCCCTTGACAATTACCCCTTTATGACACCAACCCCCTTGACAATTGCCCCTTTATGACACCTACCCCCTTGACAATTGCCTCTTTATGACAACTACTACCTTGACAATTGCCCCTTTATGACACCTACCCCCTTGACAATTGCCTCTTTATGACAACTACTACCTTGACAATTGCCCCTTTATGACACCAACCCCCTTGACAATTGCCCCTTTATGACACCTACCCCCTTGACAATTGCCCCTTTATGACACCTACCCCCTTGACAATTGCCCCTTTATGACACCAACCCCCTTGACAATTGCCCCTTTATGACACCTACCCCCTTGACAATTGCCTCTTTATGACAACTACTACCTTGACAATTGCCTCTTTATGACACCTACCCCCTTGACAATTGCCCCTTTATGACAACTACCCCCTTGACAATTGCCCCTTTATGACAACTACTGCCTTGACAATTGCCCCTTTATGACACCTACCCTCTTGACAATTGCCCCTTTATGACACCATCCCCCTTGACAATTGCCCCTTTATGACACCTACCCCCTTGACAATTGCCCCTTTATGACACCTACCCTCTTGACAATTGCCCCTTTATGACAACTACTACCTTGACAATTGCCCCTTTATGACACCTACCCTCTTGACAATTGCCCCTTTATGACACCTACCCCCTTGACAATTGCCCCTTTATGACACCTACCCTCTTGACAATTGCCCCTTTATGACACCTACCCCCTTGACAGTTGTCCCTTTATGACAACTACCCCCTGGACAATTGCCCCTTTATGACACCAACCCCCTTGACAATTGCCCCTTTATGACACCTACCCCCTTGACAATTGCCCCTTTATGACACCTACCCTCTTGACAATTGCCCCTTTATGACACCTACCCTCTTGACAATTGCCCCTTTATGACACCTACCCTCTTGACAATTGCCCTTTATGACACCAACCCCCTTGACAATTGCCCCTTTATGACACCAACCCCCTTGACAATTGTCTCTTTATGACAACTACCCCCTTAACAATTGCCCCTTTATGACAACTACCCTCTTGACAATATGTTACATTAAATATTTATTTCATTGTACACTTTCATTGTTAATACATGTACCACACAACTTTAAAGCATTCAAGTTGTCATCATGACCTATTTAAATACAGACATTGTAACTAACACACTGGTTTAAGCATTGAAGTTGTCATCCTATGACCTATTTAAATACAGACATATTGTGACTGTTATTTTATTATGTTTACTTTATATAATTGTACACAATAATAGCTTGAATCATCAGGATGTCACATTTATATAAATTAATGCTGATATGAGGTCATCCTTTGATCTATTTAAATGTAGAGACACACCACATGGTGTTTTGTTTACTTTATATAATTTAAAAGTCAATTGTTTTTTATGTCAGAATTATGATATTACATTTATATAAATCCTTTACAGGTGTCATGTCTGTGACAAGGAACCATCTGTATACTGGTGTCATGGCTGTCAGAGATCTATGTGTCAGGACTGTAACAATCAACACAAGAAATCAACAGATACTAAACATCACATTGTACAACATGTACAGGACATGTATTCACTGGATTATAACTTCAAGGTCAATGTAGAGTGGATCAGGGATATAAAGGTGTTACATGATGATGTGTTAGTTATAGCTGATTTGTATGGTAAACAATTAGTAACATGTGATATAACAGGACAACAACAACATACCATTCCATTACCTGGTGGACCATGGTGTATAGCTGTAGTAGACAACAACACTGTAGCTGTTACATTATATACTACTGTAGTGATAGTAGATGTCAGACAGAGACAAGTTATACAACGTACTGATGTAAAGGTGGGGTGTGTAGGTATCATGTACAGAGACAACCAGCTGTTTGTAGGCTGTCATGATGAAACAATAAAGGTAATGAACATGTCAGGGAAGGTAACACGTACCATACCAGTGGGTGTAACACCTATGTATATCTGTGGTGGTGAGGCAGGACGTATCTACTATACTGACATTAATAATTTGTACTGTATTGATACAGTGGGGAACACTTTGTTTACATTTACTGATCCTAACATGAGTGTACCACGGGGAATTACAACAGATGATGAAGGACATGTACTTGTTATATGTAGTGGGTCTAACAATGTACTCAGGATTAGTCCTGATGGTAAACAGAGTCAGGTTATTATTACACAGATACCACCATCATCTGATTGGCCTCCATACATATGTTATAATTCACTGTCTAAATCAGTTGTTATTGGTTGTCATGACAATGTTTATGTTTATAAGAAAGTATAAATAATCCACATTACAATATATTCTGATTGACACCAGGAAGTGATCATGTACTTTACATATGTCTGACTTATCTGTTGTTATTGGTTGTCATGACAATGTTTATGTTTATAAGAAAGTATAAATAATCCACATTACAATATATTCTGATTGACACCAGGAAGTGATCATGTAGTTTACATATGTCTGACTTATCTGTTGTTATTGGTCGTCATGACAATGTTTATGTTTATAAGAAAGTATAAATAATCCACATTACAATATATTCTGGTTGACACCAGGAAGTGATCATGTAGTTTACATATGTCTGACTTATCTGTTGTTATTGGTTGTCATGACAATGTTTATGTTTATAAGAAAGTATAAATAATCCACATTACAATATATTCTGGTTGACACCAGGAAGTGATCATGTACTTTACATATGTCTGACTTATCTGTTGTTATTGGTTGTCATGACAATGTTTATGTTTATAAGAAAGTATAAATAATCCACATTACAATATATTCTGATTGACACCAGGAAGTGAGCATGTAGTTTTACATGTCTGACTTATCTGTTGTTATTGATCACTGGATGTAAACAATGTGTATCAATGTATTAAATTACTACATGTAAATATTGTGAATATGTAAAGATTTAAAGATAATATTCTGTCTAACATGTGTCTAATGAACTCTTAAATAAATGTCCAATATAGCATGAAATTTGACATGATGACATGTTTTGAATGATTGACCTATTGACCTAAATATCTATAATTAGACATCTTATATAAATAGTTACTATTTAAAGGTCATGTCAATTTCTGTGTATTTTTTTGAAATCAATATAATTACTCAGTTAACTAGGTTTTACATGAACAGGTCCAGTAATGATTGATAATTGTAGGACTTGAATGTATTGAATATTGTGAATATGTAAAGAATTAGTGAAAGATAATATTCTGTCTAATAATAACATCATGTAAACAATTTACATATTTTTATTAAAATGACAAGGTCAATGGTTATTTTACAATAACATCATGTATTTTACTGTCTATGTGTATTAGTGATACCATGTAATAAAAATTTGTAAATTATTTTGTATTCTTTTGTAATCAATATGATTACTCTGTTAAATGATTTACTTTAAATAAAATGTGTACATGAAATGATTAAAATAATTGGTTACTTATTCACAAAAGTGGATTTTCTATTATGTTTTTCCAAAGACTAGACTACAAGGTGACACCTGTCCCTGTGGGATGATATATCTCATTGTGAGATGTGTCAGTGTGATGTCATGTGAGATGTGTTGGTGTGATGTCATGTGGGATGTGTCAGTGTGATGTCATGTGAGATGTGTCGGTGTGATGTCATGTGAGATGTGTCTGTGTGATATCATGTGGGATGTGTCACTGTGATGTCATGTGAGATGTGTCGGTGTGATGTCATGTGAGATGTGTCTGTGATATCATGTGGGATGTGTCACTGTGATGTCATGTGAGATGTGTCGGTGTGATGTCATGTGAGATGTGTCTGTGTGATGTCATGTGGGATGTGTCACTGTGATGTCATGTGAAATATGTCTGTGTCATGTCATGGGAGATGTGTCACTGTGATGTCATGTGAGATGTGTCGGTGTTATGTCATGTGAGATATGTTGGTGTGATCTCATGTGAGATGTGTTGGTGTGATGTCATGTGAGATGTGTCAGTGTGATGTCATGTGAGATTTGTCAGTGTGATGTCATGTGAGATGTGTCAGTGTTATGTCATGTGAGATGTGTCGGTGTGATGTGTGTGAGGTGTTGGTGTGATGTCATGTGAGATTTTTTGGTGTGATGTCATGTGAGATTTTTTGGTGTGATGTCATGTGAGATGTGTTGGTGTGATTTCATGTGAGATGTGTCAGTGTGATGTCATGTGAGATATGTCAGTGTGATGTCATGTGAGATGTGTCAGTGTTATGTCATGTGAGATGTGTCGGTGTGATGTGTGTGAGGTGTTGGTGTGATGTCATGTGAGATTTTTTGGTGTGATGTCATGTGAGATTTTTTGGTGTGATGTCATGTGAGATGTGTCACTGATGTCATGTGAGAAGTGTCACTGTGTGATGTCATGTGAGATGTGTCAGTGTGATGTCATGTGACATTTTTTGGTTTGATGTCATGTCAGATGTGTTGGTGTAATGTTATGTGAGATGAGATGTGACGATGTGATTTCATGTGAGATGTGTTGGTGTGATGTCATGTGAGATGTGTCGGTGTGATGTCATGTGAGATGTGTCAGTGTGATGTCATGTGAGATGTGTGTCGGTGTGATGTCATGTGAGATGTGACGGTGTGATGTCATGTGAGATGTGTCACTGATGTCATGTGAGAAGTGTCACTGTGTGATGTCATGTGAGATGTGTCAGTGTGATGTCATGTGACATTTTTTGGTTTGATGTCATGTCAGATGTGTTGGTGTAATGTTATGTGAGATGAGATGTGACGATGTGATTTCATGTGAGATGTGTTGGTGTGATGTCATGTGAGATGTGTCGGTGTGATGTCATGTGAGATGTGTCAGTGTGATGTCATGTGAGATGTGTGTTGGTGTAATGTCATGTGAGATGTGTTGGTGTGATGTCATGTGAGATGTGACAGTGTGATGTCATGTGAGATGTGTCGGTGATGTCTTGTCAGATGTGTTGGTGTAATGTCATGTGAGATGTGTTGGTGTGATGTCATGTGAGATGTGTCACTGTGATGTCATGTGAGATGTGTCGCTGTGATGTCATGTGAGAAGTGTCATTGTGTGATGTCATGTGAGATGTGTTAGTGTGATGTCATGTGAGATGTGTCGGTGTGATGTCATGTGAGGTGATGTCATGTGAGATGTGTCGGTGATGTCATGTCAGATGTGTTTGTGTAATGTCATGTGAGATGAGATGTGTCGATGTGATGTTATGTGAGTAGTGTTGGTGTGATGTCATGTGAGATGTGTTGGTGTGATGTCATGTGAGATGTGTTGGTGTGATGTCATGTGAGATGATATTACTCCATGTGACACATGTCTATGAGATGATGTGTTAAATGTGCCAGAGTTTAGTGTTTGTGAGAGATGACATGTGTCCTTGGTCGGTGTGATGTCATGTGAGATGATATTACTCCTTGTGACACATGTCTATGAGATGATGTGTGGAATGTGCCAGAGTTGAGTGTTTGTGAGAGATGACATGTGTCCTTGGTTGGTGTGATGTCCTTGACATGAGATGCTTATGATGTAAATTATCTTTTAGGTGACTTTTGACTTGGTTTATTTTCTGGAGTTTTTTGTTTGTTCTGCTGCGCTCCAAACCAAGAAACCAATTATTGATTACCATACAACTGACCACATAGACAGGTCTAATAACCAAGAAACCAATTATTGATTACCATACAACTGACCACATAGACAGGTCTAATAATGAATACCATAAAACTGACCACATACACAGGTCTAATACTGATTACCAAACAACTGAAAAAAAAATAAACGGCCTTGTACTAATTACCAGGCAACTGACCATATAAACAGGTCTAATACTGATAACCATACAACTGGCCATATAAACAGGTCTAATACTGATTACCATACAACTGACCATATAAACAGGTCTAATACTGATTACTATGCAAGTGACCACATGAACAGGTCTAATACTGATTACCATACAACTGATCACATAAAAAGGTCTAATACTGATTACCATACAACTGATCACATAAACTGGTCTAATACTGATTACCATACAACTGACCTTAAAAACAGGTCTAATACTGATTACCATACAACTGACCACATAAACAGGTCTAATACTGATTACCATACAACTGACCATATAAACAGTTCTTTTACTGATTACCATGCAACTGACCACATAAACAGGTCTAATACTAATAACCATACAACTGACCACATAAACAGGTCTAATACTGATTACCATACAACTGATCACATAAACAGGTCTAATACTGATTGCCACAGAACTGACCACATAAACAGGTCTATTACTGATTACCATACAAATGACCACATAAACAGGTCTAATACTGATTACCATACAACTGACAAAATAAAGAGGTCTAATACTGATTACCATACAACTGACCACATAAGCAGGTCTAATACTGATTACCATACAACTGACAACATAAAGAGGTCTAATACTGATAACCATACAACTGACCACATAAACAGGCCTAATACTGATTACCATACAACTGATCATATAAACAGGTCTAATACTGATTACCATACAACTGACCACATAAACATGTCTAATACTGATAACCATACAACTGACCACATAAACAGGCCTAATACTAATAACCATACAACTGACCACATAAACAGGTCTAATACTGATTACCATACAACTGATCACATAAACAAGTCTAATACTGATTACCATACAACTGACCACATAAACAGGTCAAATACTGATTACCATACAACTGACCACATAAACAGGTCTAATACTGATTACCATACAACTGACAACATAAAGAGGTCTAATACTGATTACCATACAACTGATCACATAAACAGGTCTAATACTGATTACCATACAACTGACCACAGAGACAGGTCTAATACTTATTACCATACAACTGATCACATAAACAAGTCTAATACTGATTACCGTACAACTGACCACATAAACAGGTCTAATGCTGATTACCATACAACTGACCACATAAACAGGTCTAATACTGATACCATACAACTGATCACATAAACAGGTCTAATACTGATACCATACAACTGACACCATAAACAGTTCAATACTGATTACCATACAGATGACAACATACATAGGTCTCATACTGATTACCATACAACTGACCACATAAACAGGTCTAATACTGATTACCATACAACTGACCACATAAACAGGTCTAATACTGATTACCATTCAACTTATCACATAAACAGGTCTAATACTGATTACCATACAACTGTTCACATAAACAGGTCTTATACTGATTACCATACGGATGACAACATACATAGGTCTAATACTGATAACCATACAGATGACATCATAAATTGGTCTATTACTGATTACCATACAACTGATTACATCAGCAGGCCTAATACTGATTACCATACAACTGATTACATAAACAGGTCTAATATTGATTATCATGCAACTGAACACATAAACCGTTCCAATTCTGATTACCATACATCTGACCACATAATCAGGTCTTAAACTGATTATCATACAACTGAACTCATTAACCGTTCCAATTCTGATAACAATACAACTTACTACATAAACAGGTCTAATATTGATTACCATACATCTGACCACATACACAGGTCTAATACTGATTACTATACAACTGACAAAACAAACAGGTCTAACACTAATATCCATACAACTGACCACATACACAGGTCTAATACTGATTACCATACAACTGACCACAAAAACAGGTCTAATACTGACCATACAAGTGAACGCACACTCAGGTCTAATACTGATTACCATACAACTGACCACATAAACAGGTCTAATATTGATTACCATACAACTGACCACATAAATAGGTCTAATACTGATTGCCATCCAACTGACCATATAAACCGGTCTAATACTGATTACAATACAATTGACCACATAAACAGGTCTAATACTGATTACCATACAACTGATCACATAAACAGGTCTAATACTTATGACCATACAACTGACCATATAAACAGGTCAAATACTGAGTACTATACAAGTGGCCACATACACAGGTCTAATACTGATTAAATTACAACTGACCTCATAAACAGGTCTAATACTGATTACCATACAAGTGAACGCATACTCAGGTCTAATACTGATTACCATACAACTGACTACATAAACAGGTCTAATATTGATTACCATACAACTGACAAAACAAACAAGTCTAACACTAATATCCATACAACTGACCACATACACAGGTCTAATACTGATTACCATACAACTGATCACATAAACAGGTCTAATACTTATGACCATACAACTGACCATATAAACAGGTCAAATACTGAGTACTATACAAGTGGCCACATACACAGGTCTAATACTGATTACAATACAACTGACCTCATAAACAGGTCTAATACTGATTACCATACAAGTGAACGCATACTCAGGTCTAATACTGATTACCATACAACTGACTACATAAACAGGTCTAATATTGATTACCATACAACTGACAAAACAAACAAGTCTAACACTAATATCCATACAACTGACCACATACACAGGTCAAACACTGATTACCATACAACTGACCACGTAAACAGGTCGAATACTGATTACTGTATATCTGACCACATACACAATTTGGATACTGATTACCATACAAGTGACCACATACACAGGTCTTATACTGATTACCATACAAGTGAACACATAAACAGGTCGAATACTGATTACTATGCATCTGACCACATAAACCGTTCCAATTCTGATTACCATACATCTTACCACATAAACAAGTCTAATACTGATTACCATACATCTGACCACATACACAGGCCTAATACTGATTACTAAACAAATGACCAAACAAACACGTCTAACACTAATTACCATGCAAGAGACCACATACTCAGGTCCAATTCTGATAACCATACAACTGAATACATAAACAGGTCTTATACTGATTACCATTCAGTTGACCACATACACAGGTCTAATACTGATAACCATTCAGCTGACCACATAAACAGGTCGAATACTGATTACTATGCAATTGACCATATGAACAGGTCTCATACTGATTACCATACAAGTGACCGCATAAACAGATCTAATACTGATTACCATACATCTGACCACATACACAGGTCTAATACTGATTACTATACAACTGATAAAACAAACATGTCTAACACTAATATCCATACAACTGACCACATACACAGGTCTAATACTGATTACCATACAACTGAACACATACACAGGTCTAATACTGATTACCATACCACTGACCACATACACAGGTCGGATACTGATTACCATACAACTGACCACGTAAATAGGTCGAATACTGATTACTGTATATCTGACCACATACCCAATTCGGATACTGATTACCATACAAGTGACCATATACACAGGTCTTATACTGATTACCAGACAAGTGAACACATAAACAGGTCGAATACTGATTACTATGCATCTGACCACATAAACCGTTCCAATTCTGATTACCATACATCTTACCACATAAACAAGTCTAATACTGATTACCATACATCTGACCACATACACAGGTCTAATACTGATTACTAAACAAATGACCAAACAAACACGTCTAACACTAATTACCATGCAAGAGACCACATACACAGGTCGGATACTGATTACCATACATCTGACAACATAAACCGTCCAATTCTGATAACCATACAACTGAATACATAAACAGGTCTTATACTGATTACCATTCAGCTGACCATATACACAGGTCTAATACTAATTACCATTCAGCTGACCACATAAACAGGTCGAATACTGATTACTATGCAACTGACCACATGAACAGGTCTCATACTGATTACCATACAAGTGACCGCATAAAGAGATCTAATATTGATTACCATACATCTGATTACATACACAGGTCTAATACTGATTACTATACAACTGATAAAACAAACATGTCTAACACTAATATCCATACAACTGACCACATACACAGGTCTAATACTGATTACCATACCACTGAACACATACACAGGTCTAATACTGATTACCATACCACTGACCACATACACAGGTCGGATACTGATTACTATACAACTGACCAAACAAACAGGTCTAACACCTATATCCATACAACTAACCACATACCCAGGTCTAATACTGATTACCATACAACTGACCACATAAACAGGTCTAACGCCGATTACCATACAGTTAACCACATAAACAGGCGTAATACTGATTACCATACAGCTGACTACATAAACAGGTGTAACACTGATTACCATACAACTGACCACATTAACATGTCTAATGCTTATTACCATACAACTGATCACATACTAATACTGAATACCATACAACTGACTACATAAACAGGTCTAATATTGATTACCATATATCTGACCACATACACAGGTCAAATACTGATTACCATGCAACTGACCGCATAAACAGGTCTAATACTGATTACCAAACAAGTGAACCCATACTCAGGTCTAATACTGATTACAATACAACTGACCACATAAACAGGTCTAATATTGATTACCATACAACTGACCACATAAATAGGTCTAATACTGATTACCATCCAACTGACCATATAAACAGGTCTAATACTGATTACCATACAACTGATTACATAAACATGTTTAATATTGATTATCATACAACTGAACACATAAACCGTTCCAATTCTGATTACCATACAACTGACTACATAAACAGGTCTAATATTGATTACCATACATCTGACCACATACACAGGTCTAATACTGATTACTATACAACAGACAAAACAAACAGGTCTAACACTAATATCCATACAACTGAACACATACACAGGTCTAATACTGATTACCATACCACTGACCACATACACAGGTCTGATACTGATTATCATACAACTGAACACATAAACCGTTCCAATTCTGATTACCATACAACTGACTAAATAAACAGGTCTAATATTGATTACCATACATCTGACCACATACACAGGTCTAATACTGATTACCATACAACTGACCACATAAACAGGTCTATCACTCATTACCAAACAAGTGAACGCATACTCAGGTCTAATACTGATTACCATACAACTGACCACATAAGCAGTACTAATATTGATTACCATTCAACTGACCACATAAGTAGGTCTAATACTGATTACCATCCAACTGACCATATAAACAGGTCTAATACTGATTACAATACAATTGACCACATAAACAGGTCTAATACTGATTACCATACAACTGACCACATAAACAGGTCTAATACTGATGACCATCCAACTGACCATATAAACAGGTCAAATACTGAGTACTATACAAGTGGCCACATACACAGGTCTAATACTGATTACCATACAACTGACCTCATAAACAGGTCTAATACTGATTACCATACAAGTGAACGCATACTCAGGTTTAATACTGATTACCATACAACTGACTGCATAAACAGGTCTAATATTGATTACCATACAACTGACAAAACAAACAGGTCTAACACTAATATCCATACAACTGACCACATACACAGGCCTAATACTGATTACCATACAACTGACCACATAAACAGGTCTTACACTCATTACCAAACAAGTGAACGCATACTCAGGTCTAATACTGATTACCATACAACTGACCACATAAGCTGTACTAATATTGATTACCATTCAACTGACCACATAAGTAGGTCTAATACTGATTACCATCCAACTGACCATATAAACAGGTCTAATACTGATTACAATACAATTGACCACATAAACAGGTCTAATACTGATTACCATACAACTGACCACATAAACAGGTCTAATACTGATGACCATCCAACTGACCATATAAACAGGTCAAATACTGAGTACTATACAAGTGGCCACATACACAGGTCTAATACTGATTACCATACAACTGACCTCATAAACAGGTCTAATACTGATTACCATACAAGTGAACGCATACTCAGGTTTAATACTGATTACCATACAACTGACTGCATAAACAGGTCTAATATTGATTACCATACAACTGACAAAACAAACAGGTCTAACACTAATATCCATACAACTGACCACATACACAGGTCAAGCACTGATTACCATACAACTGACCAGGTAAACAGGTCGAATACTGATTACCGTATATCTGACAATATACACAATTCGGATACTGATTACCATACAAGTGACCATATACACAGGTCTTATACTGATTACCATACAAGTGAACACATAAACAGGTCGAATACTGATTACTATGCATCTGACCACATAAACCGTTCCAATTCTGATTACCATACATCTTACCACATAAACAAGTCTAATACTGATTACCATACATCTGACCACATACACAGGTCTAATACTGATTACTAAACAAATGACCAAACAAACACGTCTAACACTAATTACCATGCAAGAGACCACATACACAGGTCGGATACTGATTACCATACATCTGACAACATAAACCGTCCAATTCTGATAACCATACAACTGAATACATAAACAGGTCTTATACTGATTACCATTCAGCTGACCATATACACAGGTCTAATACTGATTACCATTCAGCTGACCACATAAACAGGTCGAATACTGATTACTATGCAATTGACCACATGAACAGGTCTCATACTGATTACCATACAAGTGACCGCATAAACAGATCTAATATTGATTACCATACATCTGACCACATACACAGGTCTAATACTGATTACTATACAACTGATAAAACAAACATGTCTAACACTAATATCCATACAACTGACCACATACACAGGTCTAATACTGATTACCATACCACTGAACACATACACAGGTCTAATACTGATTACCATACCACTGACCACATACACAGGTCGGATACTGATTACTATACAACTGACCAAACAAACAGGTCTAACACCAATATCCATACAACTAACCACATACCCAGGTCTAATACTGATTACCATTCAACTGACCACATAAACAGGT
This sequence comes from Limnoperna fortunei, assembly GCA_944474755.1. Classification (NCBI taxonomy): domain Eukaryota; kingdom Metazoa; phylum Mollusca; class Bivalvia; order Mytilida; family Modiolidae; genus Limnoperna; species Limnoperna fortunei. The sequence goes on from OX104119.1 coordinate 4,338,760, forward strand.
CTAACGCCGATTACCATACAGTTAACCACATAAACAGGCGTAATACTGATTACCATACAGCTGACTACATAAACAGGTGTAACACTGATTACCATACAACTGACCACATTAACATGTCTAATGCTTATTACCATACAACTGATCACATACACAGGTCTAATACTGAATACCATACAACTGACTACATAAACAGGTCTAATATTGATTACCATATATCTGACCACATACACAGGTCTAATACTGATTACCATGCAAATGACCGCATAAACAGGTCTAATACTGATTACCAAACAAGTGAACCCATACTCAGGTCTAATACTGATTACAATACAACTGACCACATAAACAGGTCTAATATTGATTACCATACAACTGACCACATAAATAGGTCTAATACTGATTACCATCCAACTGACCATATAAACAGGTCTAATACTGATTACCATACAACTGATTACATAAACAGGTCTAATATTGATTATCATACAACTGAACACATAAACCGTTCCAATTCTGATTACCATAAATCTGACCACATAAACAGGTCTGATACTGATTATCATACAACTGAACACATAAACCGTTCCAATTCTGATTACCATACAACTGACTACATAAACAGGTCTAATATTGATTACCATACATCTGACCACATACACAGGTCTAATACTGATTACTATACAACAGACAAAACAAACAGGTCTAACACTAATATCCATACAACTGAACACATACACAGGTCTAATACTGATTACCATACCACTGACCACATACACAGGTCTGATACTGATTATCATACAACTGAACACATAAACCGTTCCAATTCTGATTACCATACAACTGACTAAATAAACAGGTCTAATATTGATTACCATACATCTGACCACATACACAGGTCTAATACTGATTACCATACAACTGACCACATAAACAGGTCTAATACTCATTACCAAACAAGTGAACGCATACTCAGGTCTAATACTGATTACCATACAACTGACCACATAAGCAGTACTAATATTGATTACCATTCAACTGACCACATAAGTAGGTCTAATACTGATTACCATCCAACTGACCATATAAACAGGTCTAATACTGATTACAATACAATTGACCACATAAACAGGTCTAATACTGATTACCATACAACTGACCACATAAACAGGTCTAATACTGATGACCATCCAACTGACCATATAAACAGGTCAAATACTGAGTACTATACAAGTGGCGACATACACAGGTCTAATACTGATTACCATACAAGTGAACGCATACTCAGGTTTAATACTGATTACCATACAACTGACTGCATAAACAGGTCTAATATTGATTACCATACAACTGACAAAACAAACAGGTCTAACACTAATATCCATACAACTGACCACATACACAGGTCTAATACTGATTACCATACAACTGACCACATACACAGGTCAAGCACTGATTACCATACAACTGACCAGGTAAACAGGTCGAATACTGATTACCGTATATCTGACAATATACACAATTCGGATACTGATTACCATACAAGTGACCATATACACAGGTCTTATACTGATTACCATACAAGTGAACACATAAACAGGTCTAATACTGATTACTATGCATCTGACCACATAAACTGTTCCAATTCTGATTACCATACATCTTACCACATAAACAAGTCTAATACTGATTACCATACATCTGACCACATACACAGGTCTAATACTGATTACTAAACAAATGACCAAACAAAGACGTCTTACACTGATTACCATGCAAGAGACCACATACACAGGTCGGATACTGATTACCATACATCTGACAACATAAACCGTCCAATTCTGATAACCATACAACTGAATACATAAACAGGTCTTATACTGATTACCATTCAGCTGACCACATACACAGGTCTAATACTGATTACCATTTCAGCTGACCACATAAACAGGTCGAATACTGATTACTATGCAATTGACCACATGAACAGGTCTCATACTGATTACCATACAAGTGACCGCATAAACAGATCTAATATTGATTACCATACATCTGACCACATTCACAGGTCTAATGCTGATTACTATACAACTGATAAAACAAACATGTCTAACACTAATATCCATACAACTGACCACATACACAGGTCTAATACTGGTTACCATACCACTGACCACATACACAGATCGGATACTGATTACTATACAACTGACCAAACAAACAGGTCTAACACCTATATCCGTACAACTAACGACATACCCAGGTGTAATACTGATTACCATACAACTGACCACATAAACAGGTCTAATACTGAATACCATACAGCTGACCACGTAAACAGGCCTAATACTGATTACCTTACAGCTGACTACATAAACAGGTGTAACACTGATTACTATACAACTGACCACATTAACCGGTCTAATACTTATTACCATACAACTGATCACATAAACAGGTCTCATACTGATTACTATACAACTGACCACATAAACAGGTCTAATACAGATTACTATACAACTGACCACATCAACCGGTCTAATACTTATTACCATACAACTGAAAACATAAAAAGGTCTTATACTGATTACCATACAGCTGACAACATAAACAGGACTAATACTGATTACCATACAACTGATCACATAAGCAGGTCTAATACTGATTACCATACAGCTGACAACATAAACAGGCCTAATACTTATTACCATACAGCTGAAAACATAAACAGGTCTAATACTGATTACCATACAACTGACCACATAAACAGGTCTAATACTGATTACCCTGCAACTGACAACATTAACAGGCATAATACTTTTTACCATAAAACTGACATATAAGCAGGTCTAATACTGATTACTATACAAATTACCATATAAACAGGTCTAATACTGATTACGAAAACAAATGACCATATAAACAGGTGTAATACTGATCACCATATAACTGACCATATAAATAGGTTTTAAAACTGATTACCATACAGTTGACAACATAAACAGGTCTCATACTGATTACCATACAGATGACAACATAAACAGGTCTAATACTGATTACCATACAGATGACAACATAAAAAGGTCTCATACTGATTACCATACAGTTGACAACATAAACAAGTATAATACTGATACCATACAACTGACAATATAAACAGGTCAATGCTGATTACCATACAGATGACAACAAACATAGGTCTCATACTGATTACCATACAACTGACCACATAAACAGGTCTAATACTGATTACCATACAACTGATCACATAAACAGGTCTAATACTGATCACCATACAACTGACCACATAAACAGGTCTAATACTGATTACCCTGCCACTGACAACATTAACAGGCATAATACTTTTTACCATAAAACTGACAACATAAGCAGGTCTGAAATTTGGCATATAAGCAGGTCTAATACTGATTATCATTAAAATTACCATATAAACAGGTCTAATACTGATTACGAAAACAAATGACCATATAAACAGGTGTAATACTGATCACCATATAACTGACCATATAAATAGGTTTTAAAACTGATTCCATACAGTTGACAACATAAACAGGTCTAATACTGATTACCATACAGATGACAACATAAAAAGGTCTCATACTGATTACCATACAGTTGACAACATAAACAGGTCTAATACTGATACCATACAACTTCAACATAAACAGGTCAATACTGATTACCATACAACTGACCACATAAACAGGTCAAATACTTATTACCATACAACTGATCACATAAACATGTCTAATACTGATTACCATACAACTGATCACATAAACAGGTCTAATACTGATTACCATACGGATGACAGCATACATAGGTCTAATACTGATAACCATACAGATGACAACATAAATTCGTCTATTACGGATTACCATACAACTGATTACATCAGCAGGTCTAATACTGATTACCATACAACTGATCACATAAACAGGTCTAACACTGATTACCAAACAACTGACCATATAAACAGGTCTAATACTGATTACTATACAAGTGGCCACATACACAGGTCTAATACTGATTATCATACAACTGAACACATAAACCGTTCCAATTCTGATTACCATACAACTGATTACATAAACAGGTCAAATATTGATTATCATACAACTGAACACATAAACCGTTCCAATTCTGATTACCATACAACTGACTACATAAACAGGTCTAATATTGATTACCATACATCTGACTACATACACAGGTCTAATACTGATTACTATACAACTGACAAAACAAACAGGTCTAACACTAATATCCATACAACTGACCACATATACAGGTCTAATACTGATTGCCATACAACTGACCACATAAACTGGTCTAATACTGATTACCATACAAGTGAACGCATACTAAGGTCTAATACTGATTACCATACAATAACTACATAAACAGGTCTAATACTGATTACCATACAACTGACCACATACATAGGTCTAACACTGATTACCATATAACTGACCACATACACAGGTCTAATACTGATTACTAAACAAATGACCAAACAAACACGTCTAACACTGATTACCATGCAAGAGACTACATACACAGGTCGGATAATGATTACCATTCATCTGACAACATAAACCGTCCAATTCTGATAACCATACAACTGAACACATAAACAGGTCTTATACTGATTACCATATATCTGTCCACATACACAGGTCTAATACTGATTACCATACAAGTGACCACATACACAGGTCTTATACTGATTACCATACATGTGAACGGATACTCAGGTCTAATACTAATTACCATTCAGCTGACAACATAAACAGGTCTTATACTGATTACCATACAAGTGACCACATACACATGGTTATACTGATTGCCATACAAGTGAACGCATACTCAGGTCTAATACTGATTACCATTCAGCTGACCACATAAACAGGTCGAATACTGATTACTATGCAATTGACCACATGAACAGGTATCATACTGATTACCATACAAGTGACCGCATAAACAGGTCTAATATTGATTACCATACATCTGACCACATACACAGGTCTAATATTGATTACTATACAACTGATAAAACAAACATGTCTAACACTAATATCCATACAACTGACCACATACACAGGTCTAATACTGATTACCATACAACTGACCACATACACAGGTCTAACACTGATTACCATACCACTGACCACATACACAGGTCGGATACTGATTACCATACATCTGACCACACAAACCGTCCAATTCTGATTACCATACAACTGAACACATAAACAGGTCTTATACTGATTACCGTATATCTGACCACATACACAGGTCTAATACAGATTACTATACAACTGACCAAACAAACAGGTCTAACACCTATATCCATTCAACTAACCACATACCCAGGTCTAATACTGATTACCATACAAATGACAACATAAATAGGTCTAATACTGATTTCCATACAGATGACAAGATAAACAGGTGTAATACTGATTACCATACAACTGACCACATAAACAGGTCAAATGCTGATTACCATACATCTGACCACATAAACAGGCCTTATACCGATTTCCATACAGCTGACTACATAAACAGGTGTAACACTGATTACCATACAACTGATCACATAAGCCGGTCGAATACTGATTACCATACAGCTGACAACATAAACAGGTCTAATACTGATTACCATACAGGTGACAACATAAACAGGTATAATACTGATTACCATACAACTGACAACATAAACAGGACTAATACTGATTACCCTGCAACTGACAACATTAACAGGCATAATACTTTTTACCACAAAACTGACAACATAAGAAGGTCTGAAACTGGGCATATAAACAGGTCTAATACTGATTACCAAAAAAATTACCATATAAACAGGTCTAATACTGATTACCAAAACAAATGGCCATATAAACAGGTGAAATACTGATCACCATATAACTGACCATATAAATATGTTTTAGAACTGATTACCATACAGTTGACAACATAAACAGGTCTCATACTGATTACCATACAGATGACAACATAAAAAGGTCTCAAACTGATTACCATACAGTTGACAACATAAACAGGTCTAATACTGATACCATACAACTGACAACTTAAACAGGTCAATACTGATTACCATACAGATGACAACATACATAGGTCTCATACTGATTACCATACAACTGACCACATAAACAGGTGTAATACTGATTACCATACAACTGATCACATAAAAAATTCTAATACTGATTACCATACAACTGATCACATAAACAGGTCTAATACTGATTACCATACGGATGACAACATACATAGGTCTAATACTGATAACCATACAGATGATAACATAAATTCGTCTATTACTGATTACCATACAACTGATTACATCAGCAGGTCTAATAATGATTACCATGCAAATGATCACAAAACAGGTCTAATACTGATTACCATACAACTGACCATATAAACAGGTCTAATACTAATTACTATACAAGTGGCAACATACACAGGTCTAATACTGATTATCATACAACTGAACACATAAACCGTTCCAATTCTGATTACCATACAACTGATTACATAAACAGATCAAATATTGATTATCATACAACTGAACACATAAACCGTTCCAATTCTGATTACCATACATCTGACCACATAAACAGGACTTATACTGATGATCATACAACTGAACACATAAACCGTTCCAATTCTGATTACCATACATCTTACCACATAAACAAGTCTAATACTGATTACCATACATCTGACCACATACACAGATCTAATACTGATTACTAAACAAATGACCAAACAAACACGTCTAACACTGGTTACCATGCAAGAGACCACATACACAGGTCGGATACTGATTACCATACAAATGACCACATAAACCGTCCAATTCTGATAACCATACAACTGAACACATACACAGGTCTGATACTGATTATCATACAACTGAACACATAAACCGTTCCAATTCTGATTACCATACAACTGACTAAATAAACAGGTCTAATATTGATTACCATACATCTGACCACATAGACAGGTCTAATACTGATTACCATACAACTGACCACATAAACAGGTCTAATACTCATTACCAAACAAGTGAACGCATACTCAAGTCTAATACTGATTACCATACAACTGACCTCATAAGCAGTACTAATATTGATTACCATTCAACTGACCACATAAACAGGTCTAATACTGATTACCATCCAACAGACCATATAAGCAGGTCTAATACTGATTACAATACAATTGACCACATAAACAGGTCTAATACTGATTACCATCCAACTGACCACATAAACAGGTCTAATACTGATGACCATCCAACTGACCATATAAACAGGTCAAATACTGAGTACTATACAAGTGGCCACATGCACAGGTCTAATACTGATTACCATACAACTGACCTCATAAACAGGTCTAATACTGATTACCATACAAGTGAACGCATACTCAGGTTTAATACTGATTACCATACAACTGACTGCATAAACAGGTCTAATATTGATTACCATACAACTGACAAAACAAACAGGTCTAACACTAATATCCATACAACTGACCACATACACAGGTCTAATACTGATTACCATACAACTGACCACATATACAGGTCAAACACTGATTACCATACAACTGACCAGGTAAACAGGTCGAATACTGATTACCGTATATCTGACAATATACACAATTCGGATACTGATTACCATACAAGTGACCACATACACAGGTCTTATACTGATTACCATACAAGTGAACGCATAAACAGGTCTAATACTGATTGCTATGCATCTGACCACCTAAACTGTTCCAATTCTGATTACCATACATCTTACCACATAAACAAGTCTAATACTGATTACCATACATCTGACCACATACACAGGTCTAATACTGATTACTAAACAAATGACCAAACAAAGACGTCTTACACTGATTACCATGCAAGAGACCACATACACAGGTCGGATACTGATTACCATACATCTGACAACATAAACCGTCCAATTCTGATAACCATACAACTGAATACATAAACAGGTCTTATACTGATTACCATTCAGCTGACCACATACACAGGTCTAATACTGATTACCATTTCAGCTGACCACATAAACAGGTCGAATACTGATTACTATGCAATTGACCACATGAACAGGTCTCATACTGATTACCATACAAGTGACCGCATAAACAGATCTAATATTGATTACCATACATCTGACCACATTCACAGGTCTAATACTGATTACTATACAACTGATAAAACAAATATGTCTAACACTAATATCCATACAACTGACCACATACACAGGTCTAATACTGGTTACCATACCACTGACCACATACACAGATCGGATACTGATTACTATACAACTGACCAAACAAACAGGTCTAACACCTATATCCATACAACTAACCACATACCCAGGTCTAAAACTGATTACCATACAACTGACCACATAAACAGGTCTAATACTGAATACCATATAGCTGACCACGTAAACAGGCCTAATACTGATTACCATACAGCTGACTACATAAACAGGTGTAACACTGATTACTATACAACTGACCACATTAACCGGTCTAATACTTATTACCATACAACTGATCACATAAACAGGTCTCATACTGATTACCATACAACTGACCACATAAACAGGTCTAATACAGATTACTATACAACTGACCACATTAACCGGTCTAATACTTATTACCATACAACTGAAAACATAGAAAGGTCTTATACTGATTACCATACAGCTGACAACATAAACAGGACTAATGCTGATTACCATACAACTGATCACATAAGCAGGTCTAATACTGATTACCATACAGCTGACAACATAAACAGGTCTAATACTTATTACCATACAGCTGACAACATAAACAGGTCTAATACTGATTACCATACAACTGACCACATAAACAGGTCTAATACTGATTACCCTGCAACTGACAACATTAACAGGCATAATACTTTTTACCATAAAACTGACATATAAGCAGGTCTAATACTGATTACTATACAAATTACCATATAAACAGGTCTAATACTGATTACGAAAACAAATGACCATATAAACAGGTGTAATACTGATCACCATATAACTGACCATATAAATAGGTTTTAAAACTGATTACCATACAGTTGACAACATAAACAGGTCTCATACTGATTACCATACAGATGACAACATAAACAGGTCTAATACTGATTACCATACAGATGACAACATAAAAAGGTCTCATACTGATTACCATACAGTTGACAACATAAACAGGTATAATACTGATACCATACAACTGACAACATAAACAGGTCAATACTGATTACCATACAGATGACAACATACATAGGTCTCATACTGATTACCATACAACTGATCACATAAACAGGTCTAATACTGATTACCATACAACTGATCACATACACAGGTCTTATATTGATTACCATACAACTGATCACATAAACAGGTCTATTACTGATTACCATACGGATGACAACATAAATTGGTCTAATACTGATTACCACACAACTGACCATATAAATAGGTCTAATACTGATTACTATACAAGTGGCAACATACACAGGTCTAATACTGATTATCATACAACTGAACACATAAACCGTTCCAATTCTGATTACCATGCAACTAATTACATAGACAGGTCTAATATTGATTATCATACAACTGAACACATAAACCGTTCCAATTCTGATTACCATACATCTGACCACATAAACAGGTCTTATACTGATTATCATACAACTGTACACATAAACCGTTCCAATTCTGATTACCATACAACTGAACACATAAACAGGTCTTATACTGATTACAGTATATCTGACCACATACACAGGTCTAATGCTGATTGCCATACAAATGACCACATAAACAGGTCTAATACTGATTGCCATACAAATGACCACACAAACAGGTCTAAAACTGATTTCCATACAGATGACTACATAAACAGGTGTAATAATGATTACCATACAACTGACCACATAAAAAGGTCTAATGCTGATTACCACACAGCTGACCACATAAACAGGCCTAATACTGATTACCATACAACTGACTACATAAACAGGTGTAACACTGATTACCATACAACTGACCACATTAACAGATCTAATACTGATTACCATACAACTGAATACATAAACAGGTCTTATACTGATTACCGTACAACTGACCACACAAACAGGTCTAATACTGATTACCATACAGCTAACCACATAAACAGGCCTAATACTGATTACCATACAGCTGACTACATAAACAGGTGTAACACTGATTACCATACAACTGACCACATTAACAGATCTAATACTGATTACCATACAACTGAATACATAAACAGGTCTTATACTGATTACCGTACAACTGACCACACAAACAGGTCTAATACTGATTACCATACAGCTAACCACATAAACAGGCCTAATACTGATAACCATACAGCTGACTACATAAACAGGTGTAACACTGATTACCTTACAACTGACCACATTAACAGGTCTGATACTTATTACCATACAACTGATCACATAAACAGGTCTAATACTGATTACCATACAACTGACCACATCAACAGGTCTAATAGTGATTACCATACAACTGATCACATGAACAGGTCTAATACTGATTACCATACAGCTGACAACATCAACAGGTCTAATACTGATTATCATACAACTGACCACATAAACAGGTCTAATACTGATTACCATACAACTGACCACATAAACAGGGCTTATACTGATTACCATACAACTGAAAACATAAAACGGTCGTATACTGATTACCATACAGCTGACAACATAAACAGGACTAATACTGATTACCATACAACTGATCACATAAGCAGGTCTAATACTGATTACCATACAGCTGACAATATAAACAGGTCTAATACTGATTACCATACAGCTGACAACATAAACAGGTCTAATACTGATTGCCATACAACTGACCACATAAACAGGTCTAATACTGATTACCCTGCAACTGACCACATTAACAGGCATAGTACTTTTTACCATAAAACTGACAACATAAGCAGGTCTGAAACTGGGCATATAAACAGGTCTAATACTGATTACCATACAAATTACCATATAAACAGGTCTAATACTGATTACCATACAAATGACCATATAAACAGGTGTAATACTGATCACCATATAACTGACCATATAAATAGGTTTTAAAACTGATTACCATACAGTTGACAACATAAACAGGTCTCAAACTGATTACCATACAGATGACAACATAAACAGGTTTAATACTGATTACCATACAGATGACAACATAAAAAGGTCTCATACTGATTACCATACAGTTGACAACATAAACAGGTCTAATACTGATGCCATACAACTGACAACATAAACAGGTCAATACTGATTACCATACAGATGACAACATACATAGGTCTCATACTGATTACAATACAACTGACCACATAAACAGGTCTAATACTGATTACTATACAACTGATCACATACACAGGTCTTATATTGATTACCATACAACTGATCACATAAACAGGTCTATTACTGATTACCATACGGATGACAACATAAATTGGTCTAATACTGATTACCACACAACTGACCATATAAATAGGTCTAATACTGATTACTATACAAGTGGCCACATACACAGGTCTAATACTGATTATCATACAACTGAACACATAAACCGTTCCAATTCTGATTACCATGCAACTAATTACATAAACAGGTGTAATATTGATTATCATACAACTGAACACATAAACCGTTCCAATTCTGATTACCATACATCTGACCACATAAACAGGTCTTATACTGATTATCATACAACTGTACACATAAACCGTTCCAATTCTGATTACCATACAACTGACTACATAAACAGGTCTAGCATTGATTACCATACATCTGACCACATACACAGGTCTAATACTGATTACTATACAACTGAGAAAACAAACAGGACTATCACTAATATCCATACCACTGACCATATACACAGCACTAATACTGATTACCATACAACTAACCACATAAACAGGTCTAATACTGATTACCATATAAGTGAACGCATACTCAGGTCTAATACTGATTACCATACAACTGACCACATAAACAGGTATAATATTGATTACCATACAACTGACCACATAAATAGGTCTAATACTGATTACCATACAACTGACCACATAAACAGGTCTAATACTGATGACCATACAACTGACCATATAAACAGGTCAAATACTGATAACCATACAACTGACAATATAAACAGGTCTAATACTGATTACTATACATGTGGCCACATACACAGGTCTAATACTGATTACGATACAACTGACCACATAAACAGGTCTAACACTGATTACCATACAAGTGAACGCATACTCAGGTCTAATACTGATTACCATACAACTGACTACATAAACAGGTCTTATACTGATTACCATACAACTGACAAAACAAACAGGTCTAACACTAATATCCATACAACTGACAACATACACAGGACTAATACTGATTACCATACAACTGACCACATACACAGGTCTCATACTGATTACCATACAAGTGACCGCATAAACAGGTCTAATATTGATTGCCATACATCTGACCACATACACAGGTCTAAGACTGATTACTATACAACTGACAAAACAAACAGGACTAACACTAATTTCCATACAACAGACCATATACACAGGACTAATACTGATTACCATACAACTAACCACATAAACAGGTCTAATACTGATTACCATATAAGTGAACGCATACTCAGGTCTAATACTGATTATCATACAACTGACCACATAAACAGGTATAATATTGATTACCATACAACTGACCACATAAATAGGTCTAATACTGATTACCATCCAACTGACCATATAAACAGGTCTAATACTGATTACCATACAACTGACCACATAAACAGGTCTAATACTGATGACCATACAACTGACCATATAAACAGGTCAAATACTGATAACCATACAACTGACCATATTAACAGGTCTAATAATGATTACTATACATGTGGCCACATACAAAGGTCTAATACTGATTACCATACAACTGACCACATAAACAGGTCTAACACTGATTACCATACAAGTGAACGCATACTCAGGTCTAATACTGATTACCATACAACTGACTACATAAACAGGTCTAACATTGATTACCATACATCTGACCACATACACAGGTCTAATACTGATTACTATACAACTGACAAAACAAACAGGACTAACACTAATATCCATACAACTGACCATATACACAGGACTAATACTGATTACCATACAACTAACCACATAAACAGGTCTAATACTGATTACCATATACTTGAACGCATACTCAGGTCTAATACTGATTATCATACAACTGACAACATAAACAGGTATAATATTGATTACCATACAACTGACCACATAAATAGGTCTAATACTGATTACCATCCAACTGACCATATAAACAGGTCTAATACTGATTACCATACAACTGACCACATAAACAGGTCTAATACTGATGACCATACAACTGACCATATAAACAGGTCAAATACTGTTAACTATACAACTGACCATATAAACAGGTCTAATACTGATTACTATACATGTGGCCACATACACAGGTCTAATACTGATTACTATACAACTGACCACATAAACAGGTCTAACACTGATTACCATACAAGTGAACGCATACTCAGGTCTAATACTGATTACCATACAACTGACTACATAAACAGGTCTAATATTGATTACCATACAACTGACAAAACAAACAGGTCTAACACTAATATCCATACAACTGACCACATACACAGGACTAATACTGATTACCATACAACTGACCACATACACAGGTCTAATCCTGATTACCATACAACTGACCACATAAACAGGTCGAATACTGATTACTATATAACTGACCACATAAAAAGTTCCAATTCTGATTGCCATACATCTTACCACATGAACAAGTCTAATACTGATTACCATGCAAGAGACCACATACACAGGTCGGATACTGATTACCATACATCTGACAACATAAACCGTCCAATTCTGAATGCCATACAACTGACTACATAAACAGGTCTAACATTGATTACCATACATCTGACCACATACACAGGTCTAATACTGATTACTATACAACTGACAAAACAAACAGGACTAACACTAATATCCATACAACTGACCATATACACATGACTAATACTGATTACCATACAACTAACCACATAAACAGGTCTAATACTGATTACCATATAAGTGAACGCATACTCAGGTCTAATACTGATTACCGTACAACTGACCACATAAACAGGTATAATATTGATTACCATACAAATGACCAAATAAATAGGTCTAATACTGATTACCATCCAACTGACCATATAAACAGGTCTAATACTGATTTCCATACAAATGACAAAATAAACAGGTGTAATACTGATTACCATACAACTGACCACATAAACAGGTCAAATGCTGATTACCATACATCTGACCACATAAACAGGCCTAATACGATTACCATACAACTGACCACATTAACAGGTCTAATACTTATTACCATACAACTGATCACATAAACAGGTCTAATACTGATTACCATACAACTGACCACATAAACAGGTCTAATACTGATTACCATACAACTGACCACATAAACAGGACTAATACTGATTACCATACAACTGATCACATAAACAGGTCTTATACAGATTACCATACAGCTGGCAACATCAACAGGTCTAATACTGATTCCCATACAACTGACCAAATGAAGAGGTCTAAAACTGATTACCATACAACTGACCACATAAACAAGGCTTATACTGATGACCATACAACTGAAAACATAAAAAGGTCTTATACTGATTACCATACAGCTGACAATATAAACAGGACTAATACTGATTACCATACAACTGATCACATAAGCAGGTCTAATACTGATTACCATACAGCTGACATCATAAACAGGTCTAATACAGATTACCATACAGCTGACAACATAAACACGTCTAACAATGATTACCGTATATCTGACCACATACACAGGTATAATACTGATTACTATACAACTGACCAAACAAACAGGTCTAACACCTATATCCATACAACTAACCACATACCCATGTCTAATACTGATTACCATACAAATGACCACATAAACAGGTCTAATACTGATTTTCACACAGATGACTGCATAAACAGGTGTTATACTGATTACCATACAACTGACCACATAAACAGGTCTAATGCTGATTACCATACAAGTGACCACATAAACAGGCCTAATACTGATTACTATACAGCTGACTACATAAACAGGTGTAACACTGATTACCATACAACTGACCACATTAACAGGTCTAATACTTATTACCATACAACTGATCACATAAACAGGTCTAATACTGATTACCATACAACTGATCACATAAACAGGTCTAATACTGATTACCATACAGCTGACAACATCAACAGGTCTAATGCTGATTACCATACAACTGACCACATGAACAGGCATAATACTGATTACCATACAACTGATCACATAAGCCGGTATAATACTGATTACCATACATCTGACAACATAAACAGGTCTAATACTGATTACCATACAGCTGACAACATAAACAGGTCTAATACTGATTACCATACAACTGACCACATAAACAGGACTAATACTGATTACCCTGCAACTGACAACATTAACAGGCATAATACTTTTTACCACAAAACTGACAACATAAGAAGGTCTGAAACTGGGCATATAAACAGGTCTAATACTGATTACCATAAAAATTGCCATAGAAACAGGTCTAATACTGATTACCAAAACAAATGGCCATATAAACAGGTGAAATACTGATCACCATTTAACTGACCATATAAATAGGTTTGAAAACTGATTACCATACAGTTGACAACATAAACAGGTCTCATACTGATTACCATACAGATGACAACATAAAAAGGTCTCAAACTGATTACCATACAGTTGACAACATAAACAGGTCTAATACTGATACCATACAACTGACAACATAAACAGGTCAATACTGATTACCATACAGATGACAACATACATAGGTCTCATACTGATTACCATACAACTGACCACATAAACAGGTCTAATACTGATTACCATACAACTGATCACATAAAAAATTCTAATACTGATTACCATACAACTGATCACATAAACAGGTCTAAAACTGATTACCATACGGATGACAGCATACATAGGTCTAATACTGATAACCATACAGATGACAACATAAATTCGTCTATTACTGATTACCATACAACTGATTACATCAGCAGGTCTCATAATGATTACCATGCAAATGATCACATAAACAGGTCTAATACTGATTACCATACAACTGACCATATAAACAGGTCTAATACTAATTACTATACAGTGGCAACATACACAGGTCTAATACTGATTATCATACAACTGAACACATAAACCGTTCCAATTCTGATTACCATACAACTGATTACATAAACAGATCAAATATTGATTATCATACAACTGAACACATAAACCGTTCCAATTCTGATTACCATACATCTGACCACATAAACAGGACTTATACTGATGATCATACAACTGAACACATAAACCGTTCCAATTCTGATTACCATACATCTTACCACATAAACAAGTCTAATACTGATTACCATACATCTGACCACATACACAGATCTATTACTGATTACTAAACAAATGACCAAAAAAACACGTCTAACACTGGTTACCATGCAAGAGACCACATACACAGGTCGGATACTGATTACCATACAACTGACCATATAAACCGTCCAATTCTGATAACGATACAACTGAACACATACACAGGTCTTATACTGATTACCATACAAGTGAACGCATACTCAGGTCTTATACTGATTACCATTCAACTGAAGACATAAACAGGTCGAATACTGATTACAATGCAATTGACAACATGAACAGGTCTCATACTGATTACCATACAAGTGACCGCATAAACAGGTCTAATATTGATTACCATACATCTGACCACATACACAGGTCTAATACTGATTACTATACAACTTATCAAACAAACATTTCTAACACTAATATCCATACAACTGACCACATACACAGGTCTAATACTGATTACCATACAACTGACCACATACACAGGTCTAATACTGATTACCATACCACTGACCACATACACAGGTCTAATACTGATTACCATACATCTGACCACATAAACCGTCCAATTCTGATTACCATACAACTGAACACATAAACAGGTCTTATACTGATTACCGTATATCTGACCACATACACAGGTCTAATACTGATTACTATACAACTGACCAAACAAACAGGTCTAACACCTATATCCATACAACTAACCACATACCCAGGTCTAATACTGATTACCATACAAATGACCACATAAACAGGTCTAATACTGCTTTCCACACAGATGACTACAAAAACAGGTGTAATACTGATTACCATACAACTGACCACATTAACAGGTCTAATGGTGATTACCATACATCTGACCACATAAACAGGCCTAATACTGATTACCATACAGCTGACTACATAAACAGGTGTAACACTGATGACCATACAACTGACCACATTAACAGGTCTAATACTTATTACCATACAACTGATCACATAAACAGGTCTAATACTGATTACCATACAACTGACCACATAAACAGGTCTAATAGTGATTACCATACAACTGATCACATAAACAGGTCTAATACTGATAACCATACAGCTGACAACATCAACAGGTCTAATACTGATTACCATACAGCTGACTACATAAACAGGTGTAACACTGATTACCATACAACTGACCACATTAACAGGTCTAACACTGATTACCATACCACTGACCACATACACAGGTCTAATACTGATTACACTACATCTGACCACATAAACCGTCCAATTCTGTTTACCATACAACTGAACACATAAACAGGTCTTATACTGATTACCGTATATCTGACCACATACACAGGTCTAATGCTGATTGCCATACAAATGACCACATAAACAGGTCTAATACTGATTGCCATACAAATGACCACACAAACAGGTCTAATACTGATTTCCATACAGATGACTACATAAACAGGTGTAATACTGATTACCATACAACTGACCACATAAACAGGTCTAATGCTGATTACCACAAAGCTGACCACATAAACGGGCCTAATACTGATTACCATACAACTGACTACATAAACAGGTGTAACACTGATTACCATACAACTGACCACATTAACAGATCTAATACTGATTACCATACAACTGAATACATAAACAGGTGTAACACTGATTACCATACAACTGACCACATTAACAGGTCTAATACTTATTACCATACAACTGATTACATAAACAGGTCTAATACTGATTACCATACAACTGACCACATAAACAGTTCTAATAGTGATTACCATACAACTGATCACATAAACAGGCCTAATACTGATTACCATACAACGGACCACAAAAACAGGTCTAATACTGATGACCATACAACTGACCATATAAACAGGTCAAATACTGATAACCATACAACTGACCATATAAACAGGTCTTATACTGATTGCTATACATGTGGCCACATACACAGGTCTAATACTGATTACCATACAACTGACCACATAAACAGGTCTAACACTGATTACCATACAAGTGAACGCATACTCAGGTCTAATACTGATTACCATTCAGCTGACCACATAAACAGGTCGAATACTGATTACTATGCAATTGACCACATGAACAGGTCTCATACTGATTACCATACAGGTGACCGCATAAACAGGTCTAATATTGATTACCATACATCTGACCACATACACAGGTCTAAGACTGATTACTATACAACTGACAAAACAAACAGGACTAACACTAATTTCCATACAACTGACCATATACACAGGACTAATACTGATTACCATACAACTAACCACATATACAGGTCTAATACTGATTACCATATAAGTGAACGCTTACTCAGGTCTAATACTGATTTTCATACAACTGACCACATAAACAGGTATAATATTGATTACCATACAACTGACCACATAAATAGGTCTAATACTAATTACCATCCAACTGACCATATAAACAGGTCTAATACTGATTACCATACAACTGACCACATAAACAGGTCTAATACTGATGACCATACAACTGACCATATTAACAGGTCAAATACTGATAACCATAAAACTGACCGTATTAACAGGTCTAATACTGATTACTATACATGTGGCCACATACAAAGGTCTAATACTGATTACCATACAACTGACCACATAAAGAGGTCTAACACTGATTACCATACAAGTGAACGCATACTCAGGTCTAATACTGATTACCATACAACTGACTACATAAACAGGTCTAACATTGATTACCATACATCTGACCACATACACAGGTCTAATACTGATTACTATACAACTGACAAAACAAACAGGACTAACACTAATATCCAAACAACTGACCATATACACAGGACTAATACTGATTACCATACAACTAACCACATAAACAGGTCTAATACTGATTACCATATAATTGAACGCATACTCAGGTCTAATACTGATTACCATACAACTGACCACATAAACAGGTATAATATTGATTACCAAACAACTGACCACATAAATAGGTCTAATACTGATTACCATCCAACTGACCATATAAACAGGTCTAATACTGATTACCATACAACTGACCACATAAACAGGTCTAATACTGATGACCATACAACTGACCATATAAACAGATTAAATACTGATAACTATACAACTGACCATATAAACAGGTCTAATACTGATTACTATACATGTGGCCACATACACAGGTCTAATACTGATTACCATACAACTGACCACATAAACAGGTCTAACACTGATTACCATACAAGTGATCGCATACTCAGGTCTAATACTGATTACCCTACAACTGACTACATAAACAGGTCTAATATTGATTACCATACAACTGACAAAACAAACAGGTCTAACACTAATATCCATACAACTGACCACATACACAGGACTAATACTGCTTACCATACAACTGACCACATACAAAGGTCTAACCCTGATTACCATACAAGTGACCACATAAACAGGTCGAATACTGATTACTATGTAACTGACCACATAAACCGTTCCAATTCTGATTGCCATACATCTTACCACATGAACAAGTCTAATACTGATTACCATACATCTGACCACATACACAGGTCTAATACTGATTACTAAACAAATGACCAAACAAACACGTCTTACACTGATTACCATGCAAGAGACCACATACACAGGTCGGATACTGATTACCATACATCTGACAACATAAACCGTCCAATTCTGATAACCATACAACTGAACACATACACAGGTCTTATACTGATTACCGTA
The DNA here is from genome assembly GCA_944474755.1 of Limnoperna fortunei. NCBI lineage: Eukaryota > Metazoa > Mollusca > Bivalvia > Mytilida > Modiolidae > Limnoperna > Limnoperna fortunei. The sequence continues at coordinate 4,359,331 of OX104119.1, forward strand.
TATCTGACCACATACACAGGTCTTATACTGATTACCATACAAGTGACCACATACACAGGTCTTATACTGATTACCATACAAGTGAACGCATACTCAGGTCTAATACTGATTACCATTCAGCTGACCACATAAACAGGTCGAATACTGATTACTATGCAATTGACCACATGAACAGGTCTCATACTGATAACCATACAAGTGACCGCATAAACAGGTCTAATATTGATTACCATACATCTGACCACATACACAGGTCTAAGACTGATTACTATACAACTGACAAAACAAACAGGACTAACACTAATTTCCATACAACTGACCATATACACAGGACTAATACTGATTACCATACAACTAACCACATAAACAGGTCTAATACTGATTACCATATAAGTGAACGCATACTCAGGTCTAATACTGATTATCATACAACTGACCACATAAACAGGTATAATATTGATTACCATACAACTGACCACATAAATAGGTCTAATACTGATTACCATCCAACTGACCATATAAACAGGTCTAATACTGATTACCATACAACTGACCACATAAACAGGTCTAATACTGATGACCATACAACTGACCATATAAACAGGTCAAATACTGATAACCATACAACTGACCATATTAACAGGTCTAATACTGATTACTATACATGTGGCCACATACAAAGGTCTAATACTGATTGCCATACAACTGACCACATAAACAGGTCTAACACTGATTACTATACAAGTGAACGCATACTCAGGTCTAATACTGATTACCATACAACTGACTACATAAACAGGTCTAACATTGATTACCATACATCTGACCACATACACAGGTGTAATACTGATTACTATACAACTGACAAAACAAACAGGACTAACACTAATATCCATACAACTGACCATATACACAGGACTAATACTGATTACCATACAACTAACCACATAAACAGGTCTAATACTGATTACCATATAATTGAACGCATACTCAGGTCTAATACTGATTACCATACAACTGACCACATAAACAGGTATAATATTGATTACCATACAACTGACCACATAAATAGGTCTAATACTGATTACCATCCAACTGACCATATAAACAGGTCTAATACTGATTACCATACAACTGACCTCATAAACAGGTCTAATACTGATGACCATACAACTGACCATATAAACAGGTCAAATACTGATAACTATACAACTGACCATATAAACAGGTCTAATACTGATTACTATACATGTGGCCACATACAGAGGTCTAATACTGATTACCATACAACTGACCACATAAACAGGTCTAACACTGATTACCATACAAGTGAACGCATACTCAGGTCTAATACTGATTACCATACAACTGACTACATAAACAGGTCTAATATTGATTACCATACAACTGACAAAACAAACAGGTCTAACACTAATATCCATACAACTGACCACATACACAGGACTAATACTGATTACCATACAACTGACCACATACACAGGTCTAACATTGATTACCATACATCTGACCACATAAACAGGTCGAATACTGATTACTATGTAACTGACCACATAAACCGTTCCAATTCTGATTGCCATACATCTTACCACATGAACAAGTCTAATACTGATTACCATACATCTGACCACATACACAGGTCTAATACTGATTACTAAACAAATGACCAAACAAACACGTCTTACACTGATTACAATGCAAGAGACCACATACACAGGTCGGATACTGATTACCATACAACTGACAACATAAACCGTCCAATTCTGATAACCATACAACTGAACACATACACAGGTCTTATACTGATTACCGTATATCTGACCACATACACAGGTCTTATACTGATTACCATACAAGTGACCACATACACAGGTCTTATACTGATTACCATACAAGTGAACGCATACTCAGGTCTAATACTGATTACCAATCAGCTGACCACATAAACAGGTCGAATACTGATTACTATGCAATTGACCACATGAACAGGTCTCATACTGATTACCATACAAGTGACCGCATAAACAGGTCTAATATTGATTACCATAAATCTGACCACATACACAGGTCTAAGACTGATTACTATACAACTAATAAAACAAACAGGTCTAACACTAATATCCATACAACTGACCACATACACAGGTCTAATACTGATTACCATACAACTGACCACATTCACAGGTCTAATACTGATTACCATACAACTGACCACATTAACAGGTCTAATGGTGATTACCATACATCTGACCACATAAACAGGCCTAATACTGATTACCATACAGCTGACTACATAAACAGGTGTAACACTGATGACCATACAACTGACCACATTAACAGGTCTAATACTTATTACCATACAACTGATCACATAAACAGGTCTAATACTGATTACCATACAACTGACCACATAAACAGGTCTAATAGTGATTACCATACAACTGATCACATAAACAGGTCTAATACTGATAACCATACAGCTGACAACATCAACAGGTCTAATACTGATTACCATACAGCTGACTACATAAACAGGTGTAACACTGATTACCATACAACTGACCACATTAACAGGTCTAACACTGATTACCATACCACTGACCACATACACAGGTCTAATACTGATTACACTACATCTGACCACATAAACCGTCCAATTCTGTTTACCATACAACTGAACACATAAACAGGTCTTATACTGATTACCGTATATCTGACCACATACACAGGTCTAATGCTGATTGCCATACAAATGACCACATAAACAGGTCTAATACTGATTGCCATACAAATGACCACACAAACAGGTCTAATACTGATTTCCATACAGATGACTACATAAACAGGTGTAATACTGATTACCATACAACTGACCACATAAACAGGTCTAATGCTGATTACCACAAAGCTGACCACATAAACGGGCCTAATACTGATTACCATACAACTGACTACATAAACAGGTGTAACACTGATTACCATACAACTGACCACATTAACAGATCTAATACTGATTACCATACAACTGAATACATAAACAGGTGTAACACTGATTACCATACAACTGACCACATTAACAGGTCTAATACTTATTACCATACAACTGATTACATAAACAGGTCTAATACTGATTACCATACAACTGACCACATAAACAGTTCTAATAGTGATTACCATACAACTGATCACATAAACAGGCCTAATACTGATTACCATACAACGGACCACAAAAACAGGTCTAATACTGATGACCATACAACTGACCATATAAACAGGTCAAATACTGATAACCATACAACTGACCATATAAACAGGTCTTATACTGATTGCTATACATGTGGCCACATACACAGGTCTAATACTGATTACCATACAACTGACCACATAAACAGGTCTAACACTGATTACCATACAAGTGAACGCATACTCAGGTCTAATACTGATTACCATTCAGCTGACCACATAAACAGGTCGAATACTGATTACTATGCAATTGACCACATGAACAGGTCTCATACTGATTACCATACAGGTGACCGCATAAACAGGTCTAATATTGATTACCATACATCTGACCACATACACAGTTCTAAGACTGATTACTATACAACTGACAAAACAAACAGGACTAACACTAATTTCCATACAACTGACCATATACACAGGACTAATACTGATTACCATACAACTAACCACATATACAGGTCTAATACTGATTACCATATAAGTGAACGCTTACTCAGGTCTAATACTGATTTTCATACAACTGACCACATAAACAGGTATAATATTGATTACCATACAACTGACCACATAAATAGGTCTAATACTAATTACCATCCAACTGACCATATAAACAGGTCTAATACTGATTACCATACAACTGACCACATAAACAGGTCTAATACTGATGACCATACAACTGACCATATAAACAGGTCAAATACTGATAACCATAAAACTGACCGTATTAACAGGTCTAATACTGATTACTATACATGTGGCCACATACAAAGGTCTAATACTGATTACCATACAACTGACCACATAAAGAGGTCTAACACTGATTACCATACAAGTGAACGCATACTCAGGTCTAATACTGATTACCATACAACTGACTACATAAACAGGTCTAACATTGATTACCATACATCTGACCACATACACAGGTCTAATACTGATTACTATACAACTGACAAAACAAACAGGACTAACACTAATATCCAAACAACTGACCATATACACAGGACTAATACTGATTACCATACAACTAACCACATAAACAGGTCTAATACTGATTACCATATAATTGAACGCATACTCAGGTCTAATACTGATTACCATACAACTGACCACATAAACAGGTATAATATTGATTACCAAACAACTGACCACATAAATAGGTCTAATACTGATTACCATCCAACTGACCATATAAACAGGTCTAATACTGATTACCATACAACTGACCACATAAACAGGTCTAATACTGATGACCATACAACTGACCATATAAACAGATTAAATACTGATAACTATACAACTGACCATATAAACAGGTCTAATACTGATTACTATACATGTGGCCACATACACAGGTCTAATACTGATTACCATACAACTGACCACATAAACAGGTCTAACACTGATTACCATACAAGTGATCGCATACTCAGGTCTAATACTGATTACCATACAACTGACTACATAAACAGGTCTAATATTGATTACCATACAACTGACAAAACAAACAGGTCTAACACTAATATCCATACAACTGACCACATACACAGGACTAATACTGCTTACCATACAACTGACCACATACAAAGGTCTAACCCTGATTACCATACAAGTGACCACATAAACAGGTCGAATACTGATTACTATGTAACTGACCACATAAACCGTTCCAATTCTGATTGCCATACATCTTACCACATGAACAAGTCTAATACTGATTACCATACATCTGACCACATACACAGGTCTAATACTGATTACTAAACAAATGACCAAACAAACACGTCTTACACTGATTACCATGCAAGAGACCACATACACAGGTCGGATACTGATTACCATACATCTGACAACATAAACCGTCCAATTCTGATAACCATACAACTGAACACATACACAGGTCTTATACTGATTACCGTATATCTGACCACATACACAGGTCTTATACTGATTACCATACAACTGACCACATACACAGGTCTTATACTGATTACCATACAAGTGAACGCATACTCAGGTCTAATACTGATTACCAATCAGCTGACCACATAAACAGGTCGAATACTGATTACTATGCAATTGACCACATGAACAGGTCTCATACTGATAACCATACAAGTGACCGCATAAACAGGTCTAATATTGATTACCATACATCTGACCACATACACAGGTCTAAGACTGATTACTATACAACTGACAAAACAAACAGGACTAACACTAATTTCCATACAACTGACCATATACACAGGACTAATACTGATTACCATACAACTAACCACATAAACAGGTCTAATACTGATTACCATATAAGTGAACGCATACTCAGGTCTAATACTGATTATCATACAACTGACCACATAAACAGGTATAATATTGATTACCATACAACTGACCACATAAATAGGTCTAATACTGATTACCATCCAACTGACCATATAAACAGGTCTAATACTGATTACCATACAACTGACCACATAAACAGGTCTAATACTGATGACCATACAACTGACCATATAAACAGGTCAAATACTGATAACCATACAACTGACCATATTAACAGGTCTAATACTGATTACTATACATGTGGCCACATACAAAGGTCTAATACTGATTGCCATACAACTGACCACATAAACAGGTCTAACACTGATTACTATACAAGTGAACGCATACTCAGGTCTAATACTGATTACCATACAACTGACTACATAAACAGGTCTAACATTGATTACCATACATCTGACCACATACACAGGTGTAATACTGATTACTATACAACTGACAAAACAAACAGGACTAACACTAATATCCATACAACTGACCATATACACAGGACTAATACTGATTACCATACAACTAACCACATAAACAGGTCTAATACTGATTACCATATAATTGAACGCATACTCAGGTCTAATACTGATTACCATACAACTGACCACATAAACAGGTATAATATTGATTACCATACAACTGACCACATAAATAGGTCTAATACTGATTACCATCCAACTGACCATATAAACAGGTCTAATACTGATTACCATACAACTGACCTCATAAACAGGTCTAATACTGATGACCATACAACTGACCATATAAACAGGTCAAATACTGATAACTATACAACTGACCATATAAACAGGTCTAATACTGATTACTATACATGTGGCCACATACAGAGGTCTAATACTGATTACCATACAACTGACCACATAAACAGGTCTAACACTGATTACCATACAAGTGAACGCATACTCAGGTCTAATACTGATTACCATACAACTGACTACATAAACAGGTCTAATATTGATTACCATACAACTGACAAAACAAACAGGTCTAACACTAATATCCATACAACTGACCACATACACAGGACTAATACTGATTACCATACAACTGACCACATACACAGGTCTAACATTGATTACCATACATCTGACCACATAAACAGGTCGAATACTGATTACTATGTAACTGACCACATAAACCGTTCCAATTCTGATTGCCATACATCTTACCACATGAACAAGTCTAATACTGATTACCATACATCTGACCACATACACAGGTCTAATACTGATTACTAAACAAATGACCAAACAAACACGTCTTACACTGATTACAATGCAAGAGACCACATACACAGGTCGGATACTGATTACCATACAACTGACAACATAAACCGTCCAATTCTGATAACCATACAACTGAACACATACACAGGTCTTATACTGATTACCGTATATCTGACCACATACACAGGTCTTATACTGATTACCATACAAGTGACCACATACACAGGTCTTATACTGATTACCATACAAGTGAACGCATACTCAGGTCTAATACTGATTACCAATCAGCTGACCACATAAACAGGTCGAATACTGATTACTATGCAATTGACCACATGAACAGGTCTCATACTGATTACCATACAAGTGACCGCATAAACAGGTCTAATATTGATTACCATAAATCTGACCACATACACAGGTCTAAGACTGATTACTATACAACTAATAAAACAAACAGGTCTAACACTAATATCCATACAACTGACCACATACACAGGTCTAATACTGATTACCATACAACTGACCACATTCACAGGTCTAATACTGATTACCATACAACTGACCACATACACAGGTCGGATACTGATTACCATACATCTGACCACATAAACCGTCCAATTCTGATTACCATACAACTGAACACACAAACAGGTCTTATACTGATTACCGTATATCTGACCACATACACAGGTCTAATGCTGATTACCATACAACTGACCAAACAAACAGCTCTAACACCAATATCCATACAACTAACTACATACCAGGTCTAATACTGATTACCATACAAATGACCACATAAACAGGTCTAATACTGATTGCCATACAAATGACCACATAAACAGGTCTAATACTGATTTCCATACAGATGACTACATAAACAGGTGTAATACTGATTACCATACAACTGACCACATAAACAGGTCTAATGCTGATTACCATACAGCTGACCACATAAGCAGGCCTAATACTGATTACCATACAACTGACCACATAAACAGGTGTAATACTGATTACCATACAGCTGATCACATAAACAGGGCTTATACTGATTACCATACAACTGACCACATTAACAGGTGTAATACTGATTACCATACAGCTGATCACATAAATAGGTCTAATACTGATTACCATACAGCTGACAACATCAACAGGTCTAATACTGATTACCATACAACTGAATACATAAACAGGTCTAATACTGATTACCATACAACTTACCACATAAACAGGTGTAAAACTGATTACCATACAGCTGATCACATAAATAGGTCTAATACTGATTACCATACAGCTGACAACATCAACAGGTCTAATATTGATTACCATACAACTGACCACATAAACAGGGCTTATACTGATGACCATACAACTGAAAACATAAAAAGGTCTTATACTGACTACCATACAGCTGACAACATAAACAGGACTAATACTGATTACCATACAACTGATCACTTAAGCAGGTCTAATACTGATTACCATACAGCTGACAACATAAACAGGTCTAATACTGATTACCATACAGCTGACAACATAAACAGGTCTAATACTGATTACAATACAACTGACCACATAAACAGGTCTAATACTGATTACCCTGCAACTGACCACATTAACAGGCATAATTCTTTTTACCATAAAACTGACAACATAAGCAGGTCTGTAACTGGGCATATAAACAGGTCTAATACTGATTACCATACAAATTACCATATAAACAGGTCTAATTCTGATTACCATACAAATGACCATATATACAGGTGTAATACTGATCACCATATAACTGACCATATAAACATTTTTTAAAACTGATTTCCATACAGTTGACAACATAAACAGGTTTATACTGATTACCATACAGATGACAACATAAACAGGTCTAATACTGATTTCTATACAGTTGACAACATAAACAGGTGTAATACTGATACCATACAACAGGTCAATACTGATTACCATACAGATGACAACATAAACATGTCTAATACTGATTACCATACAACTGATCACATAAACAGGTCTAATACTGATTACCATACAACTGATCACATAAACAGATCTAATACTGATTGCCATACAACTGATCACATAAACAGGTCTAATACTGATTACCATACAACTGATCACATAAACAGGTCTAATACTGATTACCATACAACTGATCACATAAACAGGTCTAATACTGATTACCATACGGATGACAATATAAATTGGTTTATTACTGATTACCATACAACTGATCACATAAGCAGGTCTAATACTGATTACCATACAACTTATAACATACACATGTCTAATACTGATTACCATACAACTGATCACATAAACAGGTCTAATACTGATTACCATACAACTGATCACATAAACAGATCTAATACTGATTGCCATACACCTGATCACATAAACAGGTCTAATACTGATTACCATACAACTGATCACATAAACAGGTCTAATACTGATTACCATACAACTGATCACATAAACAGGTCTAATACTGATTACCATACGGATGACAACATAAATTGGATTATTACTGATTACCATACAACTGATCACATAAGTAGGTCTAATACTGATTACCATACAACTGACTACATAAACAGATCTAATACTGATTACCATACAAATGACAAAATAAATAGGTCTAATACTGGTCACCATACAGTTGACAACATAAACAGGTCTATACTTTTTACCATACAACTGATCACATAAACAGGTCTAATACTGATTACCATACAACTGATCACATAAACAGGTCTAATACTGATTACCATACGGATGACAACATAAATTGGTTTATTACTGATTACCATACAACTGATCACATAAGCAGGTCTAATACTGATTACCATACAACTGATAACATACACAGGTCTAATACTGATTACCATACAACTGACTACATAAACAGATCTAATACTGATTACCATACAAATGACAACATAAACAGGTCTAATACTGGTCACCATACAGTTGACAACATAAACAGGTCTAACACTGATCACGAGTTGATCACATAAACTCGTCTTAAAGTGATAATCATTGATTGTTAATTCTGTAGGATATTTTTCGTTTGGTACGATTAACCGCTAAACTGTATTTTTGTTAGATATTAATATGAAATGACTTGGTGTCTACAGATATATATATCGTTTTACCTGTCTGTATAAGAAGGGAATATTAAGTACAATGCAAATATGAAGTAGCATTTTTGAAGAGTCTCATGTTAATAAATACTTAGAATATTACTGTGGTGTTGGCTAATTATAAGCCGTCTATTAATTACTTTCCATCGGCGTAGAAGGCATAAAGTATAGATTGTCTCAAGAAGCTACCAACTAGCACACTTACTACTAAGCCGAAGTCCAATTTGTCTCAAACCCAATTTGTCGCAATTCTTTTTATGGTGTGCTTCTTTCTTCAAATGCATTAATAATTGTGTACAAAAACAGATTGGGAACATATAATTATACGTTTTGTTGAATCTGAATGCACACATTCCATTATTCTAGGCTGTTTTTAGTTTAATTATAAGCCATAATATGTATTATAAATAAAATGATAACAAAGTAAATGCAGTACGATATACAAGTTCATAGCATTGTTCATGTTTACCAATATGTGTATAATATTTTTATGTCCAAAATACTATTCATTAACTCTTTTTTAATTTCGCTGTTTGTGTACAGGTCCCACAGCTCAAACATCCGGGCCTTGGATGATCTGGAAGATGATCTCTGTGTTCTGGACAATGTCTGCTCTGAAACCAGTTGACATGTACATATATTAAAGAACAATTGTTCATATATATTTAAAAAAAATGATAATAACTTTCAAGTTATTTAATCTAGTGCGCATCGTCACTAAGCAGTTTGGTCATCACGTAGATTTGAAGGCTCTGTCTTTTAACTTCTTTTGAGGTCCTGCTGCCAACCTTCAAAGTCATTATTCGTGTTTACTGCTTTGCCTAACAGATCAGGTGTTCATTGGAAACTACTGATCCTTGTAGTTTTTACTTACTAGTTCATAAGTGTCTTGCTGAAACTATAACCCCTTTGTCCAAAATTATACATATAACATTTATTTTAAAGGTAAACAAACAAATGATCAAAAGATAGACGAATTCGGATAATTAGTGGCGCAAATTGACCAGCCAACACCCCTTAAATAATAGCAGCATGAACAAAAGATGATAATATATTATAAGTCTAGACGATTATTCAACGAAACAAATAAAGATGTTTCTATCAAAGTTTATATCAAAAATAAATGAATATATGGCAGTGATGTTACAATTCTGATTGGCAAAACCAATCACCAAAAAACTGGACGCCATGATATAACTGAAAATTGCTGAAAGTCGCGTTAATCACCATTGAAACATACAAACTAAATAGACCCGTATATATGAGGCTTAATATAGATCCATATTTTCATTATCTATTATGAGTATAAACGGTGACACGAATTACCGGAATCCATCGTTTTTACCGGAATCCACTTTGATTTACCGGAATCCACTTCAAGAATTGTTATTCGTATGATATTTAAGTGTTTAATCACTTCACTGTTTTTTATGTTTTTCAATGTTTCCCATAAAACGTAAAGAGGTATACTTTCAAATTAAGACAATTAAATCGAAGAAAGTGGCTCAGTGCGATGAGAATGGAGATAATCTATTTAAATACATTATTTTATGTGACAATGACATAAATGGTCATATTAGGACATATTAATATTTACTAGTGTACATAATATTATATTCTAAAAATGAAAAATAAAGACGCTATCGATTAATTTGTCGGCACGTGCCAGAAGTTTGGCTACCCATGTGTTAATTGGCACCCCGCAAGGCCAATAACCAGTGTAATCAACATAAACAATTAAGACACATTCTAACGAAAGATGCTGTCACAGTGAAGCAAAGACGGACAATCTTAGAATACATCTTTAGATCAGATGATTTAATAGATTCAGATGACACTATATGCTTTAACGAAAAATGTGATGACATATCTAAGACGATGAACGACGTGTCAGATAAATTCCTTAACTACTTCAATAAAAGACGAAAAGGTTGTTTGCAAGAAAAGGTGATGAACAGTATTTATGTCGGCAAAGTTAACAGAAAATGGACTAACAACAACAGCGAATAGATGAACCACGTTCTATAACAGACGGTTGAATGGAAATCTAAAATACTACCCGAGTTTGCTCGGCTAGCCATGAATTGTTCAAAGCACAATAAAAAGGTCTGCGAAGTGCTCTAGTCGGGACTGGTGATTACCGGATAAGTGACAGTCACATGGGCTTCTTGAAAACAAAATCAGAATAGACAGTTTTGACTGACAAACAAAGACAAAATCATCACAGAAGATTTCGTAGTCACATTGTTCGAAACAGCACACTTGTTACATCGAAGAACGGATAAACCGTAGTTCTGGAACCAAATACCAAAGGTAAAAAACCATATCAGAGGAAACGTAAGCCGAAGACAACTACAATTTCATTTAAATAACCAAGGACCGCAGATATATCCTTGTGAAACAATGACATTGTACACATTCATATGAGGACAAGATAAACTTGGATAACATGTATTTATATACAGATTGTAAGGTGTTAATTTTATTTTTCATGTCATTCTTTATTACACGTTAAAAATTGATTTCGATCTTAATAAATTAAATAATGCGTGATTGTTGACTTTTCTTCCTTGTATCATTACAACTTTTTTTGTACCACTATAATTGTGGCCGAATACACTATCTGTACTTTTATTGTTTTATAGTGCTCTCCCTTCTTTTTTGACCGCCATTAATTTCTACTGGTGTAGTGGTATATTACCAATATCCATCATCTAGTAAAACCTCGCCTACAAATTATTTTAGAAATCATAAATATTATTGTGAAATCCATCTATAAATTTTAGGGTTTAAAACCAACGATATTATAAATACAGGATCTAATCGCGTATGCTGTTTGGATTGAAAGCGTCAGCATACACAGACATTTTTAAATATAATTACTTAATCTGAACTTATTCCTCTGTTTCTTTGAAGAGAATAAACATTTAAATATCACACACATAACTATTTTTGAAGTGGATTCCGATAAATCAAAGTGGATTCCAGTGCATTCCGGTAAAAACGATGGATTGCGGAAATTCGTGTCACCCTAGTATAAAGGAAGTTACCAACCAGTAAACTTACTTAGTATAGGATCGACAAGTCTAGGGGATTATGTAAAAATACAAAATTAAAGGTGAATTGCTTCAGTGTCTTTATAAATAAATGACGTCAAATATCGATACAGTTCAAAATTCAAAATTCCACTGAAAGTCAATTAATAGTGTGGTAATTGTCATATTAACGACTTCTCGTGATATTTTCTGTATTTTCTGTTGTATAAGAGTTATCTCGCTTATGTTGTTGAAAATAATCTAAAACGTTAACAGGCGAGTTCTAGCTAGTCTCGATCACCCAGACGCATATATAAAAGTAGTCTCGATCACCCAGACGCATATATAATAGCGTCTGGGATCACCTTATTTTAATTTCGCTACCAATAGGTGGAGACAAACAATGATTCTATTTTTAGAGCCCTATTTTTAAACCAGGAAAACCATGCAAACATATCTATACTTCTAATATGACGTCACAGTAAGATTCGCTCTTGATTATGCATAACAATAATATTTGTTTAATTAATTGATAAAGTACTATTTTATAAAAAATATTCAAATATAAACTTTGGTACAATTTGTTGTACACTTCTTGATATGAACGGAAGTAATTTTTTAGACAATAAAAATATCATCCAATCAAAAATTACGCCCAGTTTTGGGCGTAATGATAACGATTTTAATATAGAGCTGAATCCAGACGCACAAATGTAATTAAGCGTCTGGATGATCGAGACTAATATAATAGCGTCTGGGATCACCTTATTTTAATTTCGCTACCAATAGGTGGAGACAAACAATGGTTCTATTTTAGAGCCCTATTTTTAAACCAGGAAAACCATGCAAACATATCTATACTTATAATAGATAGATAGATAGATAATTTTATTTGTCAATTAAGACGCCCCAAAGGAGCTGAACAATCAAATAAAGAATTAAAGTGTACAAATTATTTTCTTGAAATATAATATGACGTCACAGTTAGATTCACTCTTGATTATGTATAATAATAATATTTGTTTAATTAATTGATAAAGCAATAGTTTATAAAAATATTCAAATGTAAACTTTGGGTACAATTTGTTGTACACTTCTTGATATGAACGGAAGTAATTTTTTAGACAATAAAAATATCATCCAATCAAAAATTACGCCCAGTTTTGGCGTAATGATAACGAGTTTATATAGAGTAGTCTCGATCATCCAGACGCTTAATTTGATTTGTGCGTCTGGATTCATCTCTATATTGAACTCGTTATGATTACGCCCAAAACTGGGCGTAATTTTTTATTGGATGATATTTTTATTGTCTCAAAAATTACTTCCGTTCATATCAAGAAGTGTATAACAAATTGTACCCAAAGTTTACATTTGATTTTTTTTATAAAATATTACTTTATCAATTAATTAAACAAATATTATTGTCATGCATAATCAAGAGTGAATCTTACTGTGACGTCATATTATAAGTATAGATATGTTTGCATGGTTTTCCTGGTTTAAAAATAGGGCTCTAAAAATAGAACCATTGTTTGTCTCCACCTATTGGTAGCGAAATTAAAATAAGGCGATACCAGACGCTATTATATATGCGTCTGGGTGATCGAGACTAAATATAGAGCTGAATCCAGACGCACAAATGTAATTAAGCGTCTGGATGATCGAGACTAAGTATATCTTCAGTTCAGGGTGTGCCCGACTCTAACATTAATTGACAAGCCAAGAGCCGCGAGTTTCACCAAGTAGTCTGGCTTTCTTCCTCAATAAAACCTGCATATCATGATAACTGTGGTTTTATTACATCAAACGGAAACAAACAAATAAATACTGGTACATTTTTTTTTAAACTGGAAATCTTGGTCAATTATAATTGAAGTCGAGCACACAGTATCGGCAGTTAGGTTCGACCCACAGGTTATCTACGTTTTAAACACTTTGCCACCGAGACCATTAAATCCACGTGATCAATTGCAGATGATTAACACTAACTACCTTTTAACTACTCAGCCAACGAGTCCATTCAAACCACGTGATCAATTGTAGATGACAAACTTTTTGACCACTTCCTCAAAATATATAATAAAATTAGTACACAGTTAATATATGAATAAAAGACAGATGCAAAAAGTAGAGTTTGTTTAAGAAAAGTGTAGAGAATACTAGTAGTCTAAAGAAATTCAAACATGAAATGTTTTATTAACGTTTTATTCATTATAACATTATAAGAACAGTGTTAAAAATGGCACGCCTGGCACATCATCATTATAACAAAGTAAGATTTAACGTTTTTCTGTAGAAATATATCTCTTGTATTGTTGTTTGTTTGTTTGAACGGTGTTTATCGCCACTTTCAGCCTCTTCTTTTTTTAAAATAAGATTAAGTATTATTTTCATTTGTTCAGATAGGGTTTTATACGTATGATTAAATAATAACTAAGTGTATACTTGTTGATTTTTTAACAGTTTATTTTGCGTGTGTTGTTAGCTTTTGTGTCATAATTGATTTTTATTGTAAAATACTACCAAACTTCTAACACTATTTTATGTGGTTCATTAGTTTTATGCTAATTAGATGATTGTTTAACTAGTTGAACCAAATGTTATGTCATTGTTTTTTTTCAAATACGATATTGAAAGTTACGGACAAATCCTAATTTTTCCGTAACGAAATGAAGCGCTTTTTTGGGACCCATTTATTGCATATTCAACGGTTATTTCCTCTACACTGTACCTCTTTTTTATTATCTATTTATTGGACAAAATTGTAACTTTTTCAATGTTTTGGATTGGAAATTATTTGAACTTTAATGCATAAAATCACACTGACTGGATTTTCGGTTCCAAAAATAGCAATATTGTTGGCCAATTGTTGAAATTGTCTCTTTGACTGGTATAATTCAAACCATACCGCTTCCAAAACTTTGTTTATCACATGTTACTTCTATTAACGGTGTTCTTAGAAGTTTAACCCTTAACCTAAATTTAAACCGTAACGGAAAAATTCGTTACGGATATACCATGCTAACATCATTTTCGATTGTAACATCCGTATTTGTCTATATTTTTTTTATTTGTTGTGTGAAATTTTGTCAAATATAAGAAGCCAATTAGACAAGCGCTTTGAATACTTCTCTCATTTAAAATAAGTATTATACGACATCGTTACGGAAAATTTTTTTGATATCTGCATATTTTTAAATTAAGTTCTAATATCTATGTAAGTGGAAATTATGCATGTTTATTCAATTTGCTTTAATAATTTAGATGTATATATATGAATAGAACCCGGAAGACAGGTCAATGCATGCAAACAATGATTAGCGCTTAAAATAGTGGCAGAAATACAACATTGTTACGGAAACACCTTCCATTTGGCGACATTTTTAAATGACAATTATTTTCTTGTTACCATGCCTTACGTGAAGTGAAATATCTTTTAAGTTTTACATTTATAAGCTGAGTTTTGAAAAAAAATTTAGTTTTTTCCATTCTTGCAATAAATAAGAGCTAGTGGGAATTTGCATCATTCTAAAATGATGAGAGGTTATACTATGCTACCTGCCTAGTATGCAGTGGGTTATTTTAAGGCAAATCTCTCCCCTCTACATTCTGTTATCACCTATTCACTACGTATCCGTCATATTTCGTCTGTCCGTTGTCAACTCTTTAAACAATATTCTTTTCCGACACCACTTGGCTAATCCTATTAATTCTTTTTTTCCAAACATGGTAACAGTCATCCTTAGGGTACCTAGCAGATTGTTGATCCATGCACGTACAAACATACTAATCAAAGGACAGTTTTATTCATGTAACAACTTACGTAATACCAGTACATTATAAAGCAAATTCGTTAACATTGAAAAATTTGAAAAAATTCCAATCAGTCAAGCTATATACATAATTACACTTGTCGCAATATATTCTTATTTTTACACATGGAAAGCCTGTAATGCTCACATGATTTATCACAAACTTCAATTTAATTTACATGAACATTACAAAAAAAAAAATAAAAAATTTCCTTATATTTTCCTAAAGTTTTCATTCAGCACCAAATCTTGCATTATTTCTGCGTTATTTGTGCTTCATAATGTCTGTGGATATGTTCTACAGTGGTGGCCATCTTAGATTTAGGATCTGCTCCAAAATCTTAAAATTTTTAGAGAACAATTTCGGGTACATTTCTACAATATCACAATTTTCACTCAGATTTCAGAGTATTTCAATGAATACAAATTAGTAAAGTGGCAGAAAACTACCCTGATATCAGTTCTGCATAACGTGATTGAATTAACTGAAATAGTTTCTGAAAACCAGCTTTTTGTTCTTATTGCCTCTGGGGTCCCCTGTTGTTACCGTCTTAGCATCAGCACCAAAAACTGTGAGACTTTGTAAAGAACCATATGAGGTACATTTTCTATAAGATAACAATACAATAAAGGTTTGTTGCAACCCAGGCAGCCGTATTGGATACTGGATCAGGAAACAATTTATTAAGTACTCATAAATGAACATTTCCAACAAGTTGGATTCCAATATGTCAAGTGGTTTTTGAAGTACAAATGTAACAAATGCAAGACAAGTTGGTCTGGACTCTGGAGACATCTATAGGACAATTTACTTTTAAGACGAAAGTAGTCAATCCATCGGGTATGTCGGAGAGTTCGGCCCGACTACTTAGACAATTCAGACTGTCTAAGAAAACAAGAACCAGTGCAAAAACAACCACTATACATGGTGTATAATAATATACTAACAGCAAAATAAATTCGATTAAATTATAAAAGCACTAAGTAACTGCTTTTTGTTTACAGTTGGGTTTTAAAGTTTTAAACAATTAACATGGCAAGAGGTGTAGAAGAATGGCAGGTTTCTTTTCTTTGCTTTTTGTTGAGTCGGTTTTGCCAACTTTAATCATCATTATTAACTGATTTAATTAAGCTGTCGATTGTCAATAATTATAGTTTTTTTTTAACAGACCTAAAATAGGAAAGGTATCTTCATAGACGGTCTGAGTTGACTTTGTAGGTGGTCCGATTTGTCTTCCTATATTGGTCGAGATGTCTTATATTTGTGTTGGGAGAAGAAGACTGAAATGGGGACAATTTACGGCCAAGGTAGGTGGACGCCAGTAAAGAGAATAAATCAAATTTTCCTCACGTGTCAAAAATCTAAAAATTAATAGATTATATCAGTCAAGTTTCCAAATGTATTTTATAAGTACAACTCCTGTAAGTTGAACTCGTCGCTTACGCGCATTTTATATACCTATACGCGAGGGAACTGTTTCAAAAAATTATTTTTTACTTTGTACATATTTCTTATGGATTCGCAATTTAATTAAAATTAAATCTTTCACTTGCTCCCCCCTATTGCTATGGTCGCTTTCTATGGGAGCAAGTCAGAATTTTTATTATATTTCCCTGAAGTAGTTATGGCCACTAAATTACGATTTTTGAATTGCAACATGATCAGCAAGACAATGAAAATCATTATGTTGGACCAACATTGTCTGACAAATTCTTACAAGAGTTATTGCCCGTTAATGAATTTTTTATGAATTGTTTAGTCTTTGCCCTGTAACGTCAAAGCTAATAATTAGAGTGAAACTGTATATTGCAAAAATGATCATCAAATTACAAATAACAACGACGTGTCCCTACAGGGTTTTTGCCCTTTAATAACAATTTTGAAAATGTTATGAAAATGTCCGATTTAAAACTATAACATGCATAACAGCTAGGGTTAAACTGTATTACAGACAATTTATGTTACAGCAGCAAATAATCCTTTTTACATTCCATTTACAAGCATCATTTTTTTCAGTTTAAATATCCTTTTTTAGCCTATCAGAACTTGAGAAATTTTATGTTGCTGTGGTAGTTAAAAATAACTCAAAAGTCTGAGATTTGAATTGAGATTGTTTTGGGAAATCTAGGCCTGATCATGAACGAATTTTTTAACTACTTAAAATTTAACCTTAAATGTAAAACTATGAAATGCTGCTTGTAACCTTTAGTGTTAATCTTAAATGCACAAGTTATTTAAAAGTTTTAAAATACAAGGTTGTCTTATTGTTAAAGAAAATCCAACATGTTTGCTTATTCAAACTGCACAGTTAACGACCATCAAAACATATATTGTAGTTAAGAAATATAATATATTATTTTCTGGGGTTTTGAGAGTGAGAATTGTAAAGAGGGGGAGAAAGAAACAGAGGGAACGGAGAAATGTACCCACCGTTCACCCCTCGTTTATGCGTGAAAACAGAAATAAATTGTATAGATTTCATAAATCGACGTATCTTAAATAGGGTTTAATGCTTTTTTTTTGGGGGGGGGGAGTAAGCCGGACTACCCGGTGAAAAACCCCCAACTTTGACAAGAATGCTGGCAATTCTCCAATTAAGATTGGAGCGAGTCGAGCACACCCGCCAAAGTACAAAATTCGAACCTACAACCTCGGTGTTGACAGGCCCGTGATCAATGGTAGATGATTTATTAACTTAACCACTCGGTCACCAAGGCCCCATGACCGGGATGCGAACAAGTACAACATTGAACACATGTTCTACTCTCTTAACAAAAATAATATTTTTCTTTAATTAATTCAAACAAAAAAATGAGGAGATGCAAAGCATTTAATTACTTTTACGTATTCCTCACAATGTGACCACTAAACTATGTTTATTTGTATTTAATAAACTAATTCAGATAATACTTTCTGAATATAACACAAAGGAAGACACTGTAGCAAAAAAATCACTTGACAAGACAACATCGTGATCCCCAACACATTATTTTAAATATTTTTTTGGCATAAATGTCCTAAAATATGCTTGTAGCACTAATTAAAAAAATTAAATTTTCTAAGAGTCAGCAATTTCCTTTCCTTTTTTCGTTTTGAGGTTTCCCAATAGGATGTCAGGAAATTTCCGCTAACCGAATGCACCACCAAGAGCACCCCCATTCAAACGACAAACAAATAAACAAACAGTCCGGTTTCAATACGGTGATCGTATGTAAAGTTCTTTCCTTATCAGTGGAATACATGTACAGCAACTTGTTAAAATTTGACGCAACTTCACTGCTGCCAGTTAAAAATCACATGCTGAGCCAGATTGTTTTACTTCATATAGGCTATTTAAAAAAATAAGACGAGTCGATTTTATACAATTTATTTTTGTTTTCAAACATAAACAAACATAACGAATAAGAAATTTATGCCTATTGTACCTTTAGCCGGAATATCCAGCCAACAACTCGCTAAATTATTTAACTGTTAGTAAATTATAACAATAAAAATGGGTGACATAACGTTTATTCCTTTGACTGCTGAAATCTTTGACAATAAAAATTAAGAAGGACAACTACAATTTTTCTCGAAAGCCAGTTAATTCCAGCGTATAACATATGATGACGAAAGCAATACGTATAATATAGAATCACGTGTTTATCGCGTTTAAAGGTCATGACCAACGAAGCGTATACAATTTCATCTAACCACCGCATATAAAGTAGTAAGCACCGCATATAAAGAACTAAGCACCACATATAAAGTCGTTAGTAAGCACCGCATATAAAGTCGTAAGCACCGCATATAAAGTAGTAAGCACTGCATATAAAGTCATAACCACCGCATATAAAGAAGTAAGCACCGCATATAAAGTCGTTTGTAAGCACCGCATATAAAGTCGTAAACAACACATATAAAGTCGTAAGCACCGCATATAAAGACGTACGCACCGCATATAAAGACGTTACCACCGCATATAAAGTCGAAAGCACCGCATATAAAGTCGAAAGCACCACATATACAGTCATAAGCACCGCATATAAAATCGTAAGCACCGAATATAAAGTCGAAAGTACCACATATAAAGTAGTAAGCACTGCATATAAAGTCGAAAGCACCACATATAAAGAAGTTAGCACCGCATTTAAAGTCGAAAGCACCACATATAAAGTAGTAAGCACTGCATATAAAGTCGTAAGCACCGCATATAAAGAAGTTAGCACCGCATTTAAAGTCGAAAGCACCACATATAAAGAACTTTTCATACATAAGGCAGTCATGGCGTTCCATACGAAAGCATCACCTGGTCGAGCCGATCTTGAAAATAAGCTTCTACTTAAAAGACAAACGCGTATGTTTGTTACGGTAACCGTGCATAAACGTTTGATGGCCATGTATTTATTACAAATTTACTGGCGACATAGGTTTTCAAAGGTTTCAACAATTTCGACGTTGATAAAAACAAATAATAAAAGACACACGTGTTTGAAAGCGGTAAATAACGTTCTTAATTATTTAGAAATTTAAGAAAGCCACCGCTTTACTTGAAAATTCGCAACTTAACCGATTTCAGGCGACATGGGTTTTTTGGAAATAGGTCAAACATCGGAGAATGGTTGATTATCTGGAACATGCCATAAACAAAATATACCAAACAAATTGTCTTATTAAATTGATGTGTAATTCATTTATTTCACATATCTATTATTTTGTATTTTGTATGATTGTCTCTTATAACCTTTCTAATTAACCATGATTATTATTCCGGATTTTGTATACGGTGATGCAAGGAAATGTGTCTCATCATTTATGTACAATGTGCCAGTCTCGTTTTGGAGTTTGAATAAAATTTCTTTTTGAGCAGACTTTTATTTAGTCAGTGCTAGTTCCCAAAAGTTGTGACAGTCTAAAGCCCTTATCTTGATTTTAAACAGCTCTGATCTTGGAAAAGTACGTAAAAACAAAAAGGAAAACATGACACAGTGATACAAAAGCTGTACGTAACAATAATAGCACAGCGACCACTTTTAATGGTATACGCAGACACCGTAATGACAAAACCATGGTACAGACCTGACTTCCTTTATGATCTTGTTTAAAGCACGACACCGTTTTGTTAAAACATGCTGTAAACACAGGAATTTTATTAGCAGCAAGAAAAATAACTGAACTGTAACCTTGACGATGTTAACAGTTTTAAAGTTAATCGTAATTTGTTTTCCGCGGTGTAAGATGTGCAGTTTTAACAAACCGTAACTTTTACACAGCTGTTCCGACATTGGCATTATTTACTTTGATTTGGGGCTAATTGTCTGTGTCATCAGAGCAGTTCATTATTATTACTTCACCAAGATAAAATATACAAAGTAATAAATATGTCTTTATACAACTTTTGTTTTGTTTTGCCACGTTTCTTGCGTACTTGCAAATATTTCACTTTATCAAAGAAACATTAAATGACTAAGCACCAAAGTTACGCTTCATTTAGGGACATTAAGCAACGTGCTCATATAAAATAAAAATAAACTTGACAATATCAAACCATATTAAACAACAGGAATTGACAATAATATATCAGAGTGAGTTATTAATGAGTTCGAATGGGACACTGTGTCCGTGCTGGGGGTGACATTTATGAATTTTGCGAAATGTGATACCAATAATAGTTTTATGACAGGATGTATATTTCTTTCATTGGTGCTACATGAATCTATTTCTATGCAAGATTAATTTTTCCTACATCGGATCAACATGGAATAGTTCTGTACACGATATATTCTCCTTACATTACAACACAACAGATCTAGTTCTATACGAGAGGTATTTCCACACTTTGGGGCAACACGGATTACTTGATGTCAAAGGTCAAGGTCAAGGTTCATCAACCATGGTATGCGACACATCGCCTTGATATTATCTACCCACATACCAAATATCAAAAGCCTACCTCAAAGGATAAAAAAATTATAGATAGGAAACGATTAGTTTCGGACGGACGCCTAGACGCACGGACGGACGGATAGACTGATCACTAAAGGGAGTCCGCTACTAAGTGGCGGGGCCCTAATTATACTTTTCCTTCTTCTTACTAGATGTAGACTTCCCCGGATAGGAATTAGCACAGATTTATCCCGACGGTTACCTTTCCGGAGCATCTGGATTCATAGTGGATTTAAGTGGGGTTCGAGCCACTTTTCGGTTTTTGTCTTTTGTATATGTTAGTTTTATTGTTGTTCTCTCTTTTGTTTAACCATACTAGAGTTTTTTCCCTTACACGGCTCAGTATGGATATATACTATACCTACATTAGGTCAATATGGATCCAGTTCTATGTATACACTAGTTACGTGAGATGGGGTAACATGGATACATGTCTGTGGAAGAGTTATTTTCTTTATATAGTTGCAGAATGTAAAGAATTATTTAATATTATAAACTATTAGATCTTGAGAGAAATTTGACAAAAAAGGTTTGTTTGTATTTAGTGACGGGAAAATTAGCAGAAGGTACATTTTGTTATGGAACTAGGCAGTTAGTAAGATATAGAATCAGATACATTGATTGTATAGGGCTATTTTGATTGGCTACTTGACAATTGTATTTTCCACTCTATCTCCAGGCAAACAATTTAATATTGAATCCCGCAAGCCCGCGTGTGGTCAATTTTTATAAATGCGACTGTGCAGCCGACACAATTAACCACATTTCGATGAAATAAAGCAAAATTTGTACCAGTCTGCATTTACATAGCCCACATGTAGGAAAAATATATTTTTCAGTTTTATTTCTATATACATATACATGGCTTGATGGCACAACACCTAACAATACTAGCTATATTTGACAATTGATGACCGAATGATAAAGGTAGCTAGTCATCTATCATTGCGCGGTATACAATCACTGGCGTGTAAAAATTGAGGTTGACAGTTCGTGCCTTACTATTGGCAGGCGTGTTCTAATTCAACCTTAATTATCAAAGATTTTCTTGTTTTTCCTGTAATTCTCGGTTCACGGGTACTGGTATTTCAATAAAAGTATCCACAGCTAACATTCATAATACCATTGTATACATAATAAAATTTGTGGCTTAAAGACAACTCTACTATTGTTTCTGCGTATTTGGATTTTAAACTTTATTGTTTCGTAATTCGTTGATGACGTTGTCAAAATTTCAGCGAAATTTCCATCCCTACGCTTTATGGATCAACTAAAATGTTATTCATATAAGTATAAAAGCATTACAGCCTTTTAAAACATTGGAAAAACTAAATATCACTTTCTATTCGAAAACATAGACACACAAAATGAACTATTTTACTTTCTTAGTTGTATTCTGTTCTACAAATCTAGAGAAATATACTGTAGTTTGTAGGAAGAAAAACGCGCCCTTCCAGCCAATTCAGGCCTATACATATTTTTCACAAATATTTGTTTTCCTGATTCGGTTACGATATTTTTATTTCTTCAATTTAGAAAATAGGATATCTTCTATCTTCTGTGAAAATACAGTTTGATAATCATATGTCAATTTTTGCGATCTGCAATTTTGTGTATTCTGGAGTTCACAACAAATTGACGGGAACGCTTTTAATTCCACATATATGCCCGAAACTTACGTATTTTATATAGATTATGGCATAGTTGTCTTCGACGTGCCACGAAGCCTTTAAGACAATCTAAGTTGATTCTAACTGGAAAATAACACATAATCCTAGTACCCCCCCACCCCCCAAAAAAACAAACAGGTAATACAAATAGCGTCATTAATTTGGAATACGGTCGGTGACCAGTAAATTTGTTTAACTTTATTTAAAAATTTTGTCATTAGGAAAGTTAAGACAAAATATTAAGAACATATCATATAGAGATTGAATAGTAGGATATGTCCATAAATTGAATAAATCCCTTTAATTTAACTATTTTTTATAATCGGAAGCTACATGTAATATGGAAAACATACATTTTAAGCGAACTATATTTTTGTTACGTTGTATGCTTTAGATCTTTTAACTACCAGTGAACCTGTGTTCATTTTAGCAGAGACACAGTAAACGCGCTAGGCAGGACATTTGAAACAGCCTACGGTGCAAGACATGACATTTGATACAGAATACGGTGCTAGACAGAAAGTTTAAATCCTACTAAGCTAGATAGGACTTTAATGGCATAGCCTTCGGTGCTTGACAGAAGTACGACACAGCTTGTGGCGCAAGACATGACGACGTATTATACAGCCTACGGCACTAGACTGGACGTATGGGTCATACATTCTGTCTAGCGCCGTATGCCCAGACATGATGACGTTTTATACAGCCTACAGCGGTAGACAAGACGTATGACACAACCACATACAAAAACATGAAGGTCGGGTATAATAATAATCAATTTAAAAATCATTCAGGTGTTTGTGATCTAATGCAGTCGTAAGTTGCAAACCTATTTAAGGACTTTTAAATCATTTCCATAAACATAAAAACGGCTATGAATATGCGTAATAAAACAATCATATTTAGTCTAAAAGTTTTGATGTTTTGAACTTACAAATGTAAGCTATGACATTACACAATTTATACTACATAGTTCAAGGGAATATAAACGAACAGGTCATCTGGGACCATACTAGGAGGGTTTACAGTGCTCGACCCAGGGTGGATGCTTATTTAGTCAACTAGTGTGCATTCGAAGCCTTGCATGCATAATCTGTCTTTGTCTAGTTCCGACGTAGTGGTATTTAAGGGTTAATTTGCTGAAATTTATTTGTATATATATTTAACGAAGTAGACTTTCGTACATCTAATGGTAAATAATTCCACACGTTAATGGTCGCAGGCAGAACATATTAACGACGTCAATTTTGTCCCTCCATTATCAATACGCATAGCGTCCACCAGTTCACTTTCCAACTTGTTTACTAAGTATTGTGTATGGTTATGCCATACGACATCGCTATATTCCAGAATTGGTCTAATATAAGAAAAGTACATTCTCTCAGGGATGTACCTGTCAAGCACAAATCGTACCTTACGAATGAAATTATAAATTTTTTAACAATGAAATTAATGTGGTCATGCCGAGAACAATTACTTAAAAAATAAATGCTTAAAAAGTGTGGACATGTTTATAGACACATCTCTCCATACATTTAGATAAAACACAACGTAATGAGATAGGTCTTGATTCACGTAAAAAACGTGTCATTGCCACTAGGTCTCTGTTGTGGTTTTCCTATGTTTTTGATAATTTTCTCCATGTAGGATTTCTTGAGGGATCCATCCGACGTCCATTATCATGTGCTAGTCGAGAAAACCTACAAGTTTCTGTTTGAGCAGCATGTACATTTTGTTGTATAAATCTCTTCTCATGATAGAGTTGTTTGGACCACGTCATGTCAACTGTCCAGGTGATATTCAGAAAACGTCAGAGGATACGCGTTTGAAAAGCGTTTAGTCTGCTCTTGTCTGGCTTGCAGTACTCGCTTACCATGCAGGAATGCGCTCATGATGTTAAGTGTGCAGATCTGGATATTTGTATGGTTAGTTATTAATGTTATTAAATGCTTTTTTGTCAGTCTGGTCATGACGGTAGCTGTTATGCCTGGATTAGTTCTGCTTCTTAAGGGAGGGTGTATGAGATAATTAAGCCCATATAACTAGCATCATGCTAATGGCTTGGTGAGAATCAACACCCTGTCCTTTTACCTATGTTTTTAAATTGGTGAAGTGAGGCAGGATTCCAACAGAGTGGGTGCCAGAGCGCAACCATTGATTCTCTCTACTCAGCATGTTGAATACAACTTACTTTACGCCGTCAACGATGAAGGTCTGTACATTACATGTTTTTGTTCAGGGATCTAATGATGCTAAAACGATTTGGGTGGGCATCCGATCTTGGAAATAATCCTAAAGAGGTCATCTCCATTAACTAGATCGAAAGTCTTTCCGAAGGCTGTGAAGTCAATAAAAAGTGGCTGCCTTTGATCCCTATAAAGCCTTAGTTGTTCAAGGTAGAGCGTCAATCTATTATTGTGGATCTGTTTGCCCCGAATTTCATGCGATTCAATGTAGACTTGCTCGATTCACAATACTATAACAACAGAAATTAAAAATAAAAAAAAAACACTACCCTTAGCTTTTGAAAACTCAAATTTGACGCCTTTTTTATTTAATCATGTGCACGTACGTAAGAGGTAAAATTTATCCTGTCTTGAAATCATTTCATCATGATACATCGAACACTAGCAGATGCAGAGAGATGGCAAGCAGTTGGTATGGTAAGGGTTGAAATGACACAGCGGCAGGTTTCAGATTGGTTTAATGTTAGCCATTCTGTCAACAGTAGGCTACTGAGACGATATAATGAGACTGGTATTGTTGGGAAAAGGCCAAGATCGGGACGACCGAAGAAGACAACAGAGAGAGAAGATAGACTACTTCGAAGACTTGTTAGACAACAATCTTTTACTACTGCAAACCAGGTTGCGTAGTCGATGGAATGTCCATGCAAGAGTCAGAAGACGGACAAAAAACAGGAAGCAAAACTGCGGAAGACTTCAAGCACGGAGTGACAGTTTGGGGCTGCTGCTTATATGACTGTAAATTAGACTTGTATCCATTAAATGGCACACTAATTGCTTTAAAATACAGAGATCAGATTCCGGACCCCCATATTGTACCACATTTTAATGCGCATCCACATGGAAACAAACCGTGTTCATGCACGACATCGTCAAAGATTATCTTGCAAATGAGGCAATTGAAACATTGCCATGGCCTTCCATGTCTCCAGTATTAATCCAATAGCAAGTCTGTGACTCTCTCGGCCGGAAAGTGAATGAACGTGACCCTCCATGTAAGAACATTCAAGAATTGAGTGATACTTTAATTCAGGAGTGGCGGCAATTCCCTCAATGTAGACTTCAAAGACTTGTCCAGAGCATGAAGAGACGAGTTCAAAAATTGAATATTTTGTAAGTCAGACATTTATTACCATTTACACAATCAGTCGTTGTCATTTGTTTTCGTTAGCTCTGTCGAAAGGTGTATGTTACAACGGCATAATCGTTGTATAATTAAATGAAATGTTCTTCTTTCTATCAGACAAAATGCGACTATCCCAACGTCAGGTAATTATTATTTTGAATTTGTTAGCAGCGGCCGACTAATAATTTTAATTTCAGTATTTTGTGAAAATGTTCCGAATTAAAAACAAAAATCGCTATTTGTAAATTGTGATAACGCATACTTTACGATTACAAATGTTGTGCAAATAGTAATTTTACAGATACATATATCTTGTTTTAATAATTAACGAACACCGCTGAACATTTTAGAATTTGTCCTTATTTGATATGTATTAAACTGAATTTGTCAATAGCTTAATGACACATCTGGTGAAAAAAGACATATTTCGCCTATTGTACATTTCTACACTTATGTTTTCTGCAAACACGACCAAAGATAAAAATATAAATATAATAAAATCGCCAATTTCTGTAATCCTGTTTGGAAAAAAACCATGTCATGTTTGTTTTCTTATCTGCATCTACTGTTGTTTAAATGGGTCTAGTAATTTAGTGTACACAACACGATTGTGCATGTCTATTTTGAAGAATGACACATGTTGTTAATTAGGTTAAAGGTAATCTCGCCTCACTGATCAAAGAACATGTTTTTTCCACGACAATCCAGAACTAGAATTGATAGCGTTTAATATAATGAAATGGACACATTTTCTTCTTAAATACCTTCTCCGCTCCTACCGCCACCCTTTCCACTTTTGGAAATTGGGGAACTTCAACAGACATAACACTCTATTGTAAATGTGTATTTTTCTTATTGCCAACATTGACAAGCAATAGAGATCCATAAAATTAATCCAGAGAAAGTCAAGCATGAAACATAATAAGCAAGTGAATCACCCTACACTCTTACTTCTAGAAGTTTTAGGTAATCGGTATAGTTTAATTAGAAAATGAAATAAGTACTTCCAAATAATAAAATTGTATTTCAAAGACACGTTCTACACTACACGTTGTCGATACAATTACTTCCACTGCTACAGTAAATTCTTCACTTTGAACAAACATGACAAATTGTCGTGTATATCATATTTTTTTTAGTTTTTATCTTGGGAGGTCAGGGGAGAACCCGTAAAATCCTCTGATCTTTGGCAGAGTCCATTAAGGACTAAGCGTATAACGATATATCGCGATACGGACCTGCGTATCACGATACGTATCGCGATATATTGTAAGGATCTGATACATTCATTTGAAGTAGGTGTCCCTCATTTTGCGTTGTTATGGTACTTTGGAAGTGATATTACAAGTGTTACATTACTATTCTGGGATTGGGTACTTTCCCTGTGCAATTATGCATGCATTAGGCGCTGATAACTATTATTTAAACGTATTAAAAAGCAAGAAAACAACTTAAAAAGGATAATTTACGTAAATAAAGTAACGATCAACGTTTTTTTTAAGAATTTTACTACCATTTACGGAGTCTTACGAATTTTCCCGAACATACCGGTATTCTGAGACCGTACCTTAATCGCAATATACCGGTATACCGGTAATACCGCCCACCACTAAAGCTAGGACTTACGAGTGCTCAGGAGCAGACGTCAGTTTATCAATTTTACTCGTAACTTACAACTAAGAATCTTTGTGAATATGAAAACTTTCGTAAACTTACGTTACGTTTACATTTACGTCTACGATCTTTTGAAAATATACTTGCAGGCGTATAACTTCATAATGATTTTTGTATGCTCGTGTCCTAATGTATATGTGTATTTAAGTTTCACGATGATATTATACTTCACACTTGAAGGTTAACCTTAGTATAACATCCCCATTTCTGTGATAAACATCAAAGTTGTTAGTTGGTTATACCCTGACGTATATGCGTATAATTTTTAGTATGATACAATTCTTCGTTTATGATCAAGTAAGTTAATTAAACACGAATGTAAACCTTAGACGGACGAACAAACGAACCGACAACTGCATCAGTCGTAGACGGGGCATCCAAACCCCCGAAAAAAGCAAAATTTTTTATGTTATACTTGTAAACATAAGCAACCCTCTCTAGTGTTTTATTTCCTAAATTTTTCCAATAATGGAGATAACTGACGAAAATACTTCCCCAAATTATTCTTTTTGCATAAATATATGACAAAAACATTGATTTATAGTTGATTGATAAAATTGAAATTATAATGAGCACTCAAATTCTTCGACGAAGTAATAAATACCAATAAACAAAATTATTTTAATAATATACTACAGTATAAGCTTTAAGTCATTTCTAGAGAACGGCTACTTCAGAATTTCAGTAAAATATGTTTTATTAAAATTATTGTTACTTTTTTGCTCACCTGAACCGAAGGTCCCATCAGCTATTGCAATCACTTGGCGTCCGTGGTCGTCTTTCGTCTGTTGTCCATCTACTCCTCCTAAACAGAATTTAATGAAACTTAGAGTGTCCTGCACAAAAGTCGTGTTTTGATTTTTGATCATGATCATGACCACGCGTTGCTAAAATTAGATCAGGGGGTCAGACTACTGTTTTGGCATGTAAATCAAAAAGTATAAGATATACAGAAAATCTTATGCAACCATCTTTCTTCCCTATCAAAAGCTCTTTAGTCTCAATTAGTTTGAAGTTGTCAGATGACCCCCTAAACGCAGATTTTTTATACCCCCGCTTACAAACAGGGGGTATATTATGACAAAATGTGTTCGTCCTTCCTACTATTAAACCCATGTACCAATATCTTATCCACAACTCCTTAACCTTTGAACATATTTTTATTAAACATGATAATAATTGAAAAAAAATATTGATTATTGTAAAATCAAGATTAGTTTTATTCTTCCTTTGTTATCAGCACTGGTGGAAAAATGTAAAATTATGTTATACGAAATGGTTGTTTTGATTAGTGTTTTGCTGGTTGTTGTACTGAGATGTTCACCTCAATATCCCTATAATGTCTTACAACCGTGTTGTGTTTTGTGTTACTACCGGACACTAAGATCGCAGCGAAAGAGGGAGGTTTGGCGCTTTTAAACCTGGGTAAACACACCATTTCTTTTGAAATGCCTGTACCAAGCCAGGATTATTGCGACCTTCAATTTCTACGGTATGGTTGCGTTGTTTTCACTTTTCTCTCGGACATTTGAAATTGATCCTCAGTAGTTTTGTTATTACATATATTTAATGTACAATATTTATGCCTTTTTTATACTTTTTTGAGCATTACAGAGATCAATTGTATCGGTTTTGTGTTACGACACATCACTAAATCATTAACTGTTTAAAGTGTTGTGTTGGATTTAAAATCGATGTACTTGATTTTTAAATCAGTCGATAGATGTCTAAATTAGCTGTCAGTAACTGTGTTCTTAAGATACTTCCTCTACGTCCGTTTTTTTCTTGTTGTCTTATGTGTCAGGTCCTCTCTTGTTGAAATGAACATTTATCGATTTTATTTAATTGTGTATTATTTTTGAGCTTTGTTATTGATTACAAATAGGGGGAAGATTGGGCCCAAAAAACTCCGCCACATTTTGTATGTGCCTAAGAAAGGAATCTTTATCAAAGCTGAAGTTTGTACTCGTCGACTTAGATGTTATTTGTTCTTTGTCAAGAAGGGGGTCTTTTGACATTTAAGGATTGGTTTTGAATCATACACACAAATTTGGTGTAAAGGATTTAATGCCCGAAAATTTACTGCTTCCTGTTTCATGAATACTTAAAAAAATATATATATTATATAATGATCTTGTACACAAAGTTCCAGCAGGATCTTGAAATTGTGCATGCATCTTCATCCCATAGAACTGTATGGTGTAAAGGGATTTTATTTCTGAAAGTTTACTAATTCAATGTAGTAAATAGATCAGACATTAAATTTCCACACTAAATCTTTTCAGTACATTCGTTGTGTTGTAGTTATACCTGCGCTTCCGCTTCGACGAAGAGGGGTATACTGTTTTACCCACGTCCGTCCGTAATTCCGTAGTTCCGTGTTTCTGTAGTTCTATATTGGTATTTTGCTCCCACTGGATTGTGGGATGCGTTAAGAGGTCCATCGGACATCTACTTCATATTTACCAAAAACTTTCTGTCACTTTTTTATTCTATCACACTTTGTATTCACTTATGACTCAGCAACTGTTACTCCTAGGACATGGCCATGATGTATTAATGATGGGATACGTTTTTTGATCCATTGGATATCTACTTCCTGTCTACTGAAAACTTTATTTTTTTCCGTCATGCTTTCTATTCACTCATAACTCCGTAACAATTACTCTTAGGTTGCTTTATATGAACATGACGTGGCATAACATTTAAACTCCATTGAATATTTACTTCCTGTTTACCGATCAGACATAAGACATGGTTGTGAACGCAGGTTTTAACTTTTGAGCATTTGTTTACATATTTCTTGTTTTATTTGCTGCATAAAGTGTAGCAATATAAAACAATAAAGTTATGGTGACTAAAAAAAGGTTATACATGTAACATAGTTTAAGAATAGGGATGATCAATTATAATGTTAAAAAAAGTAGGCAATGGTTTTGACTTGTTAAAGGCTTTTCAGAAATGTCATGTTAAAATGTCACAAACTCTCATACTTCTAACTTCAGAGTCCAGTAGTAACGAAAACAAACAAGGAATCGTTAACAATGGCCAGCAGAAAATGGAGGGACTGGTGAGGTAGTAAAATTAAGTCTACTGAAGAAACCTGAGCATCGTACCTATCTTAATCCAACTGGACTGCATGATAATTTTCAATGTGAATTTACATTTCTGCTATACATA
Organism: Limnoperna fortunei; assembly: GCA_944474755.1. NCBI lineage: Eukaryota > Metazoa > Mollusca > Bivalvia > Mytilida > Modiolidae > Limnoperna > Limnoperna fortunei. Next base: position 4,392,009 of record OX104119.1, read on the forward strand.
TATGAAAGCAGTGTCACGTACACCATATCTCATTACCTTTTTTACATCGAAACCTAAAGCAGTGTTATTGCAAACTTAATATTAATTAATATTTTCTCCACATGATGTACAATATTACCATTGTTTACGGTCAGTTCATCTGTTGAATTGTCTGATGACCTAATTCAACCTTTTAGGAAATACATCCTTATCGCAATGTGGGCACAACTGACACCAGCCAGGGTATTGTACGTCATATTTGATCAATAATATCAGTATAAGAATGATAAAGAATGACATCAAGAAGGTCTAGACAAAAAAAAAAACATATTGATATCTTATATTCTTTCAAGCATCTATTCTTCATTACTGATTTTATCCAAACACTTTTATCGGTGGCTTTTTCTTTTTTTACGAAATGTGTACAGCACTTTAGGTTGATGCCTTCGTCGTACTTTGTCATTACATTCAAAACCTTACTTTTTGATAAGTTGTTTTCGAATAATCTAAAACTACTAATACATTTTTTTCAGTAAAACATATTATCTTAAATTGTCTACTAATATTTGATCTCTAATGTGTGTGTTTTAACATTAAAGGTATACCATCATCGTGGGCTTGTATCTTATATACTTTAGAGCATCTATTCTATACATTCAAACAGTCTCCTATCTCTGGATTTTTCCTTTGTTATAAAGTGGGTTATTACAAACTGCAACTAGTTTACAAACTTGGTTGACACCTTCAATGCGGCTTGTAATAACATAAAAAGTTAAGATGCCTTGGAAATGAACAGATTTAATATATTTATTGAAGTACATTTTATACATATATATACTCAGTCCATCCAAACAATCAAATCTCAAATCTGTGGATTTTACCTTTCTTACAAAGTGGGTTATTACAAACTGCAACTTTATTACAAACTGGGTTGACACCTTCAACGCGGTTTGTAATAACATACAAAGTTTCTAAGTTAGGATTCCTTGGAAATGAACAGATTTAATATATTTATTGAGGTACATTCTATACATAATAAGTTCATCCAAACAATCGCAACTCTGTGGATTTTACCTTTGTTAAAAAGTGTGTTATTACAAACTGCAACTTTAAAAACAAACTGGGTTGGTAACTTCAATGCGGTTTGTAACAACGTAAAAAAGTTAAAGTTTCCAAATAAATTCTTTAAGAGTGAAACAATTTAATATATTTATTGAGGTTCATTCTATAGATACTTTGTTCATAAAAACAATCTCCACTTTGTGGTTTTGCCTTTATTACAGAGTGAGTTATTACAAACTTCAACTTTATTACAAACTGGGTTGGCACCTTCAATGCGGTTTGTAATAACATAAAACTTTCTAAACTAAAATGGCTTGGAAATGAACAGATTTAATATATCTATTGAAGTATATTCTATACATACTAAGTTCATCCAAACAATAGCAACTCTGTGTATTTTGATTCTCTTACAAAGTGAGTTATTACAAACTGCAACTTAATTACAAATTGGGTTGACACCTTTAACGCGGTTTGTAAAAACATAAAAAAGTAAACGTTTTCAAATTATATGCTTTGAAAATTAAACGATTAAATATATTTATTGAAGTATATCTATTGATACTATGTTCATAAAAATAAACGCAACTTTGTGGATTTTGCCTTTATTACAAAGTAAGTTATTACAAACTGCAACTTTATTACAAACTGGGTTGGCACCTTCGATGCACTTTGTTACAAAGTCGGTTATTAGAAACTGCAACTTTATTACAAACTGGGTTGGTAACTTCAATGCGGTTTGTAACAAGTAAAAGTTTCCAAATAAATGCTTTGAGAGTGAAACGATTTAATATGTTTATTGAAGAACATTCTATAGATACTATGTTCATAAAAACAATCTCCACTTTGTGGATTTTGCCTTTATTACAAAATGAGTTATTACCAATTGCAACTTTATTATAAACTGGTTTGATACCTTCAATGAGGTTTGTAAAATCATAAAAAGTTTCTAAGTTAAGATGCATTGAAAATGAACAGATTTAATATATTTATTGAAGTATATTCTATACATACTAAGTTCATCCGAACAATCGCAACTCTGTGGATTTTACCTTTATTACAAAGTGGGTTATTACAAACTGGGGTGATAGCTTAAAAGCACTTTGTAATACGACAAACATTTCATTAAAACGTGAATTAAATAGTTAAAAGATCGACTTGTTGTCTTTTGGGGTTTTATTCATTGATTTGGTGCTGTGAAGAAAGAAAATTAAAAAAATGTACTTATTTGAAATTTTTATTACAAAGTTATTACAAACCGGGTTGTTACAGTGCGAAAGAATACAGCATTAAAATTCGCTAACGCAAATGAAAAAAAGAGCGTTTCGATAAACGATAGAATAGACGATAAACAATACGATGTACGCAGGAGAAACTATACGTTAGGGTAACTAACTGGATGAATATGTATAGGCCTTGCCCGGGGTGGCAGTGATTCGAGGTTTTCTGTCTAGGTCCCGAGACACATAGGGTAAGGGGGCAATACAGATGACTGGAAATCGATCAAAAGCAAATGCAGACTCCATTTCGTAACAATTTTATTAAGTTAATCAAAATCCGTATGACTGGTCTGTATTAACAGTCAGTATGACCAGCCAGTCTAACATGCGCATTAACGCGTCACGATATGCCTAATTGATAAAACAATTCGGAGGGTAGAACGTACCGGCTATATGACTCCGTATTGCTCCGACGATTTATGTTTGTCATAGTAAAAATTAGTGTCTGACACAACGTTTGCAGTCTTTTACAGACATGTGTGCAATCATTTGCAGTAAATCGTAGTCAGTGACAGACGGAAAACGACTGCAAATGGTATTTACAGTCATTTGTTTAACTGGTAGTTAAATGTTTAAGATTTCAATAATGTTGTGTAATATTGCAATACATGGATAATAATCTTATATACTATAGAAGACTAATATCTTCACCTATCCGTATAAAGCATACAGTAATCATACACTTCATGTGTACTTGTACATGCAACCCTGATAGGAGGTATTAAAGGAAGTAAGTAAAATAAATTGTTTTTGTGTAACTCGAAGTTTTCTTGTTTTTAGGTTATTGCTGAGATTAGTAGACGTGTGTCACATTGATGTAATACACACATGCATTATATATAGCGGTTCATTTTACACAAATGCCTACTTATCTAGTATATTCTTCAAAAAAGAGAAACGCAAAGCTACGTTTTAATTTATAAAAATGAATTTTTAATAGTTTTCAATTATAATTTAAAATCACAAATGAACCTGGTTAACATAAGGTAATTTTAAATAGTATAGCTTCTTTTCTTAGGATTTGGCATTGTGCCACATTATACAATGACCCCTCAAAAGTGCAGACACCCTAAATGGACGCTTAATTTTGAAAACTGTTACAACAGAAAGTATTACACATAAAACAATACATCTATAATGAAAGATATAATGACAAAGTACTCTCACTACCATCAGTAAAGAAGAAATTAAAATACATTTATGTAACTGAACAATGATAGCACTACAAAACGAGTGTGTTACCCAATTCAACAAAAACTGGAATATTTGTGAAAGACTATTGACAACCTGAGATGTTTCTGGATGACATTACAATCAGGACAAATCAATTTTCAGTGTGTTTTTCATATACATTCATATTATAATAAAAACAGGACAATATAATATTTTATTGAATTGAATGTACATACTTTGAAAGTTGAGCCACTAAGTATGACAGTTTATATTAAATTTTCACTACTCAACATTATTTGTTTTCCTTGCACATACAGTTCTGAACTATTTTTTTTACATCTCTTCATATCTCTTTTTAACAAATACAAAACAATATTGAGAACTTGTACTGTACTTAACTTTTTTCTAATCTTTTTTGCAGAATTGTCTTTTAGATTTAACTTGCATTCTGTTTTTTCCGTTCTTATTTCAAAAAAGCAATATATACTATAATTTTATAAAAACAATGATCAATTATGGACACAAAGCTAGTAATTTGATTACATGTCTTATTGTGCATACTAGTATATGATATAGTTATTCAAGCTGATTTGTCATGCGTTGAAAATTTAAAAATAAAAAAAACAAAAACAAGATCGGTACATCTTGATATTCCATCCAGGCAATCGAACAGTCATAGTAAAAACAACTGCAGCTGTGATACCTAGATTACGGAGAACCAGCTTATACGCTGTCAGAAATCGGCTACGGCAACATGGAATTAGACCCAGGCGACGTATTTTGGAGTAGTTTTTGTGGCGTTACGCCGATGGGATTAAGTCAGCTGGTACAACAGAATGAGGATCTTGACAATCTAAAACTGGCACATAATCTGGTTTATTGACCAGTCAAAGCGTGATAGTAGAACACGTGTTTACCGCCGAATGATGAATGTCGCTTACTAAAATGTGTAAAAACCGACTATGCGTTTTGATTTTTTAAGATTATATACTCATAAACACTTGATTGGTTAATTATAACGAATATATTTCGACCTACAACGTAAACCGTTAATACAAGCATCTTGGCTCATGCAAAAGTCCAGAAAATAATATTACTAAATAAATGAATTTTACACGAACAGTATTTTAAAAAATCGGTAAGTTTCTTAACAAGCGGTTAATTGCGATTTGCACGTTTTCTTTGCTATTTTTCTAAATTGGCTAAATTGTCTACATAATACGATAACAGATAAAATTGTTTAACCATATCATTAACGTGATATTATTACGACAAGTTTAAAGCCATTTATTCAAAATGAGGAAAGTAACTTTCTGCTAACTTAAATATTCATCTCTTTTCAGTTTTCTGTATTTAGAGCAGAACAAAAGTGTCTTTATATTGTTTGCTAAATACTAGCATGTCTGACATTTATAAAGGAGATAAGCTGGATGAAAAGGTATTAGTTAATAAGAAAGATAATTTTAAGAAGTTTATGGATAGCGATTCATGACTGTGTACAACGACTTGACTGCTGTCAAACACGTACAGGGAATAATTAGTTATTTGTTTTTTTACTATACAAATTAATGCATGCTATGTGTAAATTACTAGAGACAAATATATTCATATTTGGCAACTTGTGATAGAAATATATATTATATAAATATATGATCATACGATTTTGTATGAAGATTGAGCTTTTTAGAAAATTAAATATGGCAATATATATAAACTTAAATCAATAGCACTTTTATTTTCAAATCACTATATTCAGCGATGAAATCAGTAATTCTTGATTATAGTTAGTTTAATGTTTGTTGACATAGCACTAAAAACACGATCACTGTTTGATTTGTTTACCATCTTGAAAGTATAATCTATCATCAGTGTTCTGCGTGATAATTTTTAGGTTACTCGTCCTGATTTGAAGGTAAGATCATTCCAACAAGCGAGAGAAAACTGTCGAACTAACCCAGCGATCTTTGTTAATACAAGGTAGGAGACATTATTTGTTCATGTTGTAATATGTTTTATTTGTCATAAAGACTTTGCTACAAAATATATTAGTTATTTTCTTTTGCTATTTATTTAATTTTAAAATGTTTTCAGGTTTAATTTTAAGCTTGCTTTCTTTATAATCACAGATTTTGTATTAAGCATCTGGTATGCGGTATTTTCATTGGTAAATCCCCGTTTGTAGCCTGGCAAATGCGATCCTGACTCTATTATCAGACCATATCCCTTTTTCTATGACCTAATGAGGAGGGGGTTGGTTTTGTTTTTGTCCCCAGGCCTAGCAAAATTACTTGCCTGGAACTGTGTTGTATTTTGAATTTAAACATCCGTGATCGTTAGTGCTGCTGGTGTAGTTTTAATTCCCCCAGGTTAGCCCTCTCCCACATCAAAACTTTTGTGCTGAAGAACACGTCAAAGATTATTAAAATGATCCAGTAGGTTTTAATTTACGAAACAATGAAATTTTAATTAGCAGAGGTGATAAAACATATACATCAATATGGTGGTAAGATGGCTTTATACTTTAGGCATATTATAAAAAATCTTTCGTGCGTATTGATTTTAAACATGTCATGATTTGCAGTGTTGTTATCTTTTGTCTGACGTCATCGGCTGACTATAGTTTAAATGTAGTTTTTCATTGGATAACACTATACCTTATCAAATAATGATCAATGAAAACTAAGAATATACATACTTTAAATTTTATACAATAAATTCTATCTATAAAGTAAAATTAACTGAAGTTCAGAAAATTGTATGAAATTTCACAAAACTAAATTGGCATAAAGGAAACTATTTAATGACTTTTTAATTGCACAATGTACTGTTTAACACTTGATAATTCGTCATAAAAAATTAATGACCAGTTGCACTATGTGTATCAGTACGTACTTCTATGATAACTAAATTTAAAAATTAAAGATATCTTAGTGGAATCTAATATTAATGCACTTTCATCGGAAACATTATATGCCAATTGTAAATACGAAGTCTAGAATATTAAAAACAAACATATATTTATGTATATATTATATGGAAAGTGTCAAATATGAATTGTATTCAAATGAAACGGTGTACTTTTATGGCAGTGTGGATATATTAAGTTCCAGGTACAGCATAATCACATCGTGCATAGCTACTTGAATTTTTTGCGGGTCCTTGACTCTTACTTGATATATTGATATTTTAATGAACAATAACTACAATAAGCTACGCTTCTATACTGCTCACTTTTGCTTTACAAAATTTATTTCGCCTTGAATTAGGGTGGCGTGGTTTGTATTTGAAACCAAATAATGACGACTTTTCGCATGTGATAGTGTGCTTTTTTCGCAACTAAACATATGCCTGCTAAAATGTGGTCTGTTGTCGATGTCCGATTACCATGTAATCTATTGCCCTCTGACTCCTAAGAAGGAAGGTTTTATTTGAGTACGTTGACGTATTTAATATTTATGCAGTTCCCGCGTAGCACGAAACCCTCATGTTAACAAAAGGGTATTCTTGTAGGGTTCGCTAAGAATTATGACCTCTTCGTAATGAAATAGATTCTAAGAATTTACCTATTTGTTTCTTTTGTACTTTGGGTTAAGGTCATAAAGCTGTGTAATTCCTTCTTGTAGGCCCTCTGTCTCCACAATGTCACAACAGTGTAATTTTGAATTCAACTGAGGGTAACCATACAATTTGACAATAATGAAATCTAATTCTAACAATTTTGTGCTTAAATTGTTTATGCATATAAACTATTGGTGTTAGCCCTGTATATCTGATGAAATCCGCTGCAGTGAAATTTATATGGTTGTCACAATACTTACTAATTTACTTAATTTAGAATGTATTATAATCAGATTTGGTCTTATCTTACAGCAACGCCCTAAACAATTACAAAAATATTTACGCATTGTTAATCTGCATTTCAGTTTTTACAAATGTTAAGAAAAATCATCCCGTCACATGTTTCGACATTTTGGTCACTTTAAAGCAACATGTTTCGTCATTGTAAATAACATTGTCCAAAATCATATTTCAAACAGTACGAAAGAAGTAGTTAGAAGAGCAGTATTCTGATAAAAACAATTAATGAAACAGTTACATTTTATAAGGTTTAGTGTATAAAATTACACCGATATCTACTCTAATTAAACCGACTTTTAAGAAAAAATGTATTATATACATTTAAAAAGTGATTTACTTATGTTGTGGGGTGATAGTTCATATACAGTTCATAGTTCCTATTGTATTGACAAATGACTTTGATATATCAAATCGTTAATCTACAAACTGCACTGGTGACTTTTTTTTAAAACGATATCTCAATTTAGCTTATTTTTTCATGCTTTTTCCTGCTGTTAATCCTACATCAATGTTCAAACTCAGAAAATTAACAGCCAATCAGCAAATAAACAAGAAATATTTAATATAAAATAATATAAATATCTTTTATCTCCCACTCACACACAACGCAAAAATATTTTTTTCTGAAACTATGTCACTCAGCTGATGTATAATACAAACTATTTTTGTGTAACGTATATTGTTCAAATATTTAGAAATTCAATGGACATCAGCATGACTAATTCATCTTTAATTAAAAGCAGGTACTGTTTTCTTCCCTGGATCATTTGAGTGCACCTGTTGTTTTAGTTGGTTCGGGCTACTCACTTTCTCTGCTTTGTGTTGAATGATTCGTCTCATTCCGGATTTGTTATATTGCGGAAGGCGTGCTGTTTTGCTATTTTCATTAACAGGTAATGTATGTGCATTTTTGGAAGGATTTCTTTTGAGCAGTTTAAATTATTACTGAGGATTAAGTATCAATGAAAGTCCAGAACGCATAGATTATTTAAATAATCTGTCTTCTCATATCACACATTTTCACAAATATTCAGCTAAACAATTAAAAGTATCAACTGCCAAAGTTACTTTGAGTTTTATATGAACATTGATTGAACTATAAGTGCAGTAGAACTAGAAGTAGAAATTGACATCGTTATGAAAAATAAAATTATGTGTTTTAAATACAATAGTAAACGTATTTAAACAGATTTAAACAATTTAAATGACTGACAAACTAATATTTTGTATGATGTTTAAATCATTGCAATATTCATTTCAACATTAGCAGCGTCGTATTTGCAATATTTTGTGGCAACGACTTTACATCTGCTCCGGACATTTTCATACGTTTCTTTTGCTTTGATCTGTTATCCGAACGAATTTTCACGTCGCGCTTTATTTACAAAGTAAAAAGTCAGACGGGGACTAGCTTACTCTGTGTGGTGCATAAACGTGATAACCATGACGCGGCAACAAAAATACGAGCACTTCATACCATACTGGTGAAAAATGGAAATGTGACATATGATGACTGTGCAACATTTTAAGTCTCACTCTCTTCGCTTTTGATGAATTTAGGCGAAGTGGAACCTCGAGACGCCCTCAACACTTGGTGTTATATTAAAACAATAAGCAATCAAACAATTAAATGCATGAAATGTTTTATGTAAAAATGTATATATTGCACATAAAGATAGACATAATGGATCGAACAATGGTAGGAAGGCAGGGTGGGAAGATATCAGACACGGAAGTGAAAAGATGTCTGGTTTCCAACTAGGTTCTGCCTAGTTGTACTCAAAAACAAATCTTTCACGCGGTTGTCTAAGACTTTCCGGTCTTGACCTCGCACATCTTTTTCTCAATAATTCGTAAAAACTAGGATTCTATTTTTTTGGAAGATACAGTACTTGCACCCGTAAACACAACACTTTGACTGATTGATAACTGATTGATGACGGATTTTGGAGCGCTGACGGATCGCTGACTGATTGATGATGAATACATCCGTCCAAAATAATCAATCCGTCATTACCTTGGTAACCGTCAGCGATCAGTGCGATCAGGCCAATCAGTGCGATCCAGAATCCGTCATTTAATTATATGCATAAATCGGTCAGTTTATTGACGGGTACATATAAATTAATAATCTGAAGATAAAACGAATTCTGCGTCATTGTATATTATTTATGCATTTATAATAACATTTATAATAAAATAAACGTATTCAAAAGAATAGTAATTAGTTAATACAATGTCTCGTTCTAAAAAATAAAATAAACAAACATATTTAAATAAAAAAACTATTTTCTTAATATTTTATAATTTAGTAAATTTCTTAAAGGCAGGACATATCTACGGGTCGAGCCCTGTAAACCTTAAAAAAACTTCGATTTAAGGCACATCAGTAGCGACGAGGTAAATGTGTTATTTTCGTAATCCACCATTGATTCTCTTTCTTTTATTTCCGCGACTCTTTATTTCGGCCTATTTTATTTTCTGTGACCTGGCAAATGAATATTTTTTGTCGTATAGTAAGCCGTCCCGACTCCCCCAATAAGTAACATATTTATTTCACATTTGGGAAAGGAAGTGACCTAATTTTGACATCATGACTTGTTACTTACATGTATGCCTGCGTGTTTTCTTTAATTTACAACATTTTAAATACAATTATAAAACTGTTGTGTATAAACAATTGATGAACTGTTGAACAAGGAATTGTCAATCAAAGCATAATATTTACTAAAAAAAGTGTTATTGTAAAATATATAGCGATTCTTGTCGCAAGTTTTATTTGACAGGCAATACACGTAGTTTAAAAAGTATAATAATTATTACAATTACGCTGGATTTTTTCATTTATTTCATGGCCTGCATTTTTATTGGGGGTGGGGTGGGAGGAAACCAGAGTACGGGTTACCGAAAATCTTTATCAATTAAATTGGAGTCTGGCGCACCCTATCTGAAGTGATAACTAGTAGATGACCCTTCAATCAATTAGAGGATTAGAGAAAGATGGACCAAAGTGCAAAAAATTTGAATTTCACTGGAAAAATATGTGATATGGGTAGGGGGGAAATTGACCTTTTTAAGCCTATTCCTTTTCGAATCTACAAAAGAGATCCTTATCGTGCTGTGACGGCGGTCGAGTGCAAATGACTATAAACGGATTGACGGATACAGTGATGCCACTTTAGTCCTCAAAATCACGTAAACACTAATTGTACTAATCTACAGTTTATTAAATATATCTCACTTATCTACAGTCAATTTTATAACATAGTAGGAGGAATGCCTTTCACAAAATCAGCACCAAACATTAAATTCAGGATATTCTAAATCCTATAGGCCAAACGGACATGAGGTAAAGAGCGTGACACTCTCTAAACACGTCACTATGGTTTGCGGCAATTCAAATATGACCTGAATAATCCTCCTCCCACCCCCCCCCCCCCAAAAAAAAAAACGAGAGGGAATTCCATATTCGCAAGCTGAGGAAGGCGCTGGGCAGCTCTGTGAAACCTAGTAAGTAATTTCAAATACTCCCGAATTTTAAGGAAATCATTATACTTATATATCATTAAATATCGAATGACTAGAACAGACATCGTAAAATAAACCTATTGTGACGGCTAAAATGCGAAACCAGAATTGATTGTTATCTTACGCTTACATGTTTACATGTTTAACTCATAAGCTTTTAAATATATACAAACTTGTTTAGCAGTTTATTCCTTATTTGAGATTTAATTCTGTGCAAATTCATGTGACACAATGAGATAGTGAATAAAATATATAAATAGATGTTTGCGCTTTTGTCGTAAATCTTATTCAGTAGTATACACCGGAAATCTTAGAAATTGTGGCACAGAGATAAACAGATTAAACTGCGATAAATGAGCTTTTTAAGCGTTTATAATAAAAAGAGTCGACCTCCGTAGTTAAGGTAGCAGTAATCTATTATTGATCATATAGTTGTCTATTGGACCCTTTCAGCGATAGGGTGTGCTCGACTCATCTCTATATTTTCAAAGAGCACCAGTCTTCCTGTCGAAGGATGCGCTGTTTAGTTGGGTACTCCAACTCTTCCATATAAACACTCGAAGTCATAGTATATAGACTAATATAATTTTGAAAATAGTTAAACAAACTTTAACATACAGATACATACAAATAATGATAACGTGAAAGCGCGAAGTGAAAAAATGTTACGATTCCGCCTTCACGTGTTTTGTCTTTCTCGCTTATTCCGCTTTAAAAAATTTCGAACACAAATACGAGATGTACGCCTTGGCACGCGAAGTCAAATAGTTTTGAATTCATTGTGTGCGGTTTTTTTCACTGCTTTTTAATTATTTTTTTTTAAATAACATGACACTTTCCTTCATAGATGCATTAGTTATAAATTTGGGGGATTTCCATTTATCATTTATAACTTTAGACTAGACTTTTTCCGCTTTAAAAAATTTCGAAGACAAATAAGAGACGTACGCCTTGGCACGCGAGGTCAAATATTATTTTTTTAAATCATTGTGTGTGTTTTTTTTTAATTACTGTGTTTAAATTTTTTTGTTAATAAAATGTCAATATGTGATGTTTATATGTCGTCACAGATGCATTTTTGATAGATTGGGGTAATTTCCATTTATATCATTTATAACTTTAGACCAGTTTTAACCTTATTATAAAGGAAAACGAGCCATAATATGAGGACATAACAGTTGACATTTTTTATACTTCTAATATTTGCGAGCGAAACGAATTTTCACATTGATTTCCCAAATATTAATTTCAGTAACCGGAAGTTGAATGGACGGATTGAGCAAATCAATCCGTAAGATCAGCCAGAACGTTCCAAATCCGTCAATTGACGGATAGACGGATTGGGAAATATCTGACGGATTTGACTGATCTGACTGATTGATAACTGATTGCTGACGGATTTTGGAACGCTGACGGATCGCTGAAAGATTGACAAAAGTGTTGCGTTTTCTATCTCAAGTACTGAATAAGAAAATTTAGATAGCATACGTTTTTGTTTTGATGTGCACCTCTATCACATTGTGGCATAAATTAGGTCATGGTCAGGTATGTTATTTTTATGCTATTATTTAAAGAGGCAGAGTTAAAACACAACAAAAGCAAATACTTTACGATATGCAATGCTGATACGACACTTGACGTCACAAAATATATTTACGGGGAAAGAGCCTGTCTGCCGTTTCTATCTCATCCGCAGGTGAAGACAAATAGTATCTATCACGAGTGGAAAGGCGAGACAAAGAATCTCAAACGAATAAAACACGATTACTTTTAACGATATTCTAAAGATACACGCACGATGCACAAACGATTATTGCCATATGTATGAAAGCCTAAATCGCTAACTTAAGTGTTATTGTTACTGTAACACGCACATTTTCAAATAAAATCGTACATTTGTGAAAAGCTTTTACAAAGGAATTGATTTGTGTATGTGTCTTACAAATCATGAAGTGTGTTGCCTAAACTGTCCGTTTTCTTTTTATGGAGACACCGAAGCTGCTAAACACATTATTATGTCTATATACTATATGCTATACTTACATCTGCTGTTCTGGACATATCGAATGATTTTTCCAAATAATGTTAACTTTGTACGAATAAAGCAAACGTTGTACTCGATTCGGATCCATTCGAAAAATTGTGCATGTTACTTGCTCAAGATTGGTTGTTCTTTTGGTGGCAATTTGCCTGTTTTGTACGATGATTTTAGAGTCAATGTAGTTACTTAAAAATATACACCTAATAATTTAGTGCTTGTTTGTATAATGAAAGAAGATGAAGTTAACTTTATGTTACAAAACATCTGTATATTCCATAAATGCAAATCTATTTATAACATTTTAAAATACACAATATTTATCCTTGATCAATGAAAATGCACCGAATTATGTCGCTCAATGTTTAATACACATATACTTTTACCAGTGAGGCGAGGTTATCTGTAACATAATCAACCACATGTGACTTTCTTTAAAATAGAAGCGTCCTGTGGAAAAACTAAGTTCACTAAGGCCAATTTTTGCCCCATCTTGGAAATAACTTTTTTGTAATATTCTGGTAGAATAATGTTGAATTATGGTTAAAATCAAGAATTTTTGCATTTGTCTCAATTTGTCTAATTTTTTGGGGCAAATCGGCTAAATCTGATGAAAAATATAATTACAACACATAACATATTTATTTAGGTAGAAAGTGTCTTTTTAAAGCCAATTATAACTCATAAGAGAGATTTGGGGGTTGGGGGTTAAACATTGATTTTTTACCAAAATTCATGCATTGATGAAAAAAAAACTTTTAAACAGTAATATACATGTATGATTGCAAGAAATGACATATAGGTTTAATTTTAGGTTAGTTTTTGTATTAATAGGTTTTAAAAGCCAATTGCAACACATTTCAGATTTTTTAGGGTTAAAAACATAAAAAGGGATTATTTTTAAATCATAAATCATGGATTTCTAGAAACAATCAATAAAATGTTAAAACAATAATATATGATTGCAAGAAATGGCATATAGATTTTATTTTTAAAAGCCAATTTCAACGCATACCAGATTTGTTTGGGTTAACAAATGTCTTTTTTTAAAGAAACATTCATGGATTTCTAAAAACAATCAATAAAACTTTAAAACAGCAATATATGATGGCATATAAGTTTTATTTAGATAAATTTCATATAAATATGAGTGTTAATGCCCATGATGACATATTTTGGGCGTTATTAAAAGGGATTTTGTAAATCAAAATTAAGATTTCTGGAAAAAAGGTACTAAACATTAAGACATTTGCATATTATTGCAAGACATGGCTTACAACTTCTATTTCTGAGATAAAGTTAACATATTTAAGCACATTTAGATTGTAAAAGCCAGCTACAATACTTCATAGATTTTTTAGGTTTAACATTGGTTGTAAACTAATCAAGATTACTGTGATCTATATGGTAGGACATAACAAAATGTTTACTCTTCTATCACTTTAGCAAAACTTAAAACTTTCTGTCGCTGATTCAGATGAATCAATAGTCAATAGTCAGAGAAAGGTCATTGACATCTGACATAAAAACACTAAATCAAGATCAGATTGCCTTATTTCCCATACACCACATTAATACCAAATTATGGCAGCAACATGAGCACATACACCTACTACACAAGATCCTGCCAGTCGGACATTTCTATCTGAATATTTGATCCATATAAAGTATTTCTGTGAAGTAACGTGTCTGCACTAAATCTTGAAATACAACCAATTCGGTTTATCCTTATGAAGAATGATAGTAGAATGACCATCCATATATACTAGAATTTTCAGTTGATAAACCCCAAGTGTCAAAGTTGTAAGTGGTCTTCATTAGGTTGAGTGATTTGAAGATCTAAGTATTTTTTGGCCACCCTTTTTGCAAATCTTTATTCTAAGTAGTTTTTTTCACATATATTTTCAGAGTTATTTATCTGCAAATGTAAAATACATAGGCTTATTTAGTGATTCTCAAAATAGTATCTTTATATTATAATTTTTAACTTATGTGTGTATAATTTAAGCGAAGAGAATATTATAACAAATCACCATACCAAATACCAAAACATCTATACTTACAAAAGCAGAGATAAGTTAATAGCGAGCACAGCTCGCAGCGGGCAGCGAAGCTGCCCGCGAAGAGCGGTGAGCTCTACGGCAATTACGTGTCACGTGATCAAAATAAAATCACGTGATCAAAATCTGCTTAATGCTGATATTGATTTTTTTTCGTCCGGAAGTTGATATCGTCAAAAAACTGGAACAAAGTGAACGAAGAAGGGCAAACATTAATTTTAAAGAAAGACTTAAAAATAAAGTTGACATCGATAAAAAGTAAATGTTATATTTAAAGATAACAACAAAAATTGCATACTATTTTTTTTGAATCTCTAAATCGATCCTTAAAAACTGACAATCAAAGACATTTCATGTGACGTCACCATTACAAAGAAAGACGTCACGTGACAACTGGAATTTAGAGGCACTGTCATAGGGTAGCGATAAGTATTAAATGTGGTGTTAACATTATAAATTAAAAATTTAGAATTTGATGGAAATTAAAATGATATTGTGTTTGAAACAAAAATTTAGTTGCAAGCTGTTTGCCCTCTGTTCTTGATTTATTTTATAAAATAAAGTAGCGTGATAATACAACCCCTTACTCTACACAACGAGTAATTTTCATACATTTCAACGCACTTTTGACATTTGTACAAAATAATGTTTCGAACAATTTTGTTATAAATAAAGTAAATTCTTTATTATCTACCAAACATATAGTATTTGTCTCTATATAGCCATCGACTACGGCTCATGCGCATACTGATTTTCGCTTGGAACAGAATATCTATAAAAAGTCAATTGACCATAATTTCGACTGCTAATTCAACAATTTTGGTAAGAATAAGATTATGAATTATTTAATTGTATAAAGCAGTGACTAACACATACAAATTCTTATGTCCATAAAAATTAAAGAAAAACTAACTTTTCCCAATCTATTTCTTCAAGATTTATTACGTAATCGCCTGTTTATTACCTGTGGCACAAAAACGAAACAAGAATAACAAGCTGCGAGTTCGTACCTTTTTAAGTCCGAAGAAGGTTATTTCCTAGATTTATTTTCTTTAAGTCCTTAGCCGTTATTTAAAGTATGCTAATTATAATTATAATATGGACTGCAAAATCAGAAAAATACAAACAAGACTGTGAAGAGCTCTACTGGACCCCTTAAATTTGTCTCAATATTTTCGAGATAGTTAGCCAAATAAGAAAATATTTTTTAGTCATACATTTTTTTAAAAACTACACTATAACATGTATTTACTTTGTTCAACTCTAAATATACATAATCATCAACAGTTATACTACAACTGGGGAACCGTACTGTATTCGTACCAATTTTTTATGTATAATGTAGTGGACCAAATTATAACAAGCTACGGTTCCGCAGCTACAACATCACATTACACAGCGACAGGTCCCGTTTTCAATTTGTAACAATTTAATAAAATGCAATATAGCTGACCAAACTGTATATGCGTTATTTAATACGAAAAATACAACAAACTGTAAAGTAGATCAACATGAAAAAAGTAAACTTACTGTAGTATAATATTCCCTAATGACACAATATTTCCGGCAACATAAAACCATGAAACATCCAACTGTAACTGGAACTGATCCACGAAAACAAAAGAATCCTCACAAAATGTTATTGCTCCATAGAACACTTTCTTATCACACATGTTTTTTTTTTAATCATGTTATGAAATTCTTCACTGACAAAAATCTAAAACATCTGAGTATGAGGCACAAATGACACATTATTCCACCAACATAAAACATAAGTAACGGAACGGATCCATAAAATCAAACTAATCCTTACCAATATGTTATTTCCCCGTAGAACACATTCTAATCGCATAATTATTTATCGAATTATGCAGCTGTTAACTGACAAATTTCTAAAATATCGAAATAGAACATATTTTGAATATTTTCCGCCAATGCAAACTGTGTCAACCTGACTTTTTTAGGTCAAGGCCCTTAATTTTCATTGGTTGTTTAAAAAAGGGGTTCCAAGTAGGGGTTATGAGAAGGATAGTAACACTGACCAAAGCGGGATAACTCTTAACAAAAGTTAATGAAATTCTGTCTTCTGAAATTGGAGGGGCTCGGATAGTATGTCCGAAAATGGAAGGAGTGAAATCTGTATAAATGGAACTATGCTTAATGTTCATTACAAAATATGACTTAATAAATAGATAAATAAATTGTTGGCATCTATTTGACTTAGTTACTTATTGTTGGCGCTATAACTACATGTAGTGAAATAGTGTATTGTACTAAATGTTACACCCCCTGCGCAAGGTGTTTTGCTTGCATTTTTTATTATTCCATATTGTACCTTTGTAGTGTTATCCAATTTAAAACATTTCTACACAGTAACACGTCCATATTTTATTATTATGCCTTTGTTGTTGACATGTTCCAAATCGTCTTTGGCATTTGCTACTGGAATTTTAATTGGAAGTCAGCCATTTTAATTTCTACAGGGACCTCGCGTTGCTTTCAAAAAGATCGTCTGCTTTCGTAACGTTCAGTGGTATTCAGACAAACCGCAAGGATTTGTCCGCCTTAACTGCAGACGATATTACCCGAAAGATTTCGAACAGACGACAATAGACTCTTCCAAACATACACTTCCGTTGTAATTTAGGTCAAACTTTACTATAGAAAATTGCTCTATCACATTGAAAAATACGCCACATTTCAAAACGCTAAATAACTGGAAAATAAAGTGATGAATTCAATTTACACAGTTATTATTCTACAAAATGAGCGTAATCTGGACCATACGCGGTAAGCAGTTTTCATTTGTCACGCAAAAACAATAACCAAAATACATCAACATTTAGTATAAGGTCCTCACAAAATTAAGGAACAAAGTAAAACAAGGAATTATGTGTAAAAGTTAGAAAAATATATTTGTGTGTGCTCGCATTTTGGCAATGCCTACTCCATATTAACACTTTGTTATGATTTACCTCTATGCACATTAACATACCATGTACGAACACTGTACCAAGTTTTATAAAAATATAACTGTTCAGTAGTTGTTTTCACAAGATATATGGAGAGACTGAAATTATTTCTCATTAAAGTTATTGACTTAAATTTCTAATAATAATAATCTTAAGCATGTGTGGAATGTTTGAATGGTGTTTTGATGCAACTTTCAGCAATATAATAACGTCCAGTTTTTAATGCGGGAGGAAGCCAGAGTACCCTTTGAAAACGTCCGACCCTTAGCTTATATTGGAGTCGAGTACACCCGGTCTGCAGTGGGACTCGAACCCACAACCTCAGTGTTAACAGGCAATAGCGTCAATAGTAATTGACTTACTACCTTAACCACTAGCTATAAGCCACCGAGGCCCCAGCATGCTTGGAAGGCATTTGCTTAGTATAAGTCATACCCAAGCATGAGGTTTACATTAAATAAGTTTGAGGAAAGTACACACTTTTGTTGGAAAATTCATACGGTGGGCAAGACAAGACTTTTCCATAGGCTTATTAAGTGATTCTCAAAATAGTATCAATATATTATAATTTAAAACTTATATGTGTTTTTTTTCTTAGTTGTCTTATTAGTTTTATAGTATTAATATTAGCCGCTGTAAGCTTTGTTTACAGAGAATATACTTACTAGTACATTTATATATACTTCATGGGCCCTCAAAATTGCTGTACAGAACATGTGTTAGACTATGGGATCATCTGTATTTGGGGATAACAATACTGGAATACAAGCATTGTGCACAATACTTGACTAAAAATACATGTATATTTCAGTATTGTGGGTTTTTTCAATTCCTAGTATTTTTATCGATATTGTCTGGTTTAAATCTAATTAATGACATGTAAATAAAATCAAACATTTCAAACAAAAAGTGTTGTTAACTTTATATATCTTACACAGTAACAAATAAAATATCTGTTGTATTTTGTAAAGGACTGGTGATGTCACATATCTTAACATCTAGTTCTGAGCACACAAGTTTTTAAAGTAGTTGTTATTATGTCCGAGTATGACAGTATTTACTCAATCAATAATAGAAATTTGCTTAGGGAAGTCAGGGAATAAAGACGATACACCAGCTGTGATACTAAATGTGCTTGTACATGCTTTGAGGTGCTGGTCTGGTGGTATTTGTGTCCTTTTCTTGTTGGTGTCTACATATCTATTAACTGATAACAACAGACTTCTAATTTAACAGCTCACGGTTTAACATGCTTTTAGATGCTATTCTGGTGGTTTTTATGTGCTTTTCTTGTTAGTTTGTAATTATCTAATTAACATATGAGTAACTGATTATAATAGACTTCTTTATTTCATATTAAATGTTTAATGTTTTTGGTGATTAAAATTAATTCAATTTAATCAATCTTGATTGTTGTGTTATTGCCAATAAAATAATAAAATACACTATAATTGCTTTTGAGTGCTGTCACATGTTTATTTTAACAAGACTTGTTCACTACTTACAATACTGGAACCAATACTGAAACATTATTTTATTCAGTATTGTGCACTGTAACAACCCACTTTGTAATAACAACGCACTTTGTAATAATATTTGAAAAAGTTAAATTAAAGTTGTCAAACTGTATGCATAGCACTGTTTGGCTATTTAAGTCATAAATTATTATAAAACTATTCGGGAACTTTAAATATTCAGACTTTTTTACAAAGTGCGTTTTGTTGACTAACGCAGTTGGTAATACATTGTAAATATGTAATAACGCACTTTGTAATAAAATAAGAAAAAATTACAATACGATTGGAGGAGTGTGTAAGTACCATTATTTGGTAATCCAAGGACTGAAAATGACTTATTTGTTAACTAGATATCGTTGAGATGGTACCCATCTCTGTGGGCCCCTCCGACCTTGACGTCAAGGTCAAAGGTTATCAACCTTGGTATGCGTCACATCGCCTTGATATTATCTACCCACATTCTAAATATATCAAAAACCTACCTAAAAAGAAAAAAAAGTTACAGCTCGGACATGAATCTGTCGTTCAGAAAGCAATAATGTGACGTTAAGGTCAAAGTTCAAGGTCATGGTCAACAACCACGGTATGCGACACATCGCCTTGATATTATCTACCCACATTCCAAATATCAAAGACCTACCTCAAAAGATAAAAAAGTTACAACCCGGACATGAATTTGTCATTCAGAAAGCAATAATGTGACCTTAAGGTCAACGTTCAATGTCAAAGGTGATCAGCCACGGTATGCGACACATCGCCTTGACATTATCCACCCACATTCCAAATATCAAAAGCCTACCTCAAAAGATAAAAAGTTACAGCCCGGACACGATTAGTCGGACGGACGGACGGACAGACAGATCACTATAGGGCGTCCGCCACAAAGTGGCGGTACCCTAATTATTTACCAAAAATATTGGTTGGGGGAGTTTTTTACGTCCTACACCGACAACTTAATGGCCTTGGTCGGACTGTTACCAAAAATATTCGGGAATTTTAAAAACTCAGACTTTTTTACAAAGTGCGTTTGGTTGACTAACGCAGTTCGTAATACATTTTTAATATGTAATAACGCACTTTGTAATAAAATAAGAAAAATTTACGATCCGATTGGAGGAGTGTGTAAGTACCATTATTTGGCAATCCATGGACTGAAAATGACTTATTGAAATTACGAAAGTAAAAACTACTTGATTTTGTTTACAAATTACCTTGTGTTTCTTAACGCTCATCGTAATAAATTGTGAAAGTGTAATAACGCACTTTGTAAAAATATTACAAAAAAGTTGTAACGAAAAGTTTTGTTAGCATCATATGGAAATTGAAAGATAGATAAATTGCATGCAATCATGTGAGCGATATAGAGAAAAAACATCAAAAAGTATATAGAATCCTATAGCTACTTCCTTAATTGTCTGGAGTAAACGCACCTAAGGTTGTTTTGGTCCCCACTGAAAAGCGTAGACAGGAATCCGTCTGTCCGACTTAGTAAAAAAAATATAAATAACAGTAATGTTATAAGATATGTATGGAATCAAAAAGAGGATATATAATATATATGCATAACACACACAAAAATCACAATAAAAATTCAACTTTAGCTTGATATACAATGCAATGTATGGCTTTTTTAAGACAAAATGAATTTGTAGTTTTATTTTCTGGAGTTAAAACTACTTTGTTCAAAGGCGAAGCCAGGCTGAATCCATCCAATTATCGCGTAACTTATGCATGATTACAATTTAAAAAAGCTTGAAAAATTTTTTACTATACTTGTAAGTAGCCATTTTGAATTATATTGTTTGTTTGAATGGTGTTTTAACGCCACTTTCAGCAATTTTTCAGCTATTTCATGGCGTCCAGTTTTTATTGGGGGAGGAAGCCGGAGTACCCGGAGAGAACCCCCGACCTGCGGTAGGAAAACTGGCAATCCTTGTCAATTAAGATTGGAGTCGAGTACACCCTGCCTGCAGTGAGAATCGTTTTGAATTATAAACTTAAATATGAAATACAATGTTAGACATCGTATTTATCTACATTTCCTGCTTGAGATGTACGGCCAAATAAAGTATTATATTTACTGATTCCACTGACAATATAAATGCACTATGTTTTGTCCACAGTCAAGGTGTAAAAGTATTTAAACTTCATATTCTCATTAATTTCCATGTTAAAATGAAAATGCAAAATCAAAATAAAGAGTTCAAGATAACTTTAATCCGTCATTTTTTCATCTAATTTGTACCATAAAAAAGGTAATTGATTTTTTGTCAAACATGTAAGCAAACAATTTTTATCCATTTTAAGATTTCATTTAGGGAAAATATGAGCATTATTTACTTGCTTTCTTTTAATTTGTGATTTACACAGAAATTAACGAAAACAACATAATTTTGCGGAATAAAATCTGGCCTCAGTTTCATAAAACATCTCAAATTGAGATTTTCATCTAATCCTTGAGATTTTCCTCAAATTCAAAATTTCACGCAATCTGATTGGTCAATTTTTGAGTTGAGGAAATTTGAGATGTCTTATGAAACCCGGACCTGGATTTGAGTTATTTATTATTTTCATGAACAACCACATTAATATTTTTTTAACATCGGGAGATTTTGTGAAATAGCAGACTCGGGGCCGTGTTGTAAAATCCACCGTTTTGTCTATGGACAGTTTTCGAACATCCTACACAACAATCAGTCTACAAAGCGTTGCACGCCAGAAGATACTGGGCAGCAGCGCTAGTCCGACGCCCCATTGGTCCGACACCACATTAGTCCGACACCCCATTGGTCCGACACCACATTAGTCCGACACCCCATTGGTCCGACACCCCATTAGTCCGACAATCCATTGGTCCGACGCCCCATTGGTCCGACACGCCATTAGTCCGACACCCCATTGGTCCGACAACCCATTAGTCCGACACACCATTGGTCTGACACCCTATTAGTCCGACACCCCACTGGTCCGACACCCCATTAGTCCGACACACCAATAATTCGCGACGCCCAAAATAGTTCGACACTCAATTTGTTGATTATCCCATTAAAAAAAACATTCTCAAACCATGAGCGAAGTTCGGTTAGTGCACAGATTCACTGTTGGGCATTTCTAGCTGATTTCTTAGTAGAAACTTTTTTTGCAAAACCTCGTCAGAAATACTAGACGCTGTTTTACTAATTATTTCCAATTTTGTATAATTTTTTTATCTGTTATTATTTCCTAATATCACAAAACATTTATATCAATATTTTATTTTTTGATATGCAAAAAATAAGGAATAAATAGTAAAACGGCACCTTAAACACAAACATGTCGGAGACTAGAACATAGTACTTATTGTTTTAAGCAAAGACAAGGGTACCAAGATAGTTTATTAGAATACAAGCCGAATACAGAAAAAAGGTATTAATATAACCTTTATTATGTACAGGGATTACAGGATACATATTTTTTTCGGAAGGGGGGGGGTTAAAACCCCCAAACTTCGGGAGGAAAGATGGTGTGATTGTCAATTAAGCTGGAGTCGAGCACGCCTTGCTCAAATTCACAACCTCAGTGTTGACATAGTAGATGATTAACCATTTAAATATACTATAATTGCACTGAAAAGCATCAGACTATATAAAAATACTAATTTATTATTTTACAAGTAGCTTTTGTTCATTGAAAGATTTATGCCTTAAACGCAAAATATTGCTTGCACTATAAATAACAATGTTTGGATTTTCGTCCTCGAAATTGAAAACACTATTCTGCGTAATGGCACGACAATCTGATCGCCAGCATCGGCAGTATATCGCATCATTCCTCTTTGTTTTTCCGATATTGAAACCCTCATGGATCAAGACCTTTTCGCCGCTGTTTCCTGCCACTATGTATGGCGCCTCGAATTCTTGTAACAAATCCCATTGTGGTGTGTACGGAAAGGCATGTGCTAACTGTATATTCCAACACATTAATATTTTCATGCATTAAAGCAAACCTTATGACTCAGTAGATTGTCAATATTTCTATTTTTCAACAGAACTAAATTAAATGGTTTCAAGAATGTTTAGTTTTAATTATTACAGTTTGTACACTGGCTTTCGCATAGATTCTTTAACAAAAACCGACTGTTGCATAAGTTTGAATTGCATACTAGGTAGGCTTCGCATCGTGCCAACATACGTTATTTGTTCATTATGTAAATAAATATACGCTAAGGGACCGACCATTTTACTTGCAGGGGGGGGGGGCTTGGTTTTTTCCTAACAAAATATTTTGAAAATGATTTTTGATGAAAAAAATATTTTGGAAGCAGAGTGTAAGAAAAAAAATATGCTGAAGCGGGATTTCTGCTATATAAAATAATGCTAATAATGAAAAAAATATTCAGTGGCGACGCCTTCAAAAAATAAATATTTTTTCTGACCAAAACAAAAAACCAATGCCCCCCCCCTTCAAGTTAATTGGTCCGTCCCTAACAAACGAAGACTGTATATTATAAAGTGTATATAAACTGTTCATTCCTATTAGGGGAAATATATTTTATTTTCCATTTCAATTAGATATATGGTAATGAAACTGTTGCTTTTACGCGTATCAAAGACAACAAACATTGTTCATTAGATCGAAAACTCTTTTGCTGCATATAACCCGAAACATAGCAGATGGATATGGTATAGGTTTTTGCTAATTCGAAAGTTAAATGATTAGTAGGAATAGCTTGAGCAGTAAGATTTTGATCAAACTTATAAAAATAATATTATGTAACTTCTTAATGTTAACGTTCACTCCATTATGTTTTTTTTTAATTATTGTTGGTCATATTCAAGAAACCACAAGTGAAATTCCGTTTTTATTTTTTGCAGGAACAAAATGCCGCATTCGGATTTGTTTGACACAAATGTTTCTGTTTTAAAAATAATTAATGAGGGGTATGATGTTGTATTAATTTACACATGGGCTAGGTCTTTATATTCGATTTTTTTTTTTACCGACGGAGCGATACCGAAGTAGAAAATATGAATATAAAAACCCATCTCGTGTGTAAGTGAATACAACATTATATCCAGAATGAATTATGACAATTCTAATATGACAAAATCCTGTGTTTTCCTATTCAATTGGTCCCTATAGGCAATCATTTTCTAGTCGCCATTTTCATGATGAAACATTTTTTGTCAAGAAATCCTTTCAAAATAGTTTACCATAACGTGCACTCGATAGTCTTATTTATTGGCCATTATTTTAATCAGAACTTCAAAATTCAGCCGTTACTATTGTGACGTCTCTTTGCGCGTGCGCGAAGTGGGGATATATCGGGTATTTTCCCCGTATCAGTATTATTCCTTGGATTTGATTAGTCAGTTACACGTTTTTACAAAACCAATATACCCTGGTGTTGCTAACCGTTAGTTGCACATTTTTATACGGAAATATGCACAAAAATGTATACCTGTAATTTTCCTTTACACACACTTGTTTATTACCGGTATTTTAAGCCATATTGTCTTACCGGTCCGCTATTTTGGAGTGTAAAACATTGGTGCATGCTTTATTTTGGTGTGTTTAATTTTGGCTCTTTCACCGAAAGCGCCAAGTAAGCCAAAATAAAACTACAACCAAAATAACCTGATTTACGGTAGTACGTAAGATGCGTTTATATTAGAAATGGTAATTGGTTAAATTAGAAATAAGAAAAGTCAGCTAACTTGACCGACGGGCAAGTCAATTCCAATATTTGGTAGCCCTTCCTTATTTTTACTTGCCATACACTCGAACAGCTCCCTTCCGACGCACCAAGCATATGCACGGTGCTTATACAGTCAGGGGTCTGGGTCCAGAAGCTGGGGTAAATTCTCCTGCATTCTAGGCTTTTCTGAGCAGATATATTTTTTCCAATTTCCAATTACCCTTTTTAAACCAAAAATTTAACTTTCTAGGGAAACAGGAATGTAAAATTCCAAATAAATAAACTTGGTCAATCGTTAAATACTAACCATTCTCTTCAATGCAACACCTCTTTACAGTATAAGTATAATAGGTTATTTCTAGTGAATTAAATTGTTTCTGTGCACTTATTCAAGAACTTTCCTTTTTATTTTTTTTAAATGTAACAAATTTTATTAAAAATTAAATTTTTGTAAGACTGGAACAAATAATTTTTTGCATTTACTTATCTACCAAATATGGGCAATGAAAAAAATGTGTGAAATAACAAGATATCTTGACCGTGGAGTTTTGACAATCACAATCGTAATTTAATATTAATTAGTAGTTTCTTTTTAAAAATAATTAAATAAATCATTACTGTAAATTCATATTTCGTATAAACAACAGATTACATTGTGTTAGTTTTAAAAAATAATGCACTAAACATATAAAAAAATCGCAGGTCTGAAATGGCCGGGTTGCAAATCATGTGCCTTAATAAGTGGGGAATGGTTTACAAATTGTACGAAGAAGGTTTTGGTTCTGTGAAGGAGGAGTTGATTATGGCGTCTGCACATGTTCTGAAAAAAATGACCAAGTTCCGAAGTCTGGAAAATTTGGAAAACAATCCTTGAACATTTCCATAATAGCAGTTGCAGAACTTCAATACATGTGCAATCTTTCTGTGAAGTTTCAGAGATCGAGTTTGAATACTGTAGAAGATGATTACAAAACATGGATATCGTATTTTGCCCTCGTTATCACCTTACTTCACCATATATATAAAGAGCTTTTTAGTACCAATATTGTTTCTTAAAATTTACAGATATTCTATTTGTTTGTCAAAAGACAGTTTTAGCTCATCAATGTGTGGACGGTTACTTTCATTTTTACAACATTTATAAAGTGTAAATATTTTTATATATTGTTGTGTGATCATTTATTTACATGAACATTTTATAGTCTAGTAATACTATGTAAGTCAGGTTTCGGGATGTTTTGATATCCTGTAAATTCCCCTATACTTCACATACCAACTGAAGTAACGGTTGGATTTGAAGTTCCTTAATTTTACAGTTATGATTTAATTTTGTAGATACGGAGACATCGTATTTTACATCTTATCAAGTCATGATTTATTGATCCTTTTCGCTCGTTTTTCGTCGGTCATTTATACAAAGTACGATTCTTGAAAAGATTCTTGGACCTAATTGAAAAATTTTCGTCTCTACTAAATACTCCATCAAATTATGTTCTATGTCTATCTGTAACACCGCCTCGTTTGTGTGCCTCTTTCACAACAAAAGTCTCCATAGGGTCAAAGTTGTCAGTCAACCCCTTATAAGGATTATGGCCCTTTAAAGGTAAAAAATGCGTTTTTTTCATGTGCTTTTTCGTTTATAACAACATGTTTTTAGATAGATAAAAAGTTTTTTATACTTGATATTAACATGCTTAATTAAATGGTGGCAACAAAAAAATTAAAACAAACAGCCATTTTGAAGATGGCCTCCCTTTTTCTGCAAAATTTTCAAAGTGTCGTATTTTGACAAAATCTGCTTTATCAGGTTTACATAGTATGCACAGTTGAGTGGTAAAGATGAAATGTTTTATGAGCGTCTATTTTTAAGTTTGACACCGCTTTTATGCCAATTGTTAGAGATGCTAGATTTAAACTTAAATTGATTTACATGGTAAATATGATATACTGAATTAGTATAGATCGTGAATTAGTGAATCGTTATAGCATGTAATAAAAATTTTCATTCGTTCTATGTTAAACATGTAAGATCAAAATTCGTGTTCGCCAAGATATTTTTGCTATCTTACAACGGTTTGTCAGCAGTGAAATAAATGAGAAAGCCTAGATTTTTGAGGATTCGAATGTAAGTAAATTTCATTAAGCAACATCTACTTATGCGGTATAACATTACCGATCCACGTCCGTCCTTCCGTCAGTTTTTGGAGAATGTAATCACATAAACACTGACGGATTGTCTTCCTTGCCATCAACTGATAAAAAATAAATCCCTTTCAAAACACATTAGTTATTGTTATTCATGTGTTCATGTTAAAAAAAAAAAAAAAAAAAAAAAAAAACAGCCATCGCCTGTAGTACCTCCTCGATGGTTTGGCTGGGGAAACGCTTCCTTTCGGGTATGTTTGAAAAAGTAGGCAAAAGCTACAGTTATTACTATTTGTTCATGTTGTTTACCTTGTTTAATTAGGCATGAAACTTGTCTGTTATTTGTTATATACATGTAGTACGTAAATGAGTTTGTTTATAGAATACCTAAAACCAAGAAAACATTTTAAATATCATGTTGGTTGAAGGTTACGATCTATAATTATTTTTGGGAGTATTATCACTTTTCTATCAATATTAAACAAATGTTAATATACCATGACTTGGAACTTTGACCTTAAGGTCACATTATTGCTTCCTGAATGACAAATTCATGTCCGAGCTGTAACTGTATCTTTTGAGATAGGCTTTTGATATTTAGAATGTGGGTAGATCATATCAAGGCGATGTGTCGCATACCATGGTTGATAACCTTTGACCTTGACCTCAAGGTCGGCGGGGCTTACAGAGATGGGTACCATCTCACCGATATCTAGTTAACTAATAAGTCATTTTCAGTCCTTGGAGTACAAAATAATGGTACTTACACACTCCTCCAATCGTATCGTAATTTTTTCTTATTTTATTACAAAGTGCGTTATTACATATTAACAATGTATTACGAACTGCGTTGGTAAAAAAAACGCACTTTGTAATAAAGTCTGAGTTGTTAAAATTCCCGTATATTTTTGGTAAATAATGAACTAATAAGTCATTTTCAGTCCTTGGAGTACCAAATAATGGTACTTACACACTCCTCCAATCGTATCGAAATTTTTTCTTATTTTATTACAAAGTGCGTTATTACATATTAACAATGCATTACGAACTGCGTTAGTCAACAAAACGCACTTTGTAATAAAGTCTGAGTTGTTAAAATTCCCGTATATTTTTGGTAAATAATGAACTAATTAGTCATTTTCAGTCCTTGGATTACCAAATAATGGTACTTACACACTCCTCCAATCGTATCGTAATTTTTTCTTATTTTATTACAAAGTGCGTTATTACATATTAACAATGTATTACAAACTGCGTTAGTCAACCAAACGCACTAAAAAGAGTTGTTCAAATTCCCGAATATTTTTGGTAAATAATTAATTAAATAAGTCATTTTCAGTCCTTGGATTACCAAATAATGGTACTTACACACTCCTCCGATCCTATCGAAAAAATTTTCTTATTTTATTACAAAGTGCGTTATTACATAATTATTTACAATTTAATACGAACTGCGTTAGTCAACAAAACGCACTTTGTAATCAAGTCTGAGTTGTTAAAATTCCCGCATATTTTTGGTAAATAATTAAGTAATAAGTCATTTTCAGTCCTTGGAGTACCAAATAATGGTACTTACACACTCCTCCAATCGTATCGTAATTTTTTCTTATTTTATTACAAAGTGCGTTATTACATATTAACAATGTATTACGAACTGCGTTAGTCAACAAAACGCACTTTGTAATAAAGTCTGAGTTGTTAAAATTCCCGTATATTTTTGGTAAATAATGAACTAATAAGTCATTTTCAGTCCTTGGATTACCAAATAATGGTACTTACACACTCCTCCAATCGTATCGTAATTTTTTCTTATTTTATTACAAAGTGCGTTATTACATATTAACAATGTATTACAAACTGCGTTAGTCAACCAAACGCACTAAAAAGAGTTGTTCAAATTCCCGAATATTTTTGGTAAATAATTAATTAAATAAGTCATTTTCAGTCCTTGGATTACCAAATAATGGTACTTACACACTCCTCCGATCCTATCGAAAAAATTTTCTTATTTTATTACAAAGTGCGTTATTACATAATTATTTACAATTTAATACGAACTGCGTTAGTCAACAAAACGCACTTTGTAATCAAGTCTGAGTTGTTAAAATTCCCGCATATTTTTGGTAAATAATTAAGTAATAAGTCATTTTCAGTCCTTGGAGTACCAAATAATGGTACTTACACACTCCTCCAATCGTATCGTAATTTTTTCTTATTTTATTACAAAGTGCGTTATTACATATTAACAATGTATTACGAACTGCGTTAGTCAACAAAACGCACTTTGTAATAAAGTCTGAGTTGTTAAAATTCCCGTATATTTTTGGTAAATAATGAACTAATAAGTCATTTTCAGTCCTTGGATTACCAAATAATGGTACTTACACACTCCTCCAATCGTATCGTAATTTTTTCTTATTTTATTACAAAGTGCGTTATTACATATTAACAATGTATTACGAACTGCGTTAGTCAACAAAACGCACTTTGTAATAAAGTCTGAGTTGTTAAAATTCCCGTATATTTTTGGTAAATAATGAACTAATAAGTCATTTTCAGTCCTTGGATTACCAAATAATGGTACTTACACACTCCTCCAATCGTATCGTAATTTTTTCTTATTTTATTACAAAGTGCGTTATTACATATTAACAATGTATTACTAACTGCGTTAGTCAACAAAACGCACTTTGTTATAAAGTCCGAGTTGTTAAAATTCCCGTATATTTTTGGTAAATAATTAACTAATAAGTCATTTTCAGTCCTTGGATTACCAAATAATGGTACTTACACACTCCTCCAATCGTATCGTAATTTTTTCTTATTTTATTACAAAGTGCGTTATTACATGTTAACAATATATTACGAACTACGTTAGTCAACAAAACGCACTTTGTAATAAAGTCTGAGTTGTTAAAATTCCCGTATATTTTTGGTAAATAATGAACTAATAAGTCATTTTCAGTCCTTGGATTACCAAATAATGGTACTTACACACTCCTCCAATTGTTTCGAAATTTGTTCTTATTTTATTACGAAGTGCGTTATTACATATTTACAATTTATTACGAACTGCGTTAGTCAACAAAACGCACTTTGTAATAAAGTCTGAGTTTTTAAAATTCCCGAATATTTTTGGTAACAGTCTGACCAAGGGCATTAACTTGTCGGTGTAAGACGTAAAAAACTCCCTCCAACCAATATTTTTGATAACAGTCCGACCAAGTGTGATAAGTCTGTCCGTCCGTTAGAATAATCGTGTCCGGACTGTAACTTTTTTATCTTTTGAGGTAGGCTTTTGTTATTTAGAACGTGGGTAGAAAATATATCAGGGCGATGTGTTGCCTACCACGGCTGATCATCTTAGACCTTGAACGTTGACCTTAAGTTCACATTATTGCTTTCTGAATGATAAATTCTTGTCCGGGTTGTAACTATTTTATCTTTTAAGGTAGGCCTTTGATATTTGGAATGTGGGTAGATAATATCAAGGCGATGTGTCGCATACCGTGGTTGTTGACCATCACCTTGTCCTCAAGGTCGGCGGGGCCCACAGAGATGGGTACCATCTCACCGATATCTAGTATAATAATAATTCATTTTCAGTCCAGGATTACCAAATAATGGTATTTTCACACTCCTCAAATCGTATCGTAATTTTTTCTTATTTTATTACAAAGTGCGTTATTACATATTTACAATGTATTACGAACTGCGTTAGTCAACGAAAGGCACTTTGTAAAAAAAGTCCGAGTAGTTAAAAAAGTCTGAATAGTTAAAGTTTCCGAATAGTTTTATAATAATTTATGACTTAAATAGCCAAACAGTGCTATGCATACATTTTGACAACTTTAATTTAACTTTTTCAAATATTATTACAAAGTGCGTTGTTATTACAAAGTGGGTTGTTACAGTTGTGCACAAGTATTACGATCGCCAAATATATATAAAAAAATCGGAAGAATTTTTTAATATTAAATTGTTCAACTGACAATCTTAAAGGAAATATGGTTGGAGATTGGTTTTGTCAAAATATATGAGCTGTTTGTTTGCATTCAATGATTCAATCAATGGATTCATCAATTGATCTCGCTGATATGACCGGAAATCGTATGCTCAATGACTGTCACATTTAAAACACCACCGTGTTAGCTTTTTTAATACTTAGTAAGGCATGAAAAATGATAATTTTCATACTTACTCAAATTGGCATCAATAATACTTCCAGCCAAAAACACCCTCATGCCGAGGTCGTTATTTGGGACGATATCGTCACTTCCTTTGCAATGACAAATCTAAATAACAAAATCGCGGTACGAACGAGAATACGCGAATTCGTATGGATTGCACAGTTTTAAATTACGAAAATCTTCTTTTTTTAGATAGAGCACAGGCCTTGACATTTTTCACTTTTACACAGTAGAAAGATATAGCCGCGTTTCTTCATTGTGAATAATTTCATGGTTGTCGAAAGCTGTGCTCATATATAATTTGTAAAGAGAAATGCGCACAAATTACCTAAAATGCAAGAATTTCGTCAAATTTAGATACACGAATTAGATTTTCACTAGAATACGACTCATAAGAAAAATCTAGAAATATATTTTTATAAAGATTGGTTATATTAGAATGATACAAAGTGCAGACACAAGATATAGAAGATTATTTATATTACACTAAATATGAGGCCAAAATTCATAGAAAATGAACCAACTCCTTTATTTTGTTTACTGAATTACCTGATTTTTTCACAGGACAGAACACAATGTTGATTTATATTTTTCAAATGTTATAATTAAAATAGCTGAAAATAATTATAATATATCTAAAATTGTGAAATTTAATGCATATGTTCCTGAATAAAAAATACCAAAATTAATAAATAACTTAATAAATTAGCAATGTAATCATATTTTGTTTAACTTTGTTTGCAGATATTATTATTGAATAAATGTAGAAGATGTCTCCAATACGGTTATTATTTAAATTTAGGCAACAGTAAGCTAGTGCTAAATTAAGCTAATATCAACATTTTAAGATATTATTACACTCCCAACTGTCTTCAGTGTCGAAAGTTAATTTTCATAACAGATATATTTAAACTTACATTAATGTCTATAATGAGAGTAATCGTAGTGTAAAATAGGGATGTTTTTGTTTAATTCGGACAAATTTATTGAAATTTAAAAATATTAATAATCAGGCTATCTAGGAACTCAGCCTCATAGTTAAAAAACAGATCGGCGATGAAAGGAGCAAAATCAGTACCTATTGAAATACCAACAGTCTGTTGAAAAAAAAAACAAACATGTCCTCCAAACATGACGAATATGTTGTCAATCAGAAAATCTAACATATGACAGATTTGGTCTTTAGTATATTAAGTATTAGATTTAGATTCGTTGCTGAAGAAGTAAGTTCTGTCATGACTAATTACCAGGTATTTATATCGTCTCTTTCCGTTGTTCTTGTAAAAGCAGCGTTTTATAAGATCTTGAAGCCTTGTTTTAGGCTGCATATGAGGGTGGCCGTATGGAGTGTCGAAAAATCAAATGTGTTTATGCCGTTACAATGGGAAAGAGATCCAGACCTCAAGATGTCTATCAGGTCTTTTGAAGATTTAAATATCCACATTTCATGTATTCCACTCCTGGAGTAGAAAGTGTCGCTGTATTTTTGAAGTCTCGTCTTTACTTTTGTTAAAATAGTGGTCAGAAGTTGCGATATTGTTTCGGTAGTAGACGTAGATGATGCTACTATGGAAAGCTGTTTTAAGGCTTATTGTGAAGTCTTGATATCTAATACAATACGGGGAGATCACAATCTTTTTTTGACCAAAGGATGCCAATACCGATTTATGATTTTCAATAATTTCCGCTTTTGAAAGCGCAGTGAATGTGTAAGAAAGATTGTCAAATGAACGGTCCATGTCAAACTCATTAATTAAAAACTCTTTGTAATATTTTTGCAGATAAAATTAGTGATGTTAGGTGCCTTGTTGGTGGCACAACAACATATTTGTCTTTAATGTCGGACGACGTTTTACGAGCATCAAGATTTCTGAAGATTATTGATACTTTAGTACTCATACTTTCTTAAACTACTTATTCTTATTTGAATCAGTGACCGCAAGGCCTTCACCCACTTGGTCAATGTATCAACCTCCTGGTCCATTGTCTGCCATAGTCCTCTATTAAATACATCAATAATTTAAAATTATAATTAACTTTCAAGTGTTCGTTTTTAGTTTATAAATTACATGCCTACAATTATTGAAAAATTCTGTAATGGTTCCTTCTGTGTCCAGGCGGTATATTGAATCACGGCCCTTAAAAGTACATGGTATTTAGCTGAAAAACCAAAACATTAGTTATATCAGTTGATATTATTGTTCCCTTGCAATTGATATTTAACTAACAATTCGCAACCGATTAATTGGTTTTATTGTCGTGTGACTATGAGCTCTCTGTCCATGGTAGAAATTGCAAAAAGTGTAATTTATTAGCATAAAAATCAATTTGATGTCAATAGTATAAGTATTGTTGCTGGTTGGTGAAATACCAAGAGACAAAGAGACTAAAATCCTATTTACCTTAACACAAGATACTTGACGATGAAAAATTGTGTACAAAATATAACTGCAGGAGGTATTATATTATTTACAAAAAGGAAATATATTACAGTTGATACACGTAAAAGTCAATAAACCTCTTTTATCTGGAGAGCAATTTATCAATTTATGAAATCAATTTGACTGGTAATATTTTTATGCTGTTTACTGGCCTACAAATGTCTAGGTATTTTCCCACGAGACACAACGCGATGTTTGTTTACTATATATCACTGTTTACTTAAGAACTATATAGTGAAATTTATTATCAGTGTTCTTATAGATAAAGAATCAAGTGGTGTACTCGAACCAGTAAAAACTAAAAGAAGTCTGATTTTCAAATTCCTTTATTCAACGAACGCTTATACTAGTTGCTATAAGCGTGTAAGCTAAGTACGTACCATTACTTAGGAAGTATTAAAATTATTTAACGTACCTACATATGTCAGTTTATTCGGTTTCTTCTTATAGATAGTTGATTTTCTGTATTTTAGTAGAATCCAAATATATGTTTGTCCTTTGTATTCATTAGATTGAAAAAAAATACTAATAATTTTAGACATGTTAAATGCAATTGTCGTTGTGATACTTCCTTTCATATTGCTAATTAACACTTTGAAATATTTTTTTAAAACATAAATTGTACGAGAACAATGACTTTTAGCTAGGAAAAGTTGTATATCAGAGGATGGATAAACAAGTGTTTTCCTTTGACGTAATAAATTATCCCTCGGAACACTTGCACTCCGTGTGTGGTCTTTTTTCACAAATGTACGATTTCCCAAAATAATGAAATCTAATTTTTAAATCTATTATAAAACTTGCCTGCTGAACATATTTAAAAGAAGAAATTTGACAGACTGTTTCAGACCGTAAGCCACGTTGTACTTTACTGTTAACAGCAGTATATTGTTCTATGACAGGATCTCATAATTTATCTTCAGTTTAAAAGATAAAAAGCAAGAACGAAATCCGGAAATACTTACATACACAACACAAAACAAAAGTCGCATAATCAGGAAGACAGTAACCCAGATCTAACCAAACCATGTATCTGCTCAGTTGCTACAATGGAGTAAATCTTGTCTGTCTCTAATTGAACACGTGTTACAATACTCTTTGTTGTGTACAGGAAAAGTTCAGACTCAGCAAAAGTATTCCTATATTACATAAACAATCTTCAAAATCCAAATTAATACTCTTTTATGCTTAGAGCCAACATTTAAATGTAAAATGGCAGCACAAGAACAAATTGTAATAAAATCTACATGTATATGGCGATATATTTTTTGCCAATAAAGAGTACAAATATGCTATATATTTCAGATAATAGCTTGTTTAACATAAGATATTTGCTTCTGCGTGCCACTTTCTGAAGCAGTTTAAGAACACTTATCGAACAAGCTTTTCAAGCTGTTACAATTCATTTCAACACTACAGGCATAATCATGGAATAAATACCATAATGTCACCGTGCAGTCACCATTGCATCAAATAGGGCATTTACCTTGTGTTGATGATAAGCTTCTAGGCGTTTTGTGCTAATTTATGAATAATTATGAGTGCTTCTTTGAGTGATTAAAACTTTACATACAACGATGCAGTACAGATGTGCCAATTGGACAAACCGTTTTATGGCGAGTGGCACATAGTGTCAAAAATCTATCACTCCTGACATCCACATATTTTACACATGTACTAGCTTCCAGCCATTCTTAAAAAAATGTCTAGAATCATAAAAAATCCCAAAGATCAAAATTATTACAGTAGCAGTTGAACTGTTTTAACACATTATATTGGACAACAAATACGTTTTCTATTAAAGCTGTTATTTATGTAAACGCGAATTAAAAACATGTATCCGGTTTTTGAAACTTTGGTTGATTAAATATTTCTTCATGCTTTTCCCCTCGTCCCCAGAATAACTGAATATACACTGCAATTGTGGACACAAAAACTGCTGAAAGAACTTTATCTTCCGCGGGTTTAACATAAAACGGTGAAAGTTTATAATCTTACTAGTAAGGCAAGGCTTTTTCTTCTCCAGTAAAGAACATAAAGGTACAAGAACACCATAAAGTATAAAGTGTTGGGTCCTAAAAGGGAAAGGATATTAAGTCATATTATAGGAGTTATCACATCTTATAACTGTAAATTATTACTTTGCCACATATAACTTAAAAATCATTGATGAAACAGGTATGAGGTCTTCAATATTGATCTTTATTACATTTGAACATGACAATAGGCATATAGTAAAAGTCGTTGTGAGATCAATTTTAGAGATCACCAAAATGACATAAAACCCTCAATTGTTCTTTGAAAAGTCTTTTCTGCAAAGTCTAAAGAAGCTCATTTTTAATTTGCTTCTTCTATAATTTTTATCGCTGCTTATTGAAATGGGATGAGCCATGTGAAGTATTTCGCAAACTTTGTTGCAACTATTTTACCTCCCCTAACACTTGCAAGAATGTGTGCGCTTCTCCTCTGATGCATCAAATGATGTCGCTTCGCATCATGTTCAAAAGTCGTTGGTCTAGTGGCACTCAGCTTTGTCGCACGTCGCAAAAAGAGTTTGACGAAACACTAAAGGATTAAGATTTTCTCGTTTATTGTTTATATGAGAATGCTAACAAATAGACAGAATTAGTAGAAAAAGAGACCTGGGTTTCTCAACATAGACCCTCACGATCTTTTTGAACCTGAAAATGGATACAAGGTCAAACGTCAAGGTCACATTCAGTTTTGAGAATTCTGCCTGTCTGCTTTACTATTCTTTACCATAAAGGGTTCAGGAGAAGAAATAGTGCAAAAGTGCAAAATGGTAATCACGTAGAGGGGCGACTTTGTTACATATGCCAAGAATAACTTCAAGCATAAAACTCAAACTGTTGACTAAAGATACTACGGGTCATCTCATTGATACTCATTATTTTGACCATAAAAAGGGCAAATATTGCTTCATCAATTGCTTTTAATTATATGCGAGAATCAAAATATTTCGTTTTATAATGGGAAACCTTCCTTAAAGATGACATCAAATCCCTTTCCTGCAAGTTTAATTAAGTTGCCCCTTAAACAGGTTACATATACGAATTTTGGCCTTTTCTTGTGTCCATAGTTTGGAATCCTTATGAGAATCGATCTGATATTCACAAGAATTATCTTCAAAGTAAGAGAAACCCTTTACTTGTGTTTTTGACAAATATTTTTTATTGTTTTTCTTTGACGGTCTCCCGTCACAGTCTCGAAAGGCCATGATTGTTTTTAAATCTGAAAAGGTGCATCCTATCGACCAAGATCTTTTCATATATTGATATCAATTCCTAACCTTAGGGAAACTCCTCTTATTCGGATTGTTTAAACGTTTTTGTACAAAGAAAAAGAAATTGAAGCAGATTTAGACATCTGTCCAAACTATACGTTAGCTCGTAGCAACTGATGACACTTGTGAGAATATGTAAGCATATTGTATTTTATTTTGTAATTTAAACATGAGTGTTGGTTTCCAAAGATTTGCGAGTGAAATAAATCAACTGTATATTTCAATTTATGTTGTTTTTTTTGCAGACGATAGATTAAGGGACCGACAATAATGGACACTTCAGATTTATCGGCTGATAATTTTCAGTGTATTATAAGTGCAATAGGACACACCAATGAATTTATAAAGGAGGCTGACAAAATAAAACTAATTGATTTCTTAGACAATTTGGAAGTCGACGTGAAGCATATTTCCGGTTTGAACATCACATCACCTGAAAAATCCGGTTTTAAGAGATTTACATCCATGTTGATAAACGTTTTAAAAGTTGGTTCCAAAGTAGTTTCAAAAATTTCCGCATTATCCAGCATTGGACCTATTTTGAATCAGGTCGCACAGATTATAGAATACGCAACATGGGAATATCCGGATGTCAAATGTATTGTATCAGATGTGATACGAGATGTATTTGATGAACAAATGATAAACAAAGCTAATGGTATCATAAAACGCTTAAAGTTTGAACTAACATGCTTTAAGAAAGCAGGGTCTACTAAAAACGATTTCACTTCTTTATTAGATGCATATCAGTTCTTAGGGGAACTTGAGTCTGAAATAGATAAATACAGAAAGCGCGATGTTGAAACCATGACAGTTTCAGGTGCCCAACGATTTATCAAGTATATTGAGGTGTATTGTCATCTGAACATTATAATACTGTTATGTAATGTTGCATTTCAAGTGTGTTTGCCATCACGTACAGATGAATTGAATGCATGTTTCGTAAAACAAAAAAAAATATTTAAAACAAAAATACAATTTCTTTCCGAGGGCAATCCTATTGTTTCCTGCTACTACCCAGTGAAACATTTCATTATCACTCAGTCATTGGCATTTTTCGATTTGAAGATTCAAAATATAGACGAAATCTCATTAAATTGTTATGTCATTAAGGACATTGTAGGCCATAAGGTTTCAAAAGGTAATTGGTTAAACAGATTAAGTTCTGATGAGGGAAATGCACGAGCAGATAAGTGCTGGTTTCAATTTGAAAAGACGAGCGAAGAAAATATGTTTAAAATTAAAGTTTATTTAAAAGATACGGTTCTTAAGGGTGATAAACCACTCGTTTGTCATTTTAGAAAAGATACAATACTTCTTAAAATGGATAATAAGTTTTTTGACAAGTATACATGTAGAATTACAAAAGTTGGTAATAGTCAATATATGATCTCCAATAGGTTAACAGGAAAACCTTACAGAATGGAAGAACCGCCCGGGAATATAATTAAACCATTTCCTCAGCATGATTGCTTTACCACAAATACGTTCTTTTGTTTTGAGAAATTTGTTCCTGTGACAGAAATGCAGACAACGTGTAGTTTGATACGTAAGATAACACTTTAATCAGTGTGACTTCCTTCCGGCAAAAGTCAGAAATAGTTTACGAAAACATCACTGAGGGCCAAGTGCCTATAGCAGGAAAATTGGAAAGTGTTTCTTATTCTCACAAATACATGATATGTAAATAAAGGTCCCATGCATTATGGCAAATACTGCAAAATCTGATCGACCATAATTTGTTTCAAAACAAATTTTAATCAATATTACCTGATACTATATCTTTCAGCAAGCACAGCAGCATATACCTCCCATACGTCAGCGTTGGTACAAAACAATGCACGAATAAACAATTTACCACACGAAAAAAAAAGAGTTCTTTTAAAGGTTAAAAATTCAATCGGGCATGCAGCCAAATGTCATTGATTTGATTCATTTTAAAATAAACTGTATTATTCATCAGATTTGTTGACTAATCCAATGAACTAATGAACTGATTAACTAATTATTTATGATGTGTTTTACGTTTTGTTCTGTTGAGTGTTTTCTTTGCATTTTTGTTACTGTTGTATTCGATTGATTAAATTTATTGTATTATTACTTTTTGTTCAATGTTATTGTATCTGTAATTAACAAGGTTTTAATGATTTTGCAATTGATTTTTATTTTATGTTAAAACCTTTGTATCATTATTTTTAACCTTATATGTATATAATTCCATTTTGTTGTCTTTTTGAACAATTCCTAATACTCTTTGTTTTTATGACTGGCATGTTCTTTTAAAACACATTTGATCTAAATTAAAAGGGCACATTCAAATTGCATAATTTGTAATGATTACCCATGTTACTATTACATTCATTATTTTCAATTTACATTTTAATCAAAAATAAAATACTTTACAGTGCTAAGTTAAAATAAATACACGTTGAGTTTCGTTTTTTCCTATATTCTTTTTGGAATCATGCCTCATCTAACAAATTTAGTTATGTGATGATAATTAAGAAATAATGTTTTTATTACAATCTTGGCAGGCACGAAATCCCATGAACTGTTGTATTTTTTATTTGCATATGTAACTGTGTTGTTACAGTACTTGATTCTATGACTTTCCTAAAAGCAGTTGATTTTTAATTTTGTTGTATATTTATGGAATAGTTTAAAATCTGTTTCGAAATATTTGGTGGATTTCTGTTACAACTAATTAATTGCATGTTTGGTTAAAGGCCAGCGAACAAGATTTCAGTTATATTCTGGACGAGAAGTTTAAAAAACAATAAATCTACAGTGAACACATAGGGTTTAAACACAGGTATAATAATTTGACTAGCAGTGAAAAAGAACGGACCGATTTGAAAGAGGGAGAATGTAACTATTTGTAACGGATATAATGAGCTGCACTTTTTCGAAATCACAAAGGTGTCTTTATTGTGAATAGTGAGTCGTACTTCCCCCAAAACGTATACTCTAACGTAAAAATTTCTTGCCTTGAAGATGGGGCCTCGGTGGCCAAGTGGTTACGGTAGTTAGTCAACTATTATAGTCTGTCAACACTGAGGATGCGAGTTCTAGTCTCACTGCGGACACGGTGTGATCAACTCGAATCTTAATTGCCAAGGACTGCCAGAAGCTCTTGGATATTATCGGTAACACGTAGACCAACCGTAAACTCAGTTGTCTACAAAACTACAACACGAACCAGGCTGACCCCAGTAAACCCGTATCATAATGAGAAAGTTTGAAGTTTGAAATGTTTCTAATTTTAAAACATTAAATTTAGAATCAAATCAAATAAAAGAATATTTCAGCTACACACTAAAAATCGATCGGAAACGGAATAGACCAACCGTAGCATTGATTGCCACTGATAACAGTATGCAGTATTGGATGGAGATTAGGCATTTTGCAGCAGAAATGAGCCTCCTTTTATCTAATTCTATAAAAGAAGTTGGTACCCAGTAATAAGTGCGGCACTCTCCAAACACACCACCTACTATGGGCCATGGACATGCTGTCAATATTATGACCTGACAATCTCCCAACAAACA
Organism: Limnoperna fortunei; assembly: GCA_944474755.1. NCBI lineage: Eukaryota > Metazoa > Mollusca > Bivalvia > Mytilida > Modiolidae > Limnoperna > Limnoperna fortunei. The sequence continues at coordinate 4,432,778 of OX104119.1, forward strand.
TGGCAGATTTGATGGTTGAACACTGGGAACCCTCGCAGTATTTTCCCAAATTAGTATTTATGTTGTCAACTGCATAGTAATAAGCATTAGACCTGTTAATGTGGTAAATTGTATTGTATGGTTATATGATCAATCGTATGGTAATTAGTATCAGGCCTACATGCATAACACTTACTCACTGAGCCTCGTGCCAACATGTCACAATATAGTCATCTTACCGACACATATCGTCTCAAAAGGAGACAAGTCACCTCTCAAAGACATGACATCTCACATTAACACCATTGCAGAATGGAACACTATATTAAGGTAATCTCGCGTGGTCATAAATCAACTTGCACCATCAACTTTGCATGGCATGCCACATTACTGTAGTGTAACCTCTAAAAGACAAAAGTTATTTTATACCAAAAAGTTACTTTAGATAGACACATGTTCACTGACGCCATGCCAAATAACAGTAATGTAATCTGTAATCTGTAAAAGACAAAATCTTCTTATACCAAAAAGTAACCTCAGATAGACACATGTTCACGTACTGCCATGCCATATTACAGTCGTGTAATCTTTAAGTAGTATTCTATATAATAGTCAGGCAATGCGTGGCACATCAGGTATTTCAGAATTTTATTAAATTTTTGGTATATGATTGGCATGAAGTAAAAATGGCTTAAACAGAAAAGTTTGAATTTTATTTCACTGGTTGCCATGGAAACGGCTATTTTGAAATCTCTAACAAAATAACATGATATTACTATAGAAATTGTTGGATTTTGCACCACTTTCCACAATTTATTTTCCTAAATACAAGTTTCTTTTGACACATTTCATACAGAATACTGAAAATTGTAATGTTTAAAGATATTTAATACCAAATACTTTTTTTGGTATCACTTTTCAAATCCAGTCAATAACCACATTTATTGACCAAGGGAGATAACTCTACGTAAAAGTCACTTTTTAAATCAAATTTCAAAGCTCAATAAAAAATTACAGCAGATATTGTTTTGAAAGGGGGCTGTTGAAACATAAAGTTTCAATATCCTTCTAAAAAATGATGAGGAGAAATTGGTGTGTTTTCTGTATATTTTGCGTTGCTATGGAAACCAATACTGGCTACTTTTTAGTTTAAATTTTGGAAAATGCTCACCCGCATAACACAATATAAACATAAAACATCTGCAAGTACAAGAGTTAATGTGTAAATATATATAGAAATTGTTGTTTTATGCTAAATCAATTAAAACCAAGTCTTGTATTTTACACGGTTGCCACGGAAACGATAAAATTACTTCCTACTTTTTTAAACATGTTTGATGCATCAAATTTTTTTATGTTTTCTTCAGTACAAAAAGTAAACTATTACATGTAACATGTAAGTACTTTGCTAAATAAAAACCATCCAATTATGCATTTCTTATTTTATTACCAACAAACTGCTCTCTTAAACAATTAAAGGTCATTCTTCTTTGTAGACATGACTAAGGGAGGTAATTCATTTTACAAAGTTTTACAAATAATAATTTAAATTTCAAGAAGTCAATCCATTCCAGTATCAGCATTTTTGTTGAAGAATAAATACATGTAAAAAACTTTTTTGTTGGTTTTGGTTTCAAAATTTTACAAAACCTATCGTTTTCCAACTCCTAGGCATAAATTTGACCTATCAAACTGGTTTGTGGATTATCATCTCCACCCGCCAAACTACATAGGTGGTAATTCTCTTTTTGTTTTGTTTTTTGGTAATAATTTAAATTGTATATGTTAATAAATAAAAATAATAAAAGGGCTTAACTAGTCTAATATTCCGCTTTCTATTTAGTTGATTTGGCTTTATTGATATATATACTCTTATTATTGACATGTGTTATTTTGAGATTTCAACCACCTCTGATGAGTCTTTATGTAGACAACAATAGGCCCCACTGGGGAGGCAGAATCGCTCAACTGGATTTTTGACGTTTCAGGAGCTAACCTGCTACAAGAGGTTATAGGACATTTCAAACCAAAGAGACTTTAGTTATGCTTCACTATATATATGTATAACAGTTCGCTAGACTTAGTTCAAGGCCAAAGACAACAAAAATCACCATTTTTTATACCTTTCACAAGACATAACTCCAAAAGGTGTCATTGGACAACTTTGATCCATTGGACAAATTTGACCCAATGGGGATATTTTTGTAGAGCTAAATGGACTGAACATTTCAGCAATTGAAAGTTTTTCTCTGTCTTGTATGTTCCTCAAGTTATAGGCCAAAATGATAAAAATCGCTATATTAAATTTTGCTCTTTTTTGACCATTTCAAGTTGAGATCTCTAAAATTATATTCTAAAATTCTAAAATCTCTAAAGGAACTAAACCTAAACTTAATCTGTAACTCATCACGGTTGACTCACATACAAAAAAATCAGTTCATTATCTACAAATATTTACAAAAAAATGCAGAAAACTGAGGTTTGACAGAGGAACGGACAGACAGATGAATAGAGTACAAACCTAAAGTCCTATTCGGCTTTTGGCGGTAAGAGACTAAAAATTGCTGTAAATTTATTGCTGCATAAACTAAGATCAAGTCAATAAAAAAACTCCTTTGGTCTTTCAGGGCTGTTCCTGAAAAAATGACACGGAATACTTAAAATAGATCATGGAAAGAATTGACTGCATGCCCACTAAGATTCATCATTTTAATAACTAATTTTTTCCTTCAGAAAACTCTATTACTATCAATTTGTTGTATTAAACAGAATTATATAGGTCGTTTCTAATTTATTCATCTTCAATGCTCGGAAGTACGGCTTCTAGATCCTCATCATTGATCACAGAGAGTTGCTGTATTTGACATCCTTTTCTTTGTAAAAGTGTCCGTCTTGAAAAATAGGCAGAAAACTGAGAAGGCTGAAGCCATTCATTTGGGGAGAATCTTAATGCACCAATAACTTTAACTATTCTCATGTCCTTTGACACATCAACAGGGTTAGCTTTTTTCCAGTCCATTCGCTTAGCTGCAGTTGATTCATCAATCTACAAAATAAAGCATAACGTTTCTGTCTACCTTATAGTAAGGGTTTGCTTTGAATTATTTTACTATTTGTTGCCTTTTTTGATGTACAAAAATCTAATTCTACATGTGAAATACTAATAAATCTTGTAATAAAAGCAATGAGAATCTAAATTATTTCGGTAGTTTAATTTTTAGTTTTTTTGTTCATACAAGTACATGAACATTTTAGTTATCCGGGACTCAAGGTCAAAATGTACAATGTAAGCTTATATCATCAGTTTGCATCCATTAAATAATATCTATAAATTGTTTTAGTGCAGTTTAAAGACATTGTACATGTATAATTTATAGCTTCTATACCATAATACTAAATAAATATTACCATCCTGACCATAGACTTCAAGAGATACATTTTGAATTGCATTCAGCTGGTATATCATTTGTTTGTCTTAAAGTATTTTTAAACTTTTCCGAATGACATATGACGGTAAAATTTATTTATTTAAAGACAAATATTTTGAATGCTCGCATGTCCTTCATCGGTGCAAATGGCATAACTTTCAATTTGAATATGCATGTACATGTATTATGGACTCCTTAGTACATGTACCATGTATGCTAAGTGGTTGCTTTCTATAAAAAAAGGAATATTAAAGCATCAAGATACTAGTACATGTACCTTAATCTCAGATATTTCAGTTACTGAGCTCTGTGTTACAGATGGTATCTTCTTCCTCTGACTGGACTGTATATGTAGTACATGTATAATTCAACATTATCTACATATTCCTAAAATTGAAAAAATCTAATTACATATAAATATTAAAACACTGATTTTGTTGCTTTGTGTAATTAAATTTCTTCTACATGTATGTACATGTATACTTCTTGTATAAATTTAATAGAGGTTAATTTTCAATATATTTAGCTGATGTCCGACTTTTTTTACTTCAGGGAATCGTCCATGGAGATTGGTTCCGCAGTAAATGACAAAAAATTAATTGGATAAAACGGTAAAAATAAAACTTTGCTTTGTATGTAAACGAAATAATATTTAAATCCTAATTTTAATTATTTTTTTTGTAAAATTGAGTTTTAATCGAATTGTTTACATTTCTAGCACCTGTTGATAAAGGGATGTAACCCAATGACATCAGCCATGTGCTCTTTCGGTTTTGCAATTTCCGGATAATTTTACTCGCGTTCCGACTTCGCGTTTAACTTTTTTTCATTTACTGCGGAACCAATCTCCATGGACGATTCCCTGAAGTAAAGAAAGTGTTTCAGTCTATGAAAAGGTTTCGCGGTTGCAACAATATGGATATATTAAAGGAATCGATATCATAATCTTAAAGAATAAATGTCCGTGAGTACGTAGAACACCTACAATCATGTTGTCAGTGCAAATTCTCAAAGCAAAATCAACAACAAAGGTAGGGGGTAGGAATTGTTTACTTTTGCGTTAGACTCCTTCGCTCACTTCGTTCGCGACAATACTTTTTTTCGTTGTCTGGCCATATTTCGACCCAAATGATATGGGGTCAAATTCCTGTGGTTAGTGGAAACACAGGTAATTTTATTTTTGGCCTAAAGTGAAAAGAGCTGAAAATCTAGACATGTATATGTAGCATGGTATAGGCTTAAAACAAATAAATTATACTTTCAAACCCACTATTTATAATGGCATTAATTGAACTACATGTACTCAAATTTTAGAGGCTAGTGAAACTTTCACTTTCAGGCATGGTGACAATGAATAAAGCAGAAACTCTAAAAATTATCTAATTTTTATAATGGTATTTTTGGACAGAGACTGATAAATACTTGATAGAAAAATGATCTCTTTATTTCACCTACCTGAACCTATTGGTCATGTTGGTACAAGATATGATATCCCAACTGTTCCAACATAATTTGACTCGTATAAAGTCTAACAGCTCTATACGGTTTTGCATCACCAAGATGATTAGGGTAGCTGCATTTCTGAGTAGGCCGCCAGTGAAGTCCCAAAGAATACCGGTGGTGTAGACAAACAGCAAATCTTAAACATAGGGAAAATATTCCACAACGAGCAGCAATTATAAAAAACCTTCACTTCAATGTTATTCAAGACTTTCAGCTTTCTGAGATGGGTTGTTATGCTTTCGGTACAGTCCATAAGTTTGACAGTTGTAAATTCCTTTGGATACATCTTTGAAATGCTGCATAATGTTGTCGAAAAGTTTGAGATTTAGCATTTCAGAAAGACTTCTGTTGATTCCATGGAGGCTGCCATGTTGGAAATGCTGCTGCCATCTAGTGGCAATATCCAAAGGGGAATAACTCTGATTGTCAAATACCAGACATTTCAATGGTATTTGACTTTAATTTATGCACAGTATATAATACAATCACATCAATTTTGGGGTTTAAATTTCAAAACTAAATTTTTTATATAATTTAGACTAAAATTTATTTCAAAATAAAATTGCTGTAAAAAAATAGAGGCATGAAATCTTAAGCATTTTACATATAAATAATGGGCAACATAGCCTAAAAAGAACGACACCATAGTCATAAATAGACAAATATATTGCTGAAAAAAGATTGTAGTTTAAATAGTTGCATCATTTGGCAATGAATTACAGTGGATTTGGTTAAACTCTAAATATTCACGTTCCCACTTTATGAAGCACTCTGACTGACTCTTATATAGAATATTTTTAAAAAAGACACAATTCAACATACACCAATAAGGTTAACCTCAGATGGACACATATTTACTGACTGCCATGTCATATAACAAAACTAACATCGGATTATATATAATATCAGTCTAATGGTTCTGACTTGGTAATTCATATTTGTCAAACTAACATTGTTATTTTCTTTTGACACAAAGGGTTTGTAAGATCAACACGACATGTAAGAATCATGAATCATTTGTTTAGGATGAAATACTTCATAATTCCTAATGGAGTGTTTGAATGCGTTGATCATTGGGTTTAGGATATAAGTTTGAAAGAGAAACTTATAACTCAATGAAACTTTCTATATCCGGAAAAACTTAAGATTTTGGGTTTTAATATCCACGATCACGAGCTATATGAAAACAACTAGTTCTTTCGGGGATACCAGCCTGTGGCGTAGCTCCTTTTACCAGGAACATACAGATTAGTTCTACTAGTCCCAGCTTTTACGCCAAAAGCAATTAGCTGGCACTTTGTACAATAAATAAATAAATAAAAAAATAAGTTTACGATGTACGATATTTAATTGTGCCCGGTTGACTCCTGGCCCATGTAACATGCACTTACATTTCAATGTTTTATTATTTGAATAGTAGGGCTATAAAAAACGTAATATTTGTTATTGAAATACGATCTTTTGGCAATCTGTAGTTGTTATCGCGTAGTTTCTGTGTGATCGAAATAACCCAACGATGTGATCGAATTTATCGGACACGTGATCAAATTTTCTATCTACATCGTGTAGGTTTCCATGTTCAATTCTAAAAAGAAATGTATTATGATAGAAATTATTTTCTGGTACACGAACAACCGTTTTTTCTATGCACTCAAAATACTCCCTGCTTAGTATCGGGTGATATTTATGCCGTTAAACATTACTTATCGAAATATCTCGACTTTGCCCTTAAAAACAGACATAAGCCACAAACATACCCTTACAGACTAGCAAAAAGCTAATTTTACTATTTAAACTACATAGATCTAAATAACAGAAGATTACAAAACACAAATCAAAAGTTAAACATATATATAAAACACAAGACAGTTTTGTCAAAGGCGTGTTTTATTTTCATTCAAACTTTTAACCTATGACCTGATTAAGAGTCGAACAAGCAGGTTTCAACAAAATAAAAATAAAAGGTAAACCAAAACACCCATCACAAAATGAGTCATAAAAGATAATGTCAGCTTTTTACATCATAGAAATGTATATTGAAGAAGAACGGCAAAATTAGTTTAGTTTGATTAGTATTTTTGAACAAGAACATGCAACTTAGTCTTGCACGAATGTTGCCCTACTAGCAATAAATGAAAGAGCTTATCAGGAAAAGCAATAAGATACAAAGGCAGTCACGAAAACGTTATTTTCATGTATCCATGCACATATTTTAAGTCAAATTTTTGACTTAAGGTAGCAACAAACTGTGTTCACAATGTTCTGTCCACACTGAAATCTGAATACATAAAATGGACAACTGAAAAACAGCTACTTACTGCATAGTTTGCATGTTCACTTGATCTTGGAACTGCCAAAAGTTAAGAGCTATACGGACGTTACATACATAAATTTACATTGTTGAGGCTCCCATGTATTGATTTGATTGTGTTCAATGAATATAAGAATTTATCGCTTTAACAATGTTTTTTGTTCAATCATCTTAAGTAAACATTTTTCTAATTTAAGGTGACATAGGAGTCATTGATGAGTCACATATTCCAAAAGTGTCCCTTATAGACCATCTACAAGAATACCTTAACCGAAAGATGACACAGTCAGTCGTGTTACAAGCGATTAGCGACAGTAATGGCATATTTACGGACTGTTTTGTTATTTTTACCTCTGCTCAGGAGATGGGATATACACTGTTCTACATTTGTATATCTACTGTTAGTAAAATATTTTTCATAGGTATTGATCACGTTTTTAAGTAACAACTTTCGGCTACATGTACTTGAATTTTTTTGTCTGCATAAGGGACCGACCATTTAACTTGAACGGGTGGGGGTGGGGCCTGGTTTTTTTCTAATAAATATTTAGAATATGAACAATATTTAGGCTGAAATGATAAAAAATACAATTATGTTAATTTTGAAAAAGCATTCGTCCCGACGCATAAAAAAACTAAAAAAGATTATTTGTGCTGCGAAAAAAAGTCTGGTCAAACTAAAAGACCAAGGCCTCTCCCTTCAAGTTAAATGGTAACTCCTTAAGCCATATAAGGGTGGAATTCTTTTTTTAAAAGTCTTTCAACTCCTTCCTTTCTAAAGAGAACGTCAAGTGTGCTTCCTTATATTTGTTCGTTCTTTTTTTCCAAATATCTCTAAACATTCACATGAAAACGGAGAGAATGTTATTATAACAATGAGGCTCTCAAGAGCCTATATCGCTCACCTTAAACCTCAAGGTCTAGATGATCCTAGGTTTTCCTTTCATAATGAAATTTTGCACGAAGAGAGATCTTACTCAACTGAACAACGTTTGGTCTTACACTGATTATTTATCTCTTTTCATTTTCAAAGTAATAGCTTTGAAAAACAAAAATTTGCCAAAAATTACATTTCAAGGGCAATATCTCCTACACCGGTTCAAGGATCATCGTGAAAATTTGCATACAGGTGGATCATATCATGCTGAACATATTACTCAATACCAGAATGTTGGTATCTGACTTAGTTTTTAGACCCCTATGTTCTGTTTAGTAAAAACGGCCATTTTATTTGTTAAGTAAAAAATTCTTCAACTTTTTGTTAAGAATACCCTAAGGGGCAATCATGCAAAATTTCAAGTCAATTGGTCCAGTGGTCTACACCTTTGGAAAAGTTAACATACGATGACGGATGACCATGGTCGCAAAGTGATGACAATAGCTCACATGGTCTTTTGCCAGATTAGCCCAAAATGAAATCTATATTTTTCTACGACTCTTCTTGCTTTTATCTGCCAACTATGGTAAAAAGTAATTTCATTATTGTTTCAGGAATTCCTGAATCAAGACATGATACCTATATCTTAAGACAGTCTGCGTTATACACTGCCATTAACAACGACAAGAACAAGTATTTACCTGATGAGCAGTTTTTATAATTTTTTATATAATAATGTCAGCTTGTGTTCTGAACAATATTCAATGACTGTATGACGATGACCTGGAACTAGACATAGACACTGATATCTAGTCATCTGAGTTGGGCTTAGCAACATCTACTAATGGAACAAGTTCTTTGCTTAAAGCCTCATGTGAATGTATCAGGAAACGAAATGTGATCTACAATGAACTGAACTGATACAACAGATGTTTGGACTGTTTTTTTTCTGCAAAATCCTTTCAGTAGTTTCCGAGGAGTTGCGTCCACAAAAAAGGTGACGACGGACGCACAGACGGACGGAAAAACGACTACTAAGTCCCTCCGTCACGATGCGGCGGGTGACAATTAAGGTATCATGCCTGGTGAATATTTTCTACTCGGGTGAAATTAATTATCGTTTTGCACATTAAAAAATTGTAAAGCAGGTTAAATACTTTATGAACTAAGACACACTATTTACATAACCTAATGAAACGAATATAACAGTATAGTTAAATTATTTTCCCAAATAAAGTATATTCCTGTATTGCACTCAATGCGATGCCAGTGTCTTGGATGTTACTATACAATACAAGGGTTATTGCATGAATACTGAAGAATATTTACCCTCGTAGAAAATATATTACACACTCGTAAACTCGTGCATTATACAATTCTACTTGGAACAATATTTCCCAGTATCAGTGACAGAAATTAACGGTCGCCCACTCGCCCACGGCGACTAAATTGTCAGCTGGGCGATTAAAATCTTGTTTCAAAGGAGCCCAGCTGGCGACTAAATTCTCAATGAGGACCTGGGCGAGAGAAACTTGTTGATAAGGGGGCCAAACCTCTCTGACGAAGCTTTTTTTAAATAATAAAGCATTTTATTAACGTACATGTTTACCGGAAACAAAAGTTGCTTAAACTGATCCCGAATTTCGAAACCCAGTCGCGAAACGCGGAATATTTCGTGTTTTTTCCGTAACAGATCGTAACTACAATCATTTTCTGTTTTCCGATATGCAATCGTCGATGTGGAAAATGGAGAGAATTAAAAATAAACTGGGGCATGATGATGATGAGGAAGGGGAAACAGATTCTGAGGTAGGAAACGAACTGAATGAGGATTGTGTATATAAAAAACTTTTGTAAAAATAAAGATGTACTTAAAAATTTATTAAATTTTTGAGGGTGCGTGCCTTTTACACGAATTGTTCATTCTCAATGGTGACACCTGGGCTACTACATTTTGATCTGGGCTCCTAAATTTTAAAATGTAGGGGCCCAGGTGGCTACTGGCTAAAAAAGTTAAGTTCTGTCCCTGACATAATATGCAAACTGTCTTGATGTTTTATAAGCAGGGATCCAGTTTTAAGCTGTAAGGGGAGACAACTATTGTAAATTATTCCTAATAGAATTGAATGTATTGGTTCCTTAAATACAAGGAGACCGGGAAGACTTCTTGTCAACTTGTCAAATGTGTCGTTTTCATGCAAATAATCGTGTACTTATGTTTAACAAATTACCCCTCGTGGTGCCTGGTAGGATTTTATGTCCGTACACGGTTACAATTCTCATTCTGTTACAAGCTTTATATGTAACATGTGTTCCACTAACAATTACAAACTTGCCCCCCCCCCCCCCTGTATTGTCACGCTAAAATCTGCTCGCACATAAAATAACAGCAGTCAATTCTATCTTCTATATAACTATGAATTCCGACTTTCATTGCAGTATGAATATTTTTGTTAATTTGAACGTCCACTATGATTTTATTTGAGGAATATCAAATGAATATAAACCGACACGTCAGTCTCCGTAACTGCAAATTCTGTCCTCGCAAACCCGAGCAGGTATTGTTTTTTCTGCATCTATTATTTGTTTTTGTCAAAGTTATATTTTCCACTATATATTACCATCAAACATATTTATCGCATGTAGATTAAAACGAGTTTTAATACAAAGCCTCGATTCAACAAACACCCCGGGTTTCTCAAACGCTTAACCTCAAGGTCACACAAACAGAGCAAAATAAATACAGATAATATTAAGGTAAACCTTTACAATGACACCTGCCATAAAATACCTGCCCCTGTGTGGACTACCTGTCGCTTAACACATGTACCCTAAATAATCTCAACGTCGGAATGCTTTAAAACCCGGCAAATAAGACATGCTTCATCAGAACTGCCAATCTATAGTGTTTTAAAACGGAGTTAAGAATGAGATTGACTTTGCATTTCTTTGTTGTAGTGTAGATTGAGTTGATAAAACATGGAATGCACTCAGATGCATACAAGGATGATTTTAACATGCTTATCTCTGTTATCTGTTGTTCAAGTTTTCATTTTGAAATGAGTTTATAAAAAATCTATTAATTTAATTCACGTAACTTCCGGCTAAAGTGTTAAAAAATACAATATGGCAATTAAAAAAAATTGATACATATTTTGCTTGTTGAGTGATTTTAACATTTGTAAGCATCATGGCAAAGAGTTTTAACCAAAAATAAACCCTTTCGCGGATGTGGTGCCGTTCTATTTCTTGTACTCATAACGTCCAGAATAGACTGCATGAAGTATTCACTTTATGGGGTTAAACAGCAGTTGATAGGTCTTGTTTTAATGACTAAATGGATGATTAAAAATCGCTTATATTTTATCGCTCGGTGAATATGTTTCACTTTGAAGAACTTGAAGTCACGATTCCACATCTTCTCTTGCATATCAGCTGCGATAAAAGTCCTGTACGAATTTGAATTGTATTGCCGTACTGTCTTGTTGCACCATACTAAAAGTTTGCGAAGCGAGATCCAAATAATCAGTCAGTTGTGTATAATGAAGAACCAACCACTAAGCCAGTCGCCAGTTCAAGAATCAATCACGTAGTCCGTCGCCTGTTGTCAAGAACCAACTACTTAGTCAGTCGATTGTTGTCAAGAACCTACCACTTAGTCCGTAGACTCTTGTCAGGAACCACTGGTTGGTGCCCAAAACTTACTAATGGCCGATTGATTGGGTTTTCTAATGCAAAAAAATATAATGCCGAAAAAGCTACTCGAGCTATGTACGACGTCTTAAAAAAGGGGAGACTACATAATTTATCTTTGGAATGTATGCTTGACTTATTCGATAAAATTATACAACCTATTTTGCTCTACGGCTGTGAGGTATGGGGTGTCGGTAATAACTCTATTATAGAACGAGTACATCTGAAATTTTGTAAACTTTTGTTGAATGCAAAGAAATCGACTCCCGATTTCATGACTTATGGTGAACTCGGCAGACATTCGCTTGACATCTGTATTAAACTTAGAATGATTAAGTTTTGGGGGAAATTAGTTAGTGGTAAAGAGAGTAAGCTGCCTTTCGTTTTATACAAGTTAGCCTATTCAAACTACGATGACTACTCGTGGGTCTCTTATATTAAATCTATACTAGATGACTGTGGTAAATCAAATCTGTGGCTTTCTCAAAACTTCCCAAGTATTTCATGGTTAGATAGCGCAATTAAACAAACACTGTCAGATCATTTTAAACAGCAGTGGCTTTCCAACCTACACGAGAGCCCTAACGCTATTAATTACAGAATGTACAAAGAAGATTTAGAGTTCGAAAATTATTTTAATATACTCAATGATAAAAACTATATTACCTTTTTTCGTTTTAGAACCACGAATCATAAATTACCTGTAGAATCCGGTAGATGGCACAATATACAAAGACAAAATCGAATATGTATTTTGTGTCAATCGCCGGATATAGGAGATGAATTTCATTATATCTTGGTATGCAAATCACTTTGTAAAGAGAGAAAACAGTTTGTTAAAACGAAATTCTATACGAGCCCAAACGTTATAAAATTTAAGGAATTGATGAATTGCCAACATTAACCAGATCTGATCAAACTTTGTAAATTTATTCGAACTATAAACAAAAAACTAGAATCTCCTGGGTAGAGTGAAATTGAAATTTCTTACTAATCTTTAATTATGTATTTTATCTGTATCTCTGTACCTTTTTCATTATATTATTCATCTTGTACATATTTTTTTTGCATATGATATTATATGTCGTACTTTTGTATTTACTTCTCTGTACCTGGTTTTGGTTTTGGAGAATAAAGATATATATATGACAGCATGCGACTGATTTTGTGGTTGGCAGATCCAACAGAGCGGGTCGAACGAATAATCATGCCCTCACATGGTTAATCCGACAAATTACAAAACTAACATCGGATTATTTCGGCATTAAAATTCGGCCTATTACTCCTCCCCCTACCGTAGCCCTGCGGCCCACTATATCCCTATATACTAGGGCCGATATGAAAAATTACATGCTATAATCTGTTTATCTCATATTTGAAAACCATACAGTCAAACTTTTATCCGAAAGAAAGAAGATGCAAAACAGTTTAATATTATAAAAAAACGTAATAAAAAATAAAAAAAAACGTACACAAAACTCAAAACAGTTGAATATAATTGGTTTATTTAGAAGAAAGCCTGTATTGATCACAGATGTGTCGCTCAGTAAAAATTCATTATTTTTTTCGTTAGGTATTTTCATATTTCATACTATAAACAAATAAAGACGTTTCTGCAATGAAAGCAACAAACCTGTTATCCGTCATTTTGTTAGTTGAAGTTCGTCTGCTATGTTGACATAACAGCGGAAGTGCAAAAATAAAGCGGAAGCTAAAAATCGATATCAGCCACAGGGGCTAATATCGATATTAGAGCCGAGGGCTGATATGAGTCAGTATGCATGCAATAACCCTATACTACTGCTCTTCCATAATACAAATAGTGTTCAAAATAAATCCTGAACCAGAAAATATGTGATGTTCATAACAACAATGGAAAAAACAACAATAGGTTTTGCAATTTGTAGAAATCGGTCAAAGACAGAAATGATCGAATTTCTTTGACAGGAAGTAGATGAGTGACACACTGTGAATATGAGTGAAAACGCATCCCACAGTATGAGGCACTAACGTAAAGCTACATACCATTGTACACTGTCCATAATCTATCAAACAAAAATACTAATTTTATCAGTTATACCTGCATTCACTTCATTTCCAGCATCAGTATTCTCTGTTAAAGTGGACTCCAGATCATGCTAACTAGGCAAGGAATCACAGATTACATCGTCAAATTTATCATGGTCAACTAAAGTTCAAATTATCCAGGCATCCATCTTTTTCAAGACAGTCTTTCCAATATCATTTTAAGATTTTTGCACTTGATTGAGTGTACAATTTCCCCGTAAACTGTGGCTTCAGGCTTTGCTATGTAAGTTTGTGTTCATCATCATATGTTCTAGCAAGGAATGCATTTAAAGTTTTCTTGGAAATGTACTTATGGTATTCTGTCTACATGTGATCCCTTACTAGGCCTCTAGTAGATTCTCTCAGCATTCTCTGCAACATCTATATGCAAACAATGATCTGTTAAATACACATAATTATACATGTTCATATATATTTAAAAAAATCTAATGCTACCAATGTTACCCATTATCACTAAATAATCATATGTCTCAGCTTCATATGAAAAATATCTGTGAAAGTAACTACTTGTATGGTCATTTTTCGTTTAACAGGAAGTAGGTTAGCCACATAAATGAAATCAAAACCCGCGTTATGGGACCCCATGCTGATACTGTAGTCCAAATATGAAGGGGTTGTGATAAGAAGTTTCTGAGAAAACTGTTACGAAAATATTTTCCCTGTCAGCTCGCCCGACATTCACTATTTTTTAACCTTGACTTTTCACACTATTTAATCTAGAAAAAATGGATACGAACAGACTAACACAGCGCCAAAACAAGTTTTCATATAAATAAATACAAAAACAAGGTAGTAAATATTTAAAGCCACGTCAGAAGCATCTGATCTCTCTTTTTTATCTTAACTTTATTTGATCTCACCAGATTTTATTTTCTCTAACTCATAAAAAGGTCCATTTTTACACAAGCTTCCTTTTTCTCCTTGTAATTTGATCTCCATTTCTTGAGATTTGCTGACCTAGTTGTAAAATTGTTCTGCATACGTTTTGTTTGTAAAAAATACCAGAAGATTAATACATGTTTTCCTGTTTTCATGTACAAGAAAGTTGAATATGCAAAATTGTTCTTTAAATAATTAAAACAATAATCAATATTGATAAGATCTACATTACAAATGTACCTGGTCCATGTTTGTTTGGATTTAAGCGTTTTAAGATCATGTATAATGCAATATGTATTTCTATTCTAAAATGGAGCATACGTAATTTTAATTATTCTTTGTATGCACATATTTGTATTGGGACGGGATTTTCATCCAAAATTTAAAATGCCCCTTTTGCCATCATTCTAGTATAAATACCCGTGGTTTCAAGAACATGTTGGTTTGTATATATGTAAATTAAAAAAATAATAAAAGAAAAAAAATAAATAAAATAAAACAAAACAAACCCCAGAAAATTACATAAAAAAATAAAGCAATTGAAATATAACAATAATAATAATAATAATAATAGTAATCAAAAAATAATGATAATAGAAAGGAAAATAAATAATACATGTTAAAATCATCAAATAAAAAATTAGGCTCCGTACGAGGTAAAATAAATACCGCTTAGGACACCTACCACCTTTACATTAAAAGTGAATTATATTAAAGAATTATATTTCAAACCTTAAACTATAAAAAATTCTAAAATAACAAAATTATTAAAACCCCAAAAATCCATGTCCGTAAGGACCGTTCGACCAAGGACATTAAGTTGTCGTTGTAGGACGTAAACCCCTCCAAGCCCAAGAACATGTTGGTTTTCTATCGGTCTGTCCCAGACAGCCTATACCCAATATTACATTTATTTGACTTAATTTACCTTTATAATAATGAAAGTATTCAAAAACGTAGTATTAACTTCCCTCAGTTATCAAACTTTGATAATTTTTACTGCTGCTTCAATAATGAAGATATAAGAATTCTTAATGACTTGGGCTCCTTTCTGATAAAATGTAATTTGATATAATTTAACATATATTGATTTATATATCTTAGTCATATACATTATATGTTATTCCGGTCTTAGACAGGGTCTATAATGTCACATTCACGACTTAGGAGTTATATTCCATGAGCGGAAGGCGAATGAAATATACGTCCTTAGTCGTGAATGTGACATTATATACCCTGTCTAAGAACGGAATAACTATTACATTACAGTTCACATCTTAAATTAGGTATATTTAGCGGGAAAAGCAAATATTTTGGAAAGAGCTATGTAGCGTAATTTCTTTTGGAAACTTGTTCAAGTTATCTGCATTTCTTTGGAAAATATACGTTTTAAGTCAACGAATATTTAAAAAATGCATTTTTATTAATAGTTATTATACAACAAAATTACACTCGGGAATTAGTCAAATTACGTTATTATTGATAATATCTATATATATTCAATAAATATTGGCCCTTTTGGCACCCCATCTTTACTTTTACATGTATGACGCTTCGAAGACCATTCGGGGTTTATAACACATTTTGAAAGTTCATTTAAAAATAGGGTATATTTTTGTTGAACATCAAAATAATAAAAATAAAAAAAAACATTATTATATATCAAAAACTGCGAAAATTTAAGTTTTTTTAAATGTAAATCGTCTTCTGTTAAAAAAATAACCCAATTGTATCTTAAACCGGAAGTGTCAAAGTAAAAGTTTACGAAGCACCAAATTCAATATCGGTGGAGCTTGTATTGGTTTCAATTGACGTTTGAATGTGGACGTTTATCAGTGAATTGAAATAGGAAAACTAGCAATTGACAGTAATGTCATTTTGAAGCTATTAAAATGAATATCATTGGATTATGGACGATTGAAATTAATGAATATCAACGGATTTTGACGATGTCTTGACTGAGAATGCATGATGATGATGTGCAGGTACATGTTTAATAACTTTCATTGCGCTTGAGAACAAGTTTCTCTTTTGTTGTTATATGCTTTGACACACTTTTATTGAGGACACAACAAAATCATACAGGATTTGTGACCTACAGACATTATTGAGCTACAACCCCTCTTTTTTCTGATTTTTGCCTTCTATCGCTGATATTTGAGTAGTTTTGTATCTTAATTTACTTACCTTCTTTTATTTCAACAAATATAGTAGATATAGTAGATATCATTTTATTTACGTCGTTTAAAACAGGATAGGGTTAGACATTGGTGCACGTTGTCAGTTTTTCATTCAAAGCGGAACGGAGGCGGCCATGATGATTTGTTTTCCCAGGGGCACCATACCATAACAATATTCCTTATGTATACGGCTGTAGATATATACATAGCCTGATTTATACTTTCTATATCCGGAAAAACTTAAGATTTTGGGTTTTAATATCCACGATCACGAGCTATATGAAAACAACTAGTTCTTTCGGGGATACCAGCCTGTGGCGTAGCTCCTTTTACCAGGAACATACAGATTAGTTCTACTAGTCCCAGCTTTTACGCCAAAAGCAATTAGCTGGCACTTTGTACAATAAATAAATAAATAAAAAAATAAGTTTACGATGTACGATATTTAATTGTGCCCGGTTGACTCCTGGCCCATGTAACATGCACTTACATTTCAATGTTTTATTATTTGAATAGTAGGGCTATAAAAAACGTAATATTTGTTATTGAAATACGATCTTTTGGCAATCTGTAGTTGTTATCGCGTAGTTTCTGTGTGATCGAAATAACCCAACGATGTGATCGAATTTATCGGACACGTGATCAAATTTTCTATCTACATCGTGTAGGTTTCCATGTTCAATTCTAAAAAGAAATGTATTATGATAGAAATTATTTTCTGGTACACGAACAACCGTTTTTTCTATGCACTCAAAATACTCCCTGCTTAGTATCGGGTGATATTTATGCCGTTAAACATTACTTATCGAAATATCTCGACTTTGCCCTTAAAAACAGACATAAGCCACAAACATACCCTTACAGACTAGCAAAAAGCTAATTTTACTATTTAAACTACATAGATCTAAATAAAAGAAGATTACAAAACACAAATCAAAAGTTAAACATATATATAAAACACAAGACAGTTTTGTCAAAGGCGTGTTTTATTTTCATTCAAACTTTTAACATATGACCTGATTAAGAGTCGAACAAGCAGGTTTCAACAAAATAAAAATAAAAGGTAAACCAAAACACCGATCACAAAAAATGAGTCATAAAAGATAATGTCAGCTTTTTACATCATAGAAATGTATATTGAAGAAGAACGGCAAAATTAGTTTAGTTTGATTAGTATTTTTGAACAAGAACATGCAACTTAGTCTTGCACGAATGTTGCCCTACTAGCAATAAATGAAAGAGCTTATCAGGAAAAGCAATAAGATACAAAGGCAGTCACGAAAACGTTATTTTCATGTATCCATGCACATATTTTAAGTCAAATTTTTGACTTAAGGTAGCAACAAACTGTGTTCACAATGTTCTGTCCACACTGAAATCTGAATACATAAAATGGACAACTGAAAAACAGCTACTTACTGCATAGTTTGCATGTTCACTTGATCTTGGAACTGCCAAAAGTTAAGAGCTATACGGACGTTACATACATAAATTTACATTGTTGAGGCTCCCATGTATTGATTTGATTGTGTTCAATGAATATAAGAATTTATCGCTTTAACAATGTTTTTTGTTCAATCATCTTAAGTAAACATTTTTCTAATTTAAGGTGACATAGGAGTCATTGATGAGTCACATATTCCAAAAGTGTCCCTTATAGACCATCTACAAGAATACCTTAACCGAAAGATGACACAGTCAGTCGTGTTACAAGCGATTAGCGACAGTAATGGCATATTTACGGACTGTTTTGTTATTTTTACCTCTGCTCAGGAGATGGGATATACACTGTTCTACATTTGTATATCTACTGTTAGTAAAATATTTTTCATAGGTATTGATCACGTTTTTAAGTAACAACTTTCGGCTACATGTACTTGAATTTTTTTGTCTGCATAAGGGACCGACCATTTAACTTGAACGGGTGGGGGTGGGGCCTGGTTTTTTTCTAATAAATATTTAGAATATGAACAATATTTAGGCTGAAATGATAAAAAATACAATTATGTTAATTTTGAAAAAGCATTCGTCCCGACGCATAAAAAAACTAAAAAAGATTATTTGTGCTGCGAAAAAAAGTCTGGTCAAACTAAAAGACCAAGGCCTCTCCCTTCAAGTTAAATGGTAACTCCTTAAGCCATATAAGGGTGGAATTCTTTTTTTAAAAGTCTTTCAACTCCTTCCTTTCTAAAGAGAACGTCAAGTGTGCTTCCTTATATTTGTTCGTTCTTTTTTTCCAAATATCTCTAAACATTCACATGAAAACGGAGAGAATGTTATTATAACAATGAGGCTCTCAAGAGCCTATATCGCTCACCTTAAACCTCAAGGTCTAGATGATCCTAGGTTTTCCTTTCATAATGAAATTTTGCACGAAGAGAGATCTTACTCAACTGAACAACGTTTGGTCTTACACTGATTATTTATCTCTTTTCATTTTCAAAGTAATAGCTTTGAAAAACAAAAATTTGCCAAAAATTACATTTCAAGGGCAATATCTCCTACACCGGTTCAAGGATCATCGTGAAAATTTGCATACAGGTGGATCATATCATGCTGAACATATTACTCAATACCAGAATGTTGGTATCTGACTTAGTTTTTAGACCCCTATGTTCTGTTTAGTAAAAACGGCCATTTTATTTGTTAAGTAAAAAATTCTTCAACTTTTTGTTAAGAATACCCTAAGGGGCAATCATGCAAAATTTCAAGTCAATTGGTCCAGTGGTCTACACCTTTGGAAAAGTTAACATACGATGACGGATGACCATGGTCGCAAAGTGATGACAATAGCTCACATGGTCTTTTGCCAGATTAGCCCAAAATGAAATCTATATTTTTCTACGACTCTTCTTGCTTTTATCTGCCAACTATGGTAAAAAGTAATTTCATTATTGTTTCAGGAATTCCTGAATCAAGACATGATACCTATATCTTAAGACAGTCTGCGTTATACACTGCCATTAACAACGACAAGAACAAGTATTTACCTGATGAGCAGTTTTTATAATTTTTTATATAATAATGTCAGCTTGTGTTCTGAACAATATTCAATGACTGTATGACGATGACCTGGAACTAGACATAGACACTGATATCTAGTCATCTGAGTTGGGCTTAGCAACATCTACTAATGGAACAAGTTCTTTGCTTAAAGCCTCATGTGAATGTATCAGGAAACGAAATGTGATCTACAATGAACTGAACTGATACAACAGATGTTTGGACTGTTTTTTTTCTGCAAAATCCTTTCAGTAGTTTCCGAGGAGTTGCGTCCACAAAAAAGGTGACGACGGACGCACAGACGGACGGAAAAACGACTACTAAGTCCCTCCGTCACGATGCGGCGGGTGACAATTAAGGTATCATGCCTGGTGAATATTTTCTACTCGGGTGAAATTAATTATCGTTTTGCACATTAAAAAATTGTAAAGCAGGTTAAATACTTTATGAACTAAGACACACTATTTACATAACCTAATGAAACGAATATAACAGTATAGTTAAATTATTTTCCCAAATAAAGTATATTCCTGTATTGCACTCAATGCGATGCCAGTGTCTTGGATGTTACTATACAATACAAGGGTTATTGCATGAATACTGAAGAATATTTACCCTCGTAGAAAATATATTACACACTCGTAAACT
Organism: Limnoperna fortunei; assembly: GCA_944474755.1. Classification (NCBI taxonomy): domain Eukaryota; kingdom Metazoa; phylum Mollusca; class Bivalvia; order Mytilida; family Modiolidae; genus Limnoperna; species Limnoperna fortunei. Next base: position 4,453,367 of record OX104119.1, read on the forward strand.
CGTGCATTATACAATTCTACTTGGAACAATATTTCCCAGTATCAGTGACAGAAATTAACGGTCGCCCACTCGCCCACGGCGACTAAATTGTCAGCTGGGCGATTAAAATCTTGTTTCAAAGGAGCCCAGCTGGCGACTAAATTCTCAATGAGGACCTGGGCGAGAGAAACTTGTTGATAAGGGGGCCAAACCTCTCTGACGAAGCTTTTTTTAAATAATAAAGCATTTTATTAACGTACATGTTTACCGGAAACAAAAGTTGCTTAAACTGATCCCGAATTTCGAAACCCAGTCGCGAAACGCGGAATATTTCGTGTTTTTTCCGTAACAGATCGTAACTACAATCATTTTCTGTTTTCCGATATGCAATCGTCGATGTGGAAAATGGAGAGAATTAAAAATAAACTGGGGCATGATGATGATGAGGAAGGGGAAACAGATTCTGAGGTAGGAAACGAACTGAATGAGGATTGTGTATATAAAAAACTTTTGTAAAAATAAAGATGTACTTAAAAATTTATTAAATTTTTGAGGGTGCGTGCCTTTTACACGAATTGTTCATTCTCAATGGTGACACCTGGGCTACTACATTTTGATCTGGGCTCCTAAATTTTAAAATGTAGGGGCCCAGGTGGCTACTGGCTAAAAAAGTTAAGTTCTGTCCCTGACATAATATGCAAACTGTCTTGATGTTTTATAAGCAGGGATCCAGTTTTAAGCTGTAAGGGGAGACAACTATTGTAAATTATTCCTAATAGAATTGAATGTATTGGTTCCTTAAATACAAGGAGACCGGGAAGACTTCTTGTCAACTTGTCAAATGTGTCGTTTTCATGCAAATAATCGTGTACTTATGTTTAACAAATTACCCCTCGTGGTGCCTGGTAGGATTTTATGTCCGTACACGGTTACAATTCTCATTCTGTTACAAGCTTTATATGTAACATGTGTTCCACTAACAATTACAAACTTGCCCCCCCCCCCTGTATTGTCACGCTAAAATCTGCTCGCACATAAAATAACAGCAGTCAATTCTATCTTCTATATAACTATGAATTCCGACTTTCATTGCAGTATGAATATTTTTGTTAATTTGAACGTCCACTATGATTTTATTTGAGGAATATCAAATGAATATAAACCGACACGTCAGTCTCCGTAACTGCAAATTCTGTCCTCGCAAACCCGAGCAGGTATTGTTTTTTCTGCATCTATTATTTGTTTTTGTCAAAGTTATATTTTCCACTATATATTACCATCAAACATATTTATCGCATGTAGATTAAAACGAGTTTTAATACAAAGCCTCGATTCAACAAACACCCCGGGTTTCTCAAACGCTTAACCTCAAGGTCACACAAACAGAGCAAAATAAATACAGATAATATTAAGGTAAACCTTTACAATGACACCTGCCATAAAATACCTGCCCCTGTGTGGACTACCTGTCGCTTAACACATGTACCCTAAATAATCTCAACGTCGGAATGCTTTAAAACCCGGCAAATAAGACATGCTTCATCAGAACTGCCAATCTATAGTGTTTTAAAACGGAGTTAAGAATGAGATTGACTTTGCATTTCTTTGTTGTAGTGTAGATTGAGTTGATAAAACATGGAATGCACTCAGATGCATACAAGGATGATTTTAACATGCTTATCTCTGTTATCTGTTGTTCAAGTTTTCATTTTGAAATGAGTTTATAAAAAATCTATTAATTTAATTCACGTAACTTCCGGCTAAAGTGTTAAAAAATACAATATGGCAATTAAAAAAAATTGATACATATTTTGCTTGTTGAGTGATTTTAACATTTGTAAGCATCATGGCAAAGAGTTTTAACCAAAAATAAACCCTTTCGCGGATGTGGTGCCGTTCTATTTCTTGTACTCATAACGTCCAGAATAGACTGCATGAAGTATTCACTTTATGGGGTTAAACAGCAGTTGATAGGTCTTGTTTTAATGACTAAATGGATGATTAAAAATCGCTTATATTTTATCGCTCGGTGAATATGTTTCACTTTGAAGAACTTGAAGTCACGATTCCACATCTTCTCTTGCATATCAGCTGCGATAAAAGTCCTGTACGAATTTGAATTGTATTGCCGTACTGTCTTGTTGCACCATACTAAAAGTTTGCGAAGCGAGATCCAAATAATCAGTCAGTTGTGTATAATGAAGAACCAACCACTAAGCCAGTCGCCAGTTCAAGAATCAATCACGTAGTCCGTCGCCTGTTGTCAAGAACCAACTACTTAGTCAGTCGATTGTTGTCAAGAACCTACCACTTAGTCCGTAGACTCTTGTCAGGAACCACTGGTTGGTGCCCAAAACTTACTAATGGCCGATTGATTGGGTTTTCTAATGCAAAAAAATATAATGCCGAAAAAGCTACTCGAGCTATGTACGACGTCTTAAAAAAGGGGAGACTACATAATTTATCTTTGGAATGTATGCTTGACTTATTCGATAAAATTATACAACCTATTTTGCTCTACGGCTGTGAGGTATGGGGTGTCGGTAATAACTCTATTATAGAACGAGTACATCTGAAATTTTGTAAACTTTTGTTGAATGCAAAGAAATCGACTCCCGATTTCATGATTTATGGTGAACTCCGCAGACATTCGCTTGACATCTGTATTAAACTTAGAATGATTAAGTTTTGGGGGAAATTAGTTAGTGGTAAAGAGAGTAAGCTGCCTTTCGTTTTATACAAGTTAGCCTATTCAAACTACGATGACTACTCGTGGGTCTCTTATATTAAATCTATACTAGATGACTGTGGTAAATCAAATCTGTGGCTTTCTCAAAACTTCCCAAGTATTTCATGGTTAGATAGCGCAATTAAACAAACACTGTCAGATCATTTTAAACAGCAGTGGCTTTCCAACCTACACGAGAGCCCTAACGCTATTAATTACAGAATGTACAAAGAAGATTTAGAGTTCGAAAATTATTTTAATATACTCAATGATAAAAACTATATTACCTTTTTTCGTTTTAGAACCACGAATCATAAATTACCTGTAGAATCCGGTAGATGGCACAATATACAAAGACAAAATCGAATATGTATTTTGTGTCAATCGCCGGATATAGGAGATGAATTTCATTATATCTTGGTATGCAAATCACTTTGTAAAGAGAGAAAACAGTTTGTTAAAACGAAATTCTATACGAGCCCAAACGTTATAAAATTTAAGGAATTGATGAATTGCCAACATTAACCAGATCTGATCAAACTTTGTAAATTTATTCGAACTATAAACAAAAAACTAGAATCTCCTGGGTAGAGTGAAATTGAAATTTCTTACTAATCTTTAATTATGTATTTTATCTGTATCTCTGTACCTTTTTCATTATATTATTCATCTTGTACATATTTTTTTGCATATGATATTATATGTCGTACTTTTGTATTTACTTCTCTGTACCTGGTTTTGGTTTTGGAGAATAAAGATATATATATATGACAGCATGCGACTGATTTTGTGGTTGGCAGATCCAACAGAGCGGGTCGAACGAATAATCATGCCCTCACATGGTTAATCCGACAAATTACAAAACTAACATCGGATTATTTCGGCATTAAAATTCGGCCTATTACTCCTCCCCCTACCGTAGCCCTGCGGCCCACTATATCCCTATATACTAGGGCCGATATGAAAAATTACATGCTATAATCTGTTTATCTCATATTTGAAAACCATACAGTCAAACTTTTATCCGAAAGAAAGAAGATGCAAAACAGTTTAATATTATAAAAAAACGTAATAAAAAATAAAAAAAAACGTACACAAAACTCAAAACAGTTGAATATAATTGGTTTATTTAGAAGAAAGCCTGTATTGATCACAGATGTGTCGCTCAGTAAAAATTCATTATTTTTTTCGTTAGGTATTTTCATATTTCATACTATAAACAAATAAAGACGTTTCTGCAATGAAAGCAACAAACCTGTTATCCGTCATTTTGTTAGTTGAAGTTCGTCTGCTATGTTGACATAACAGCGGAAGTGCAAAAATAAAGCGGAAGCTAAAAATCGATATCAGCCACAGGGGCTAATATCGATATTAGAGCCGAGGGCTGATATGAGTCAGTATGCATGCAATAACCCTATACTACTGCTCTTCCATAATACAAATAGTGTTCAAAATAAATCCTGAACCAGAAAATATGTGATGTTCATAACAACAATGGAAAAAACAACAATAGGTTTTGCAATTTGTAGAAATCGGTCAAAGACAGAAATGATCGAATTTCTTTGACAGGAAGTAGATGAGTGACACACTGTGAATATGAGTGAAAACGCATCCCACAGTATGAGGCACTAACGTAAAGCTACATACCATTGTACACTGTCCATAATCTATCAAACAAAAATACTAATTTTATCAGTTATACCTGCATTCACTTCATTTCCAGCATCAGTATTCTCTGTTAAAGTGGACTCCAGATCATGCTAACTAGGCAAGGAATCACAGATTACATCGTCAAATTTATCATGGTCAACTAAAGTTCAAATTATCCAGGCATCCATCTTTTTCAAGACAGTCTTTCCAATATCATTTTAAGATTTTTGCACTTGATTGAGTGTACAATTTCCCCGTAAACTGTGGCTTCAGGCTTTGCTATGTAAGTTTGTGTTCATCATCATATGTTCTAGCAAGGAATGCATTTAAAGTTTTCTTGGAAATGTACTTATGGTATTCTGTCTACATGTGATCCCTTACTAGGCCTCTAGTAGATTCTCTCAGCATTCTCTGCAACATCTATATGCAAACAATGATCTGTTAAATACACATAATTATACATGTTCATATATATTTAAAAAAATCTAATGCTACCAATGTTACCCATTATCACTAAATAATCATATGTCTCAGCTTCATATGAAAAATATCTGTGAAAGTAACTACTTGTATGGTCATTTTTCGTTTAACAGGAAGTAGGTTAGCCACATAAATGAAATCAAAACCCGCGTTATGGGACCCCATGCTGATACTGTAGTCCAAATATGAAGGGGTTGTGATAAGAAGTTTCTGAGAAAACTGTTACGAAAATATTTTCCCTGTCAGCTCGCCCGACATTCACTATTTTTTAACCTTGACTTTTCACACTATTTAATCTAGAAAAAATGGATACGAACAGACTAACACAGCGCCAAAACAAGTTTTCATATAAATAAATACAAAAACAAGGTAGTAAATATTTAAAGCCACGTCAGAAGCATCTGATCTCTCTTTTTTATCTTAACTTTATTTGATCTCACCAGATTTTATTTTCTCTAACTCATAAAAAGGTCCATTTTTACACAAGCTTCCTTTTTCTCCTTGTAATTTGATCTCCATTTCTTGAGATTTGCTGACCTAGTTGTAAAATTGTTCTGCATACGTTTTGTTTGTAAAAAATACCAGAAGATTAATACATGTTTTCCTGTTTTCATGTACAAGAAAGTTGAATATGCAAAATTGTTCTTTAAATAATTAAAACAATAATCAATATTGATAAGATCTACATTACAAATGTACCTGGTCCATGTTTGTTTGGATTTAAGCGTTTTAAGATCATGTATAATGCAATATGTATTTCTATTCTAAAATGGAGCATACGTAATTTTAATTATTCTTTGTATGCACATATTTGTATTGGGACGGGATTTTCATCCAAAATTTAAAATGCCCCTTTTGCCATCATTCTAGTATAAATACCCGTGGTTTCAAGAACATGTTGGTTTGTATATATGTAAATTAAAAAAATAATAAAAGAAAAAAAATAAATAAAATAAAACAAAACAAACCCCAGAAAATTACATAAAAAAATAAAGCAATTGAAATATAACAATAATAATAATAATAATAATAGTAATAAAAAAATAATGATAATAGAAAGGAAAATAAATAATACATGTTAAAATCATCAAATAAAAAATTAGGCTCCGTACGAGGTAAAATAAATACCGCTTAGGACACCTACCACCTTTACATTAAAAGTGAATTATATTAAAGAATTATATTTCAAACCTTAAACTATAAAAAATTCTAAAATAACAAAATTATTAAAACCCCAAAAATCCATGTCCGTAAGGACCGTTCGACCAAGGACATTAAGTTGTCGTTGTAGGACGTAAACCCCTCCAAGCCCAAGAACATGTTGGTTTTCTATCGGTCTGTCCCAGACAGCCTATACCCAATATTACATTCATTTGACTTAATTTACCTTTATAATAATGAAAGTATTCAAAAACGTAGTATTAACTTCCCTCAGTTATCAAACTTTGATAATTTTTACTGCTGCTTCAATAATGAAGATATAAGAATTCTTAATGACTTGGGCTCCTTTCTGATAAAATGTAATTTGATATAATTTAACATATATTGATTTATATATCTTAGTCATATACATTATATGTTATTCCGGTCTTAGACAGGGTCTATAATGTCACATTCACGACTTAGGAGTTATATTCCATGAGCGGAAGGCGAATGAAATATACGTCCTTAGTCGTGAATGTGACATTATATACCCTGTCTATGAACGGAATAACTATTACATTACAGTTCACATCTTAAATTAGGTATATTTAGCGGGAAAAGCAAATATTTTGGAAAGAGCTATGTAGCGTAATTTCTTTTGGAAACTTGTTCAAGTTATCTGCATTTCTTTGGAAAATATACGTTTTAAGTCAACGAATATTTAAAAAATGCATTTTTATTAATAGTTATTATACAACAAAATTACACTCGGGAATTAGTCAAATTACGTTATTATTGATAATATCTATATATATTCAATAAATATTGGCCCTTTTGGCACCCCATCTTTACTTTTACATGTATGACGCTTCGAAGACCATTCGGGGTTTATAACACATTTTGAAAGTTCATTTAAAAATAGGGTATATTTTTGTTGAACATCAAAATAATAAAAATAAAAAAAAACATTATTATATATCAAAAACTGCGAAAATTTAAGTTTTTTTAAATGTAAATCGTCTTCTGTTAAAAAAATAACCCAATTGTATCTTAAACCGGAAGTGTCAAAGTAAAAGTTTACGAAGCACCAAATTCAATATCGGTGGAGCTTGTATTGGTTTCAATTGACGTTTGAATGTGGACGTTTATCAGTGAATTGAAATAGGAAAACTAGCAATTGACAGTAATGTCATTTTGAAGCTATTAAAATGAATATCATTGGATTATGGACGATTGAAATTAATGAATATCAACGGATTTTGACGATGTCTTGACTGAGAATGCATGATGATGATGTGCAGGTACATGTTTAATAACTTTCATTGCGCTTGAGAACAAGTTTCTCTTTTGTTGTTATATGCTTTGACACACTTTTATTGAGGACACAACAAAATCATACAGGATTTGTGACCTACAGACATTATTGAGCTACAACCCCTCTTTTTTCTGATTTTTGCCTTCTATCGCTGATTTTGAGTAGTTTTGTATCTTAATTTACTTACCTTCTTTTATTTCAACAAATATAGTAGATATAGTAGATATCATTTTATTTACGTCGTTTAAAACAGGATAGGGTTAGACATTGGTGCACGTTGTCAGTTTTTCATTCAAAGCGGAACGGAGGCGGCCATGATGATTTGTTTTCCCAGGGGCACCATACCATAACAATATTCCTTATGTATACGGCTGTAGATATATACATAGCCTGATTTATACGGTTTGCTAACTAATCATAATGCAAGATTTTTATGTGAGCATAGACATTTGATCTATATGTGTCTGTAGCAGCTTCATATTATGTCATTTGTATTTTAATTACTGATCATAAGTGTTTGTATATGTAATTGCTCCTTGTGGGCCTTATTAGCTATTAAAATTCGTATTCGTAATAGTAACTTGTGTTGGGGACCATATCCATGTATATGGACTGCTTAAGGACCGATGTAACCACCGTATATCTTGTTAGGGGACGACCATTTTATTCTGAGCGCTAAGGGGGTGTGGCAGTTTGGTTTTCATCTTCGCTAGCCAAAGGTTACGATTCGATACTCTTACCACCTGCTATGCGTCTAGAATATTTATTTTTTATATACCATACTAACGAATCTTGATTATTTTGGTTTTAATATTTTATTGGAGGTAGTGGCAAGATTATTCACACATCGAGCAACGTGGATTTTAAATTTTCTGTTTTCGTGAAGGTAGCGGCAAAATTCTAGAAGTAATCCCTTTTTTTCTATCCGTAACTGTAATCCATGACGATGATGTGGATTCACACGATCTCTAGTGTTTCTTGACTAAACCCCTTATAATTTTGTCACGACATCCATCGAGAAGAAGTCCGATAAATTTTCCTTTGATGTGCCGCTGTCAACACCTGCATGTGAAAACGTGTTCAATATAACACATCCCATTGTTAAATATAAACAAGTGAAATGGAAAAAAATATTTTTATTTCTTGAAAGAAACACTAATAAATGATGTTAATGTGTTTTTTCTTCCGACATTAAACGAAGCGAAGGATTAAATAGATTATATTGTGGTATCTCCTTCCAGTTGTATTTCAATAAACGGGTGTTTACTATTTATAACACACCGTTCAATGCCTGTAACAAAGTTGGAAATTAACATTTGTGTATTTATTGAACATGCGAAAATTGAAAGTGATGAACAAGATTTGTAATTTAACCATAAAGTATGATTTAAGCAACATAATTAAAAATTACAAAAGTGTTATTAAGTCAGTAAATACGACGGTCTATTTGTTTGTTTGTTTGGTTGTTTGAATGATCTTTAATGCCACTTTCAGCAATTTTGCAGATATGTCATGGCGTCCAGTTTTTATTGGGGGAGGAAATCGGAGTACCTGGAGAAAACCCCCGACCTTCGGTCGGAAAAATGGCAATCCTTGCCAATTAAGATTGGAGTCGAGTACACACTGCCCTCAGCGAGATTTTAACCTGCAACCTAAACTCAAGAAAAGACCTAGAGAATTGTCACTGAATTTGAACTGCAAAAACATCGTATTTGAAATAAAGTGTATACCTGAACTTCTTTCAAATACAATTAAACTTCAAAGGAAAGAAAAGACATGATGGATCGATTGTTTATTACATTTATATTTCATCTGCAATAAAATATAAACGGTTATATATGTTCAATAATTTGCCCCCTGTTCATATTTAAAAAAAAACTACTGTACCGCAATTAGATATTCTATTTTTCTTCAATCTTAGATCTAAGATTTAGATTGTATTGAAAATTATTAAAAGCAAAATTACTGTATTTATGACTGTCAAGAACAATCACCGCTGCCCGTAGTAGTTACAGTTTAATTATTTAAATTTAGGGGCCTACAGCTGAACAGATAATTAGTTGCACGTACGCTCATATTAGAGCAAATATATAGACTATATAAGGATTCATTTACAAAGAAATTACACTTTTATGGTAGATTATATATATATAGATTATTTTGTAAGATGTATTTTGTAGCTTTAACCCGTGATTTTAAGAACTACGTACCTAAATGTCAGAATTGTTCCAAGTAGGTCGAATTTTACTACCGTTATAATCCAAAATTAGTTTTGTGATTTGTCAGATTAACCTCGCAAAAAAACAACAGAAAAAAGCAAGGGTACATTTATTCGTTCTAAGCTCGACCAAATAGATCATATAGATATATACTTGATAAGAAATATTTGTGTATTGTTTTAAAAATAATACATGCACATTTAGTGTAGTAAAATTGAAGATTTCACCGTTCATCAAAGGTATACAATTAATACAGAAATAACATCCAATAAACAAAACGGCACTACTTTTTGCAAGGGGAATTTTTTTACAGTAGGTTACAATCTTCGGTTTAAAAATTAATAGTTTTTATTAAATAGACAAAATAAATGTCCTTTCCATTTAATTACTAAAAAAGTACACCGGTTAAATATTTAAAAACGATCTTTAATTGTACTGACAGATTTTTAAACAAGCGACACAACCTGGTTGTAGATTTTATGTTTTAAAAAACGTATCTAGGCATTACAATACACAAGTGGTAAGGAGGTTTCTTGAACCGCAATGAATAGGTAGATATAATTTGATGTTACAAAGAACCGGCAACACTCGCTTTCTTTCTCTATTCAACTAGTTTGAACGTAACATTTTTTAGGAAAAATGCACAAGTGGAACAATAAATAAATTTACCAAGGAAATACAAATTATGCCCATTTTTTCACCTTTAGTTAAAAATAAATAAATTCAGATCTCTACAGTGTGATGTTTTGGAAGGGACCGCATTTTGTTTGTAGTTTAAGGCATGTACATGTTTGATACGCTTAATCGCCTTGGGAAATTTAAACAGGTTTATGCTAGGAAATACATTGTATTAATTAGATGCAACAGTTTCTTTACATATTTTATTTGTTATTTCTTCAAATGTCTGTGACTAGATAAACTCTAGACAATTTACAAGAATACTTTGATATATTTCCATAACAAACTGAATAATATTCCGTAAGGTAATTTTGTTTTGTAAACACATGTACCATAAATACGCTATAAGAAAGACGAATTTATAATCTTTTTCCGTTTAGCTATGATTTAGGCCTGGCGCGATGTATTTTCGCGACGATACATCGTGTAAGTACTTAAGTACAGCTCTCTGTAAATTCCAGGCAGAGGGTGATTTATGACCCCCTTCAATATGGATGAAAATGATATATATAAGTGAGATTCATGTCTAGAAAAGGAAACTGTCACAACTTTTCTAAATTTTGCATTGGTTGGCATGGTAACAGCACTTACGATTTTGGTCCATAAAATAACAAAAATCAGTAAAACTTGTGAACTTTTATTTGTAATTTTTCATGCACTTATTAGTAACAGACTAATAAAGTACTGTATATCTAAAGGAATGACCATCATACTTTCAGTTTATAACGACATATGTTTTACAGATATAATACAGTATCAGTACATAAAGGTCAAACATAGGTCAAAATAAGATATTTCAATATATTGAAATTTACCTACTTTTAAAGTTAAAAAATATCCTGATACCCAAAATTATATGAAAACTATTTATTGCAAAATAACTATAAAAACATTCATATCTCAAAATTTAATTCAGATTTTTGGGATCTTACAACACTTTTCTTTGGGATAGCACCAAAAAGTCCTTATTTTGTAAAAATTAGAGAATTTGCCTCAAATTAAAACTTCAATATGCTAACACTTTTCTTTTTCATGAAGAGGTAAATGTCATTATTTCTAGTTGTTTATTTAGTTTGTTTGATTTTATCTAGTTCTATTTGAGACTTCATCACCTAAAAATTCAAATTAATGGTTCAGTAACGCATATGTCATGTGACCTTCAACAGCAAAAAGCCCCGTGCGGGATCCGGGTTGCTAAAAGAATAGACCGCAGTCGCGCTAGCTTGTCGTAAAAGGCGACTAAATAGCGCCCAGAACCCTGACCGGCGTGGCAGGTCGGTTTGCCTAAAGACCGACTGGGATGTGTGCCCCAGGTGGTTGAATGGGGTAGCCCTGGCAAGCTGGAGTTGTCAGGCCATAATACGGAAAACCTGACCGTAAACCATATTAGTGCGCCGTGTTGGGAAAATGCCACGTTCCTCGCACGTTAAAGAACGCTGTTGTAGTATTCGCTATGAGTAGGGATTTCGATCCCGCTACTGAAGGCTGAATTGCCCGACTCTATCCATCCTCCCATTTGCCAGTGGCAATCTAAAATCCGTTACCCCTATTTTTCCTTGTGTCCCATCCCATTTTCATTCATCATCATTTCATGCTCATTTTATCATCCATTTCATGTTCATCGCCTGAATATAGCTGAAATATTGCTGCTCGGGCGTTAAACACCATTAATCAATCAATCAACAGCAAAAAATGCATAAAATATACACAAATGTAAATAATAACATACCAAATAATATCAAATAGCTCCAATTATTAAATTATATCATTTATTAAACAAATACATATATCAAATTATTAAAAAATGCTATTTTAGAATTAAACAAGGGAGATAATTCATATAAAAACAGGTCTTAAAAATTTGCATTTTTCAAATTTTTGCTAGAACCAACACAGTGACGGCACACATGTTATATATCATTGCAAAGCTAATTAAATCTTCTTTCTAATTCTGGTATAAAACATGGCTAATCAAGGATTGCTTCTTTTTGCACAGTTGGGTTGTTTACAAAATGCTCAAAATACTCTAATTTAGGGCCCCTAAATTTCCGGGCACAAACAGTAGCATAGCATTTTTCCTTTTTAATGCACTATATGATTATATTATCAGTCAGGGGCATATGACCTAGAATAACATCATGCAGTTGACCGTAAAATTAAAAGAGAGTTTTCTTTAATTTATTGCAAAATGGATGTCACTTAGAGATTTTTATGTTTACTGTATTGGATTTTACTCTCTTTACTTTTCCACAGTAACAAAAAATTTTAATTAGGTGCAGCAACATTACAGTGACTACATTTTAATGGTCTAGAGACAGACAATTCAACTCTATGAAAAAATAAAAACACAGACCAAAATATGAAATAAACAACAATTTTTCATGTTTGTGGAAACAAATCTGTTTATATTCAATCCTTCGAGCCTTAAATCTGTTCATTTTCAAACGTTTGTGCCTAAAATGCTCAAAATATTCATGTTTAATCATTTGAATCTAAAATGCTCAATATATACTTTTATGCATGATTTCTGGTCATCCAAATGGAGCCTTTTCACACAGCCAAGTAAACAAAATTCATACACTTGTCAAAAATGAATCAGGGGTCTTTATAAAAGTAATTTGTTTTTGTTTCATATGATTATACACATGTTTCCATTATCAAATAAAACTTTGACAATCACAAAGAATAACATTGCTTTTTTCATTTTTAGTGCCACTATTTTTGGCAGGGACCAATTGACCAAGAAAGGTTAATGAGACCTGACCCTAAAATAAACAGGTTTACCTACAGTAGTGGCTCATAAAGCATCTTATAAATAAATAAATCACATAATCTGTAAGCAACAATGACTGACTTGTGATTTTGATTTAAGTTCTGTAACTAATAAAATTCCTAACAAATTTTTAGATCAAAATTTTCTTGTCATATGCAAAACTAAAGTTTCATGAAATTTGGTTTAGTTGAGTTTTTAAATAGGAATTGAGCAGAAGCTGTGATTAACGAGGATTTTATGCAAAATACTAGGTTCAAAATGCCATACTTCCCACACAATTTGGAGGATTAAAACTTCCTGGTAATATGCACAACTTTATATGGTGTACTTGCTACATACTATCAGTTTTATTTTAGTTTCATCTGGAGTTAAGCAGAGTAACTTTGTGACAGACAGACAGACCAAAGGACAGACAAACAGAACATAAAAACAATATGTCTCTCCATCAAATGTTTTATCTTCATTCAGAATCACTTCTCGAATTTCTCTTGCCTCAACCTCCGTTACAATGTTCAACAGATTTTCATCGTTTTCATCATTAGCTGTTTGTTGTGACTTTTTACTGTTCACTGACAGGCGAGCGAAGTAAGATGTAATCTGTGAAGGCTGAAGAAACTGGTCAGTACTGAATGAACGAACACCATTTTCATCTAATTTTGGCATCATGTTTCTAGATGTTGTCGCTGTATTTGCCTTTTTACTACTCACTTCTCTAGCCTCGAACTCTTGCTTTAGAAACTCTTTCACCTCAGAGAAAATCTAACATATTGTCTTTCTTTTCGTAGTGCCCATCCCTTTTCCTCAGAAGAAACTTCTTCAGCATCTGGATACATTTGGATAGTTGACAGCGTTTTGAAAGTTAGCATTGCAGGTATCTTCACAAATTTTCCTTATTTTGTTGTATGTGAAACAAGTAGTACCTGTAATGTGTCTTTCAACACTTTGGTGAGATTCAAGGTCATGGAATAAGGAAAACGTTGCACAGCATCCATATTCTGGACATTCAAAAATTAGATCTGTTGCGGCAGGTGTTGTATCTCTTGCAGGATTTTTATGTTCCCCTATTGCACCAAACACAGTCCTTGGTTCATTGACATCCTGTAACACAGGTACCACTCATTATTGCATCGCGCATATCTGATGCTGTTGTAATGTTGTGTCCTGTTGCAACATACATTTTCATTTTTGATCTCGTGTGAGCTATTTTGGCGTCACAAAAACTTTTTCGGACTAAGCCTCACTGTAGTCGTAACGTGCTATCTTTAAACCTGAGAAAAATATTGAATCATAGAATTAGTCAAAAACATTTCATTAATTTGAAATCCTAAATGGGCTCAAGATTGCTTTAAAGATAGTGCTTATTATTGCCATTTACTCATTTTAAACTAAGGGATTAACATTTATGCATAGGGACAAATGGACTTTTCAAAATTATTGTACCCTTTTCAACTTTAATCATGAAAGGTGTATGCTAACATTGCATCTATCATGCAATGCAAACCTTTCTGGACCATCTGTGTTCACTCACATTTTAAATTCCAGTCAGTTCTAACTGTAGTTTTGTTGTAATGTGCGTTTCCTTGTATGTAGTGAAATCGGCTTAAATATTTCATGTTATAATACTCCTGCTTCCAAGAAGAGGGGAAATACTGTTTTACCCTTCTCTGTACAATTGTCCATAAGAAAACTCAAAATTTCCTTTGCAGTTTTCTCTGTGACTACTATTTTTTGCATATTACTTTATCCTATAGTACCATAAAGCAAGGGTATTACTATGGCCCTTTAAAGGTCAAAATTAGTGTTTTTTCATGTTTTTGCCCTATAGATGTTATTTTAAAAACTTCCGAATTTGATCTCGTTTCAACTTGAGTTCACCTTGATGATTGCAGTTTGGTTGTAATATGTGTTTTTAAGCCCCGTCTACGAAAGTAGAGGGGCATATAGTGTTTGATCTGTTCGGTCGTCGGTCCTTTCGTTGGTCTGTCCATTCATTGGTACCTCCCAAATGAAGGAAGTATGGAATCATCATGAAACTTTATACACATAAACATCAGGGTATGATCAAACAAAAATCATCATAAAATTGTAACAGTCTCATCAACTTCATGGTTGATTGATCACAGAAAAAAGGGGGTGTTTTACTTAGGTTTACTACTTTACCATGAAGGAAGTATGATAATATGACGAAACTTTATACAAATATACATCAGGGTATGAACAAACAAAAATCATCATAAAATTATACTCCTGGCATCAACTTCCTGGTTCAGCAGTCGTGGAAAAAAAAATGTTGAGATGTCTTTTGGATATATTTTTGTATTGTATTTGTAGTTTGTTTTTATGATGATTGTATGTCTACTGATTTTGTGTTTGCCTTTTCCGATTTACGATATTAGATTGCCCCAATGCTCTTTTCATTTTCTTTGTTTCTTTGATGGTGTTCGGGATTGTTTTTTTTATATTATGTATCATCTAGTATTAAATTCAAGCTAGTTCTGGATTTCTTATCTAACTGTTCTTTCACTTATTCCATACAGGCTAAGCCACAAACATCCACAATGATAACATCCTGCATTATCATCTCCTCTACATTTGGCATTTGCCACTTTATGGTCACCAATGTGTGTTCCAGAATTGACGCCACTGCAAACCAGTCCTGGCGTACTCCATCAAATAAATGGACAAATGTCTTGTGCTGAAATATAACTAAGATTGTCAAAACAAGGAATAATGTAAGCAAGTTCACAAAAGGATACCTACCACTTCATATTGGACTCTATATTCACAAAAAGCCTTCAGTCCAATTATCTCTCCTGAATGAAATTTGAGCACAATTAAATTTCTTCATGCACATCTCCATATGATGTACTTCCCTGACGTTAAGTTTCATCAAAATCCATTCTGCAGTTTAGTTAAGAGAAGTTATGTTTACAAGGTCTCCCATCAAACACTATATTTAAAAAAATCTATAAGTATAATTACCTCCCACGATAGATATCTGACAGCAATGAAATTCATCATGAACATCTCCATATCATGTATTTTCTTCATGTAAAGTTTCATAAATATCCATTAAGCAGTTAAAGATGAGCTGGTCCTACAAGGTGATATCACAAAGATCATGACAAACAAGTCACAAAATCTCACCACTGCAGCATTTATTTTTCTCTTTATTTTTTTTTATTTTTTGTATTTATTTACTTATAATTACTTATAATTAAACTATTCAAAATATTATTTATTGTAGCTGTCATTTAAGATTATTCGAACTATATGTTAATGCAAGTTTAGTTTAGTTTCAAAATTGAGTTGAGCGCACCTTTATGCCTTTAGTTTTAAAATTTACAGATAATGACAGATAGATAATATATAATATAGACATCAGTAGCCAGGTATAAAGCTGAAAACACTAGATTGGCAGATAAGCATAATAATAATACCTGCAATGTTGGATTTTCTGATAGCCACACTGACATACCAATTCAGTTCCTTCTGTCCAAAGAAATCAGACTGTTTCTCTCTTAAACGTAATGGCAAAAACTTCATAGCCCAGTCCATAACAAGGATTAGTAGATGAGGTTCTAAGGACTCCATCAGCTGTAAGCGTGCTTCATCTTGATTTTTCATCCTCTGTATGTGTGCTTTCCATTGCTTGATATTCTCTAAGTCTAAGTTTGTTGCAGCACACAAACATCTTTTGAGTCTTCATTTAAAAGTAGAAATATAACTGTAAACATTCAATATCTAAGTATATCAAGTAAATTTATAAGCTAAACGTAAATCAATGTATCTTTTAATGATCCTGTTGAAAACCTTAAAACCTCCAAATGTTAAAGGTTTGTTCTTGCTGTCATTTCAGATTACCATGATAAAAATGCTGCTTTTAAGTAGTGTCAATCAGAACATATGTTTATGATAATAATTATTCAGAGATATCATAATAATAAAGAAGCTTAAAGTCATCATAACTGCAAGTGATTGGATACTTTAGCTGATTAAATTTGATAGTAAGAAAAAAAATCATTATTATAGCAAGTTATGTTTTCTGAAGCATACATCTTATTTAATAAATTGATCATGTTCACTTAAGTGTCAGATTATCTCCGCTTTCATGACATCATACATGTAGAATAATTCTATTCTTTTATTACATGTATTTTAACACCCTCATATGGTGTCCTTTATATGTGTAAAGTTTCTTCAAAACTCTTCAAGAGATTTTTGGAATTATATGAAATGATAGTGATTCATATAGTATAACCCTTCCCCTAATTTAACTTTTAAATTTGCAGAGGTATCAATTTTTGAATAAAATTGCATGAATCTTACCAAGTATTTTGTTTACAAAACTGAGTAATTTGTCACTAATCTTTTAAATGAGGTTACATCTGCTGCAAACTTCATCTTGATTGCGGTCAGTACATGTTTTTGAAGTAGCAATTCATTGGGGTTACTAAGTGCAAAGTTTATACAGTGGTCTTTGCAGTTACTGGTTTTACTGACATCAAACTTGTACTACTTGGTCCTCAAGTACAACTTGAGGGCTTTCACATCAGATGCAATCTCTTCAAGCTCATCTTTGCTGATGTTATCATCTTCTTGAAGCTTCTGTACAGTCACCAAAATATTGTCAATGGATGCTGAACTGTCCGCTGCAATATTGTACAAACCGCATAAATTCGATCTTTTGGCTGCTGCACATGTAGCTAGTAGTTTGTACTGTGTTGATGTAGACAAAGGTATAAAATTTTCTTCTTTGCAATAGCTGGCATACATGTCAACCAACAAGGAATGACATGTTGTTCTTACGACCTACGGAATAGTTACAACTTCTCCATTGTCAAACTCCAACTTTGTCGTACCATATGAGCAGATTTGTTGGAAGTCCGATTAAGAAAAAATGCCAAAACATTCTCAAGTTTGACTTCATCCATTTTGTTCCTATGTGACGGTTCTTTCTTTTGGGGAAGTGATCCTGGGCCATCTTTGGATGCATGAGCTCTACTTTTGTCAATTTTGTGTTTTGTCAAATCTGGTATCAGCTCCATTAGTTGAGATTTAGAGTGAATATCAGAAGTTGATATTAGTGATAAAAGCTGGCACTTCAACATGTTGTTTTCAGTTTCACTGTAAAGCTTGGCAATATGCTTTACAATACTTTGATCAGAGTGTGACTCAAGAATAGGTACTGCAGGTTTTACATTTGTTCCAACTAACTATAAAAGGACTGACCTGGTGCAATATAAACAAGTACACGTTTGCATTTGTGTCATCTAAATTCTTTTTTAGCATGTACTTTACAGGACTGGTCTTACTATCCAACATTTTCATTGCACTGTTTAGTTGTTGTATCCCACTACGTATTTCCAATCAACCACCAGAGGAAAGACTCCAACTTGATTCTTGAGAACATGTTCCCTGGGATGATATTTCAACTTCAGACTGCAATCAAATGAAATTATATTACATATATTAACTAAATTGAAATTGATTGCTAAAAATGTCCCGGGGGGGGAACTTTTTTTCAATTTTCATTGAAAAAAAATTTGGTCAGGTATAAATATGGGTCATGTTATATATATACATACAAGTCCGATTTCTTTTCGCGACGAGACCTGAACGAGATTAAGCGAGAACGCAAAAGTGACATAGACGAATGTAATACGATACCAACATTTTAGTTAAATTTGTTTTCAATTTTCTGTGACAGTAAATATGTTGTAATTTTTTAGAATTTTGTGTGTCTTATTTACCTAATTGTATTACCATGACCATGTTTTATCAATTAAAAATGTTAAAATCAGCGAAAATCGTGAGCCACTTTTAACGGTCGCCATTTTGATATGTCATTTTGGCGAACTTTATATTTGATGACCATATATTATCATAATGCAATATTACGCATTCAAAATTATTAAAAAAACATTCCTTTTCATTTTGTGTTATGCTTGTGATTGGTAATAATCATAATAGAAAAAACTTGTATACACAAACAAACATTGGGGGATTAATATCAGCAGTTACAAATTACCTTTCTTATACACCTATTAACTTATTAAATTTCTCTTGATCTTGGGAACTCTGATTAAAATGGGCTATTTTAGTAAACTTATTTCAGTTAGTAATTACCCATATTAAGCTGTAATTCATTAATACTACAAACGCAATTTTCAAATTTTAATTAATATTTATTACAACCCATTCTCTTAATGTTGTGCCCACCTGTTGCACTCGTTATGAAATCACAGGTGTGATGAACAAATGGTTCAAAAGACAACGATGTCATAAAGTGTAAATCACTAGGTAGCTGATACCCATGTCATCATATTATTTGTCTAATTGGTTAAAGCCATAAACATATGACACTAGTTTAACTGGTATAAGTTGGTTTATAGGTTCATGTAAACATCAAAGAAAAAAATACAAAACAGTTTTGATACACTAAGGCCAGCCTCTGACGTAGACCTACTTATACATGTAGAAATAGACTCAGGAAAACTACAAACTAGACTCTACGACAAACGTGATGACTTCCACTTTCCAATTGTCAACTTCCCGTTCGTCGACAGTAACATTCCAGCAGCTCCAGCATATGGTGTGTTAATTTCACAAATTATACGTTATTCTAGATTCTGTGATCAGTATTCCGATTTTCAAGACCAATCACTGCTGTTAACCAGTAACCTACTCTCAAAAGGGTTTGTTGTACTTAGATGGATGCTATCTGTCCAGACGTTCTATGGTCGTCACCATGACTTAATTGATCCTTATGGGATTTTCATTGTCTCAAATACAATTTGTCATTTTTGCTGAATCATAGGTATTGTTTCCTATTCCTGGTTTTGACTTTTCCCTAGACATGACAATTAGTAACTCGACGGGTGTCTTGTGTGCACCCATGGTTTGTATTGGATTTTGGTTACTCTCTTTCTGTTTTTGTGTAGTGTTTGTATATATATCCGGATTTGTAACTGTCCCTTGAAGTTTGACTTCATTGCTCGGTCAGGTTTTTTTGCTATTTTTCTTGTTGAGCTCATTTACATGTACAAAAATTTTTAGGGTTAAAGTTGTCCGAACACATGTTTATGAGTTATTTGCTCTTAACTTTGCATTTTCTATCAAATTTTCAAGTGTAAAAAAAATCGAATCAAAAAACAAAGAAGGAATTGGCTTCAAATTTAGCATCCTCTATTTTAAAGATGTGCTCTACCGAGATTGCATAAATCATGGAAGCCATGGCTAAAAATAGAACAAGATATAGTTTCTGGCTGATAGTTCAAAGAGTATAAAAGATACAGAAAATCTAAAGGTAACCTTGTTCATTTTGTAAATTGAATATGTTATCGGTTACTATTGCAACAGCTTATAAATTTCTTGACACATATCTCTCTGAAACAAAAGTATGTTCATTTATCTGGGTAACGAGTTATACACTTAATTGGAAAGCTACACAAGTATTTACTTATAACGGCGACAGTATCAGTACGGTACATTACATTACATAAAACAAAAAATAATTTTCTACAAATCTTACAATTCTTTGTAAATTTACAAGAAACGGTAAGTATTCTTTAAGTTACACAAAACAACAAAAGGAATCATAACAGTTTTTTTCTGCCTTTCTTTCTAAAAATAGCATATAATTACAATTATATTTCCTTTGATTGTGTTCCAGTTAAATTAAAAAAAACCAATTATTCGTCCTTAATAATTTAATTACTTTTCTACAAAATGTATCTTAACATTTGTTTGAATGGAACTAGCACATTGATACTGGTCGTGGTAGCAATGTTTTTCTAAAACTTTAAATAATAATAAAAATAAAGATAATACCCTTTGTTTTGTTCAAACATCCTTTTCTAAATAAAACGTTTTTTCTTGGCTATCAATTTTCACAAACTCTATTTTCCCACTTTCTATAATCATAGAAATAACTAAATATCGCATTGTGAGAAAAGTCAATTAAGTAATTGCAGGTCGATTGTTCATTTTCCTACATGTGCACACCACATGGATACGGGTAACACTTCATAGTTTGTAAGCGCTTAAAAATTAATAAAGCTTTCATTAAACCGCCATTTTCGTGGTGGACTTTTGTACGTTACCGTTTCCTCATTGTATGTTTTATTTATCTTTGATTGTGAAAACATTCTTTTAAAAGTTCTATTATAAGACAATATAAAAATAAGTCCTTTGTTTAACGATTTAATGTTGGAAAATATAATTTTAATTTTTGCCTGAAAAAATATCATCTTCCTTAGTGACTTATTCAAAGTCTGTATTATCTCATTGCTAGAGAACGAACATGGCCTCAAAAGAATGTATTTAATACATAAAAAACCTTTTCATGTGTTCCGAAACAAATCATGTAAATCGGTCCTCTTTGCGCATGGTCAATAATACCTACAATATTGCTTTTAAATATCTATCGAGATATACATATATAAAAGTCTTATTTAAATGGCTTTGCCTCAACATTTTTCACATTTCATAGTGCGTATACTGGTTGGTACTGGCCTATAAGGTAAGTTCATACAGTTACGAGTTATTTAAACTAATTACCCTACATACCTTTATCGGTTTATTTCTTAAAATGTCTTCTTACAAATAGCCGATCTTCTGTATTTTATTAAAATCAGGGTATGGTTTTAATCTTTTTGTTCAATAGATTTTACAAATACCACGATATGTGATATACTAAGAATTGTAAAAAACGTTTAATTTTATAAAGGAAAGTACAATTAGCTTACCACAGGAACGGGTTGGTAACTAGGGCTAATTTTAGGTACAAGTCTTCGAACGAAGATTTGAAAACCCACTTATTCATATATTTTTGTACGTTATAAAACGGGACCTTATCATATATTGAATCATAAATCAGACCTATTCATATATTTTATAACTGCACATCCCCATTGACAAAATAGTACATTCACTATCAAAATGATCAAGTAATGTTAATGGAACACTTTGTTTGTAAAACCGTCGTGGTTTACATGGTCTTAAGATGAGGCATAGATATATTTAGATAAATTACAACAACCAATTGATCTACTTGTTAATAAAGAGAGGTAAAAAGTGACCCTTTCGAGCCGCACATCCAAATAACCCTATATTTACCAATTCCACCCCATCCCCATTGATAAAGTACATTTATTTTCAATATTGCTCTTTAAAACTGAGAAATAATGTTTCGTAATTAATTGGTCCGCAAATACTGACTTGTGATTGGCTGGCAAATATATCAGAGGACGAATGAAAGACATGTTTGTTTTCGTTTGACGTAACAATTTACTCATCGGAGGACTTGCAGTATATGTGCGTTAGTATTTTAAAAAAAAATGTAGCATTACACAAATCCAATTGTTTGATTTTATTCTAATGTTTAAATGTATTTATAAGAAATACTTACACAACTTATTTTCTCCATTAGGGATGACTAAATGTCCGTTGTGCATACACGCATTATTCAATATGCACAACGGACGTTTTTTGAACCCTAAATAAAGAAAATATAATTTGGTTTTTTTAGGTTTTAAGTAATTGTTGTAAACAAAACTACCAATTTGACTGCAATTAAAAATATGCAA
Organism: Limnoperna fortunei; assembly: GCA_944474755.1. Taxonomy (NCBI): domain Eukaryota; kingdom Metazoa; phylum Mollusca; class Bivalvia; order Mytilida; family Modiolidae; genus Limnoperna; species Limnoperna fortunei. The sequence goes on from OX104119.1 coordinate 4,475,922, forward strand.
CTTTAGTAAATGATGAAAAAGAGTTAAATTATAAGTATATAAAGTCCCCGATGAAACATACGATGAATTTGGTTGGGTGGTAACTGCCGTCAGTTGGCGGCTATATCCTATCGCAATTTCTATACTGATTCAAATGAGGTTATGCACATATGCAAAAACTTTATGGCAATATCGGTTTCAAATTAGAAAAAAAAATAGTCTTTTAAGTCAAGAATTGAAGAGTTATACACGTTGAAGAATAAACAGTATGAACGTATTCTTGTAAAGAGCTGATGCACACGAAAGCTCGTCCGTTAAATGTCACACTGGATTTAGAGAAAAACACAACATGTGTATAGAGTTATTATTGTGCGTATTTAATTTGATTTTGAATCGAAGTAAGGTGATCTTCGAAGACCCCTTTTTCTTAACAATATAAGACATATAATACTCGTAATAATATTTATGTAGCTGTCGTATTAAATTTAAAGACCAAACAATTATACAGAACAAAAACTAAAACCTTCTTTTGTTATAATTGTATAATCTGTTAATTAAATCTGTATTCTTTATACGTCAAGACTTTACTAGTTTGTAAAGCTTGAATGAACTATCTAGTTGTTAATTTAATTTATAATCATATTAGATCAGATGCTAGTTAAATATTGCATTATTATTATCTTTGTTCTGTTTAAATGGCAAGCATCGTTAACTAAAAATCATTGTTGCGGTTTTATTTGATTTCATATTTTTGGTGAGCTTCTAAATTAAATTTTTAATATATATCTAATTATGATTTTTAACAGGCAATTTGTTCGTGCCAAAAGTCGGTGAGAACTTTTACCACAGACTTTGAATTAGCATATAAAATACGTTTGTTTATATGTGACGAGCTAATTTCTTATAAACAAAATTTAAACACAAAGGACGTGGTTATTTTGCTCGAGGACCTAGTAGTGGCGTAAAATATGTAGCAGTACACTCAAGGTATTCGGTCGCAATCACTGGATGTAAGAACTCGTAGGCTTTCATATACAAAACAATTATTTATAAAAAACACAATGACTCATCTCCAAGTTTTCTCATATACTGTTTCCTCAAAATCGATGCTGACGCTAATTAAAAAGAACCTGGCACGTGTTTACAAGGTTTTAAATAGAACATGCTAGTTCTCATGCTTGTTTCAAGTCTGCTTAAAGTTATTTTAAGCTTACTTTCTAGACACAAATTTAAGAATAAACTTTAAGAATTTAAGAATAAATTTAAGAAATAAAATTTCTCGACAGATTCTACAAAATTTAAGCACTGTCTGGTAGGCAAATTTTACAGGGTCATCTCATAATCCATTTACGGCTATCTCTGCATTTCCCCTTGTCGGCAAAATAGACGGATATTTAAAAATAATATCTGTAGAAAATTAGTCAATACAACTATACACGACGCGAATAAAGCCGCATATTGTTACACGACATTGGATAATCTGTGATCTTTGTAGGTCTTTATTATTCTACAGTATTTATATTGTAAGGAATTATTGTGCCATATGATCGTTAACTAGACATGACGATAAATTGCGGCTTTTAAAAAAATTAGTATCAATAAAGATCGTTTCCCGTTAGTTTTGCAATGTCTTACGTAAAGAAGATGAATATTATGTTTGAATTTTGTATAAATAGACCGAAGTTAGAATTTTTTATTTGCTACATTACGAGCAATAGGACTGAATTCTGCCGTTATTCCGACAAATCACAAAACTATGATCGGATTATAACAGCAGTACAATTCGGCCTAAGTTCAACGCTGCGGAACTACAAATCACGAGGTTTTGAGTTCAGTGCTGCATACTAAAAAACAAAAAACTGAAAAATTATGCGCGGAAATTAAGACGCAAACATCCTGCATTGTTTTAACATTTTTCTCAGCTGTATTATCAGTCTTCGTTTGCTAACACTTGGCCGAAAAATCCATATGATATATTTGTAATTTAATACTAGTAACTATACAAAACAGATACGTTTATCCCTTGCGTAAAGGTTATAACATTGTGATCCGCTTTTGTAGACTGTCCCTGACAAACGCATTTTTATGCCAACATCTGTGCAACAGTGTAACAGCCTAGATATGTTGCGATGGGTTTTGTGCGCAACATAACATCTAGAAACTGACCGGGGCTAAGGCCCTCTGAATTGAATATATTTCAAAAACAACATCCAGTCCGATTTGTGATGACACCAAATTATGTCCCTTCAAAATATTCTTGAAATGCAGTCACTTGGAAAGACCGCAATTTTCAGACGGACGCGAAGTTTTCGACCGGACTTGAAACATGTATACAGACTTATACATTTCAACTCAAGAATACACACTGCTGCGATATAATAAGACGTGAATCCTTCCTCCGTCCAGCAATTACATCAAAAAATTACAATCTATCTACAAAGTAGCTATAGACATTTTTCCATATTCCTGACGAATTAGGCTTAAAGCTATTGAATTTTGGTTGGACAGAAACAATCACTCCATTGATAAACGCTTTGATAAAACTTTCATAATCAATGCGCTTAGTGTTGTTTTAGAAAGTAATTTTTTATTTCAATGCAAAATTCTACATTCTACAGAAAGGTACGACAATGAGTACCAAGGTTGCAGCGACATACGCAACATTAGTAGTCAGATATCTTGAATATGCATTTTATCAAGTTCTGGAAAATAGATATGTATCGGATTTCTCAACGTATATCCAAGACAAATGGAAACGATTCTTAGATGATTGTTTTTTAATATGGAATTCATCATACAATGTTAGTACCAATATTTTTTTAGATTTTTAAAATAATTTAACTCTAAGCATTTTGTTTACTATGAATGAAAACAACAAAAAAATTCCTTTTCTAGATATTTTTGTTTTACTCAACGAAAATCATATTTCAACAGATCTGTATTGTAAACCGACTGACACTCATACATATCTTGATTTTCATTAATGTCATCATAAGCATGTGAAAACTAATATTCCGTATCTTCGCATCAATAATGTTTTCATTGGTGAAAGACCCTTTACAACTGGAACACGGATTGCATGAACTCTATTGTTATTTGAAGAATCATCACCACCCACATAATATAATACAAAACGATATATTACAAGCCAAATTGAAAGGTCCGAGGAGTTACGAAAAGCGAAAAGTTAAAAAAGACACAAGTACAATTATATCGTTTGTGTGTACATACAATCCTAGAAATATGAATGTTTTTCCATTAATTAAAGGATATGAACCTATTTTAAATCAAAACAAGACGATGAAATCTATACTGGAACAAAAGAAGATTATATATAGCAGAAGACAACCTAAAAATGTGAAAAGAATTTTAACCAAATCATGCTTTGATATTGAAAACACGTGTCGGGTTTCAAAATGCGGTGTAAAAACTTGTAAAACATGTGACAGTTTATTAGAAGGACCTTCCATAACTTTCATTAATGGTAAAACGATTACAGTAAAACATAATATATCTTGTAAAACTAAACATGTTATATATTCCATTAATTGTGCAAAATGTAAAAAATTCTGTATTGGACAAACTAAAATTAAATTACTGAAAAGAATGACTTCGCATCGTCAACAAACGCCAACAGAAGAACTACGATTCATGAAAGTGAACAAACATTTACACGAGTGTTCAAACAGAAAGTTTTACAGTTTCCCATTATATAGTGTGGAAGTGCATTTTATACGCAGTGTAAAGTCACACTTAAATAGCTGAATGTTTATTGCTAATTAACTGTTATTAATAGCAAATCATTAATTTATAATTAACTAATATAAACGCAATAAGAATAATATAAACGCAATATTAGTTTATGCATCGTTATATACGTTATTTTCCCGAACTTTTAAACACATTATCACGTCATCTTTGTATCTTACGTTTATGTAAACAATGTTTAAAAACATTATTGTCGCATAAAGAGCTGCAGGGAGAGCTGCATGAAAGCAATGAAAGTACTAGCGATATGATACAATATTCAAATTTTGTACCGTGATTTTATTCTTTATCCTCTTTTACGACAAACTAGATGACACATAATACGGATATTGAAACAATTATATCTATAGATGTCGTTCTACAATATTAGTGCAAACAATTATACATGACACGAACAAAGATTTATATTGTTACACCACAATGGATAAATTTTGATGTATGTAGGTCGTTTGTATTCTACAGTATTGATTTTGTAAGAAACTATTGTGCAGTCTGATCATTAATTAGATATGACAGAGATAATCCATTGCGGGTTTTAAACCATTATGATCATTATGATTGTCATCTTTAATAAAAACTCATTGTCAAGGAATATCGGGTTTTTTGCGTTTCTTTATAACTGAACACTTTCTGGTGTGCGTAAATTTTGACAGTTTTGAGTTCAGTGTTTCTCAACAACAAAGCATGAGGTTTTGAGTGCAGTGTCTCAACAAAAGAAAAAAAATATGGCGCGAAAATTAAGACTCAAACATTCTGCATTGTTGTAACATTTGTCTTATCTGCATAATCAGTCTTCTCTTGCTAACATTAGAACGAAAAATTAATTCAGAGGATATGAAATTCTTAATCAGACAAGTCAACTAAATCTCTATACGGTATTTTAATTAAATCTCAGATGAACATTACGAATCTGTTGATTATTTTCCTACTTTGTAAATATAAAATGCATATTTGTCCATATTTACTTTAGGGACGGAAACTACAATAAAAAACTCGCATACAATATGAATCTAGGCACATTGCAAGGATTCCTGGTACCGACTTCCCATGTTGGATTTTGTAATGGTCCTAAACAAGCATCCTCCTTTATGATGTAATACACATCAAATTGTTCGGTCTGTTGGAACAATGTAAAAAAAACAGCTAATGCTGGTAAACATTTGTATAAACAAACTGTTTTATGTGACAATGTTTTATGTCCCTGTAGTCAAAAGTCGGTAATTACAATCTCGGTACCTGTGCATCCGATAATTCAGCCCATGTTACATATCGTCCACTTTTCGGTATTAGTTTTTAAAAATTTTAATTTATTTTAACCAATAACATTATATAATTACGGGATATGACACTGACATTCTTTGCCAAAGAACTAGGACATTAGTGCAAAGCAAGCAGTCAGGTCGGTAATTTAAGTATTAAAGTTTAATCATAGGTTACTTTTGAATATAAATTATTTTTAAAAATTGCTGAGTAATAATAATATTGTCTTTGTAAAAGTCTGCAAATAGTAGGTAATTGTCACGGAACACATATTGCAAGTCGTTTGGTAATTTACTTACCTCATACATATCATGAACATTTATTGAATGAAAAGTAACTTTCAATTGTTTAATTACTTATCACAATTAACATTTTATTACACCGCCCTTGTTAGTTCTGGTAAGCTTTATGTGTTTTCAAAAATACAGTTATTTGAGTAAAGAAAGTGGTACATAGCCAAAAATAGATGGTTGATAAGGCCTTTATGCAAGTTGCTGGGGTCATGAAATAATATATTTGAGTAAAATACATCATTCTGATTCTAAAGATATATGGTTTCTAAGGACTTTTTATTACAGTTACCTTGTTGCTATGGTATGACCTCGACCTATGACCTTTGTCCTTTGGCTCAAATTGAAGTTATTTTCCTACTGATCGTATTAAACCTATATGTCTACTACATGTATATTATCTCTAACCGTTTTCACGTTTTAACAAAAAAATCGATTCACTGAAACGAGTCATCGCACAGCTTCGAGCCAATTATACCAAATGATGGTCTCGATAAGATGAGTATTTTTCCCGTTTCGCTGCTATCGTTTATGGTTTATGAGATAAAGTGCTGACAAGACTTATAGTGAACTTTGACCTTGACTATTGACCTTTGATCTTGACATTTTTGAATGTAATATTTGTCACTTAGGATCAATGTTGGTGGACCCAAGTCTGTAGGACTTACTGTTTTTGAGAAAAAAAAATTACGAGTTGCGACACTTTTCGGGTCAAAAACGGGTAAACAGGAAGTTGATTGGAAGAAAAAAATTTTCATGTTAATTATCGCCATAGTGTATCCTACAGTTTGTACACTTCATATTTGAGAACATGTTACGGTTTTTGAGTTTATCTGCTAACCATCAATCATCTCCGGACATGACCGATTAATGGAATCAAGTATCGAAATGATATGTCATGACACTTTTTGGCAAACCTCTGCGGAAGAAGAAAAAACTCATATAAATACACTAAGGTCTTTCCTTTGAAAAGAGGAAAGACCTTACAAACATCAATTGTTGATCAAAAGAACATAATTATTTGGTAAAGCTGGATCTGTTTGCAAGAATGATTAACATTGTTTCGAAATATTTATGGGTATAAAGTGGGAGAAAATAACGAAAGTTTACAAACCATAAATGCCTAAACCTTTCTCCAACAAGTATGTACTTCATTTTATGTCTTCGTGTCGTCATAGTGTTATTGTTTTTGTCTTAAGATGATAGCGATATTAACTTTGATTGGCGCCTCGGGGAACATACCGCTTTTGAGATTGACTCTGATTTTGATAATCCTCTTTCTCAAAAGGCAAAGAAAACTAGTGTTACTACTTATACCTCTGTATCATTTGGTTTCCTTGGTCACCTAACAAAATAAAACTTATCTAAGCAACATCAAGAATAAGCTTTTAAGAATATTTTAGCACTTTTTTATTTTCACACACTGTTGAAATCTATAACCTCTGCATTATCGTGCGTCTTATATAGATACAGAAGACAAATATATTATTTATACTTTATGTATCGAATGTCAATCTGTGCTGAATACAATGGTGGTGTCTGGAAGTTTCAATATAATGCAATCTGCAATGCATTAATGTATGGTGTTGGAGTGTTAACCATTAAAAATGAGTTCTGGTACTTACCTTTATTTTCGTGAAATAAATCTTTACCATTTTAAAACCACACTAACAAAAAAATGATGGAACTTTGATACTAGTAACGCAGCATACGTCCTATTCCAGCCATGACCAGGAAATGCAGTGTATCTGACTATCATATAGATTTATCAAACATTTTTTAGAAGTGTTCACACAATGTATTCGGTAAAAAAATTATTGTTTAAACTTGGTACACGAAAAGGAAATCAACTTTAGTTCAATTAGGATTGTGAATCTAATAGAAAAGAATTTCACAATAACGAAAGAATACAGCCTTTTCAAAAATAGAGATAATCACAATGTTATGAAAGCCTCACGTAAATCGTATAAAGTATCCATTAATACAAAATTACAAGAAATTCCAAACGAATTGTGAAAATGATTTAAGACAGACATCAAATTAAATCCTAAAAACTTCTGGGACTTTCTTAATCGTTTCAACTGTCAATCAAAGAAGAATCAAGTTAATATATCTTTGGTTATGAATACTTAAAACAACAATTAAATGAAAACTCGGACGAACATGCAAAAAGATAGATGATTGATCACAAATATATAGAATAATGACAATGAATTTGAATTCTTTATGGATGAAGTTAAGTTTGCAGTGAAAGAATAAAAAATAATAATGCTTGATAGTATTGATAACATAGCAAATGGATAGTACAATATCCCATTGTTACCATTATACGAAGAACGTTTTAACAACATGTTAGATACAACGTGACTGGATAATAGGCATTATTTGACCGATTTATAAAAAAACAAAGGTGATGCCTCCGATCCCGATAACTATTGGGCAATCACTCTTGTGTCGAGCTTAGGAAAACTCTTTACTTTTATTTTGAACATAAGATTAAATGATGTCGCCAAAAAAGTTGACTTGAATACAAATTAAGGTTTTTCAACCGCAGATACTATTTTTGTGTTAAATGCTTTGATTTTTGAATATACTCAGTCTTTTCCTTGTGAAGTCGGAGTAAAACAAAGAGAATAAGTATCTCGCTTTCTCTTTGCATTTTTTTTTAAAATTGTTAAGAAATACACATGCCTCTTGATAATGTTAAAAAATCTTAAGCTTATAGACATTTTTACTTTTGAACTTTTAAAGATAAATGTTAAACATGTTATTATTTTGTATTCCGACGATGGAGGTATATTGCTGACTCTCCTGGGGATATGCAAATAGCAATTGAATCATTCGAAAACTATTGTACCCGATGGAAATTAAATGTAAATTTTAAAAGAACTAAGTTTTTAGTATTTTCTAAAACGAAGGGCTAAACTTTCGTATATTTTAAAATTATTTCAGACAAATTTTGATTAAGTGTATTGTTTAATTATAACGATAATTCCACGTGTTCCAATAAAAGCATGAAAAATCTGAACAAGATAGAAAAGCACTGTTTTCTCTATATTACAAAATACGAAATATTGCAGTGCATATTGATTTACAAGTAAAACATTTCGAAACATTGATAGTCCCAATTTTTTTTAAGGATCCGAAGTATTGGGCTATGAAAATTGCGAATTATTGATGAAATTCATTCCCAAATGATTACTATTTGAGAGTAAATTATCAGATACTTTATAATGAATGATGTTTAGAATATATAGGAATAACAACGTTCATTTCAAGAGGATTATTGCAATAAAATCTATAATTGACCTGACAGTATTTTCTATTTCATACGTTAAGTTATCTTGGAGACAGTAACATATATTGCAGTTTTTTTACTTCAGTATATTTAAACCATATTTTCTTCCACAAGAACTTGACAGTTAACTGACATTTTTTTCATGTATAACCATAACGTTGCAGTCAATAAAAAATTTGAAGACGTATAATAAAGCACATTACAAATACCAGTAAATGAACATAATAAATACGATTTGGATCTATAAATATAGCACATGCAAGTAATACATGTACAAGTTTTAGACAGGGCAACATTCAATAAACAACATAAGTAAAAGCTCACTACAGCTTTTCATATTTCTGACACTATATTAAAGAAATACAGGATTAGAAGGAATATGTTAAACAATTTAAGAATTTCAGACTGGCTAACGGAAACAGTTGTTTAGTGGATTTATTTTGTATTTAACCCTTTCTGTAGATCTATCCCCCGGGCTGCTGTATTACGGGATATGGGTCCTGGTTAAAGCCTGCCATGATCAAATCATAAGTACATGTGCCATTAAGCCACGAATTATTGAGAGATATGTCAAAAAACTGTCAAACGGAGCATACCAAACAAATCAAATCCAACAAGCAGGCAAGCTCTGAAACCAACAATCTACTTAAAGCAACTACAGCAATGGTCCTGACTGGGTATGAGCATTTCAATGAAATGTATGGTTAAACTAGGTTTTATGGCATGTCATGAACCATGATGGTGAACAAAAAACAGTTTCCATGGAAATAGGTACATGTACTAGTATCTAAAAACGTTATAAAATACACATACCCAAAAGTCGAAGTACACATTTTTTTAGCAAAATACAGCACATTATACTGGTTCACTAAGTCATTCTTGCCATGTATAAAATTCCATGTTAATTCCACAATAATTGTGTGAAAAGTTTCGTCTTCTTAACATTCTTTAAACGAATCAAAAATCAATTATCCATATACATTTGAATCCATTCACATTTGTAGTAATTAATTGCTGACTGCTAGTACAGCATTTCCTATACAAAGAACATCTAGGAGCAATTTCAATCTAGGCCATAAGAGTACCTGTAAATATCAGGTGGCTTGTTGGCGACTAATCTTAAAATTGTATTGGCTAACTCGACGTTTTGGTGGGAATTAAAAATGGCCGATCTGTAATTTTCGGAAAGGATTAAACGAAGTAATGGTCATTAACATTACTCCCGGAATGTCAATATTTCCACATGCGGCGTTCTTATTCAAAAAAATGAACAAACACACTGTATTATGTCGGATGCTTGGATAGCCCTAAATATATGGCCCGTTCAACTAGGGATCTGGGCGTTTCCCAAATGGATAAGTATTTGTTTAATCATGAATTGCTGGATAACAGGACTGCCTAAACAGCTGGGATTTCCCATAGGAAGATTTCATTGACAGTTCCAATTACATTCACGTCTTGTCTGGAAAATTACCTGCGCCAAGAATAGTTCGAGTTAGCGAAAATTTGATTGGTGTCTTCGAAAATTATTGTTTTGTGGTAGATAATGCTTGTGTGAACTTCCAGTCCTGTTTATCGTAGCAAGGAAAGTCTGTACTGTCCCTGATCGTAGTACCCTATAATGTTTTACTTAGCTTGGAAAACGTTTTCAGTTACACTGGCTTCTTCTATACAGAGATGAAGCGGCATTTTACTGAATAATGGTAGAATTTCCTTTTCTCATATGCGACCTATTGATTAAGAGAAGTAATTAATATTTGGTACTTTTCCACTCGAGGCCCCAATAATAGATGAAGAACAGTAATTAATGTCGGAGTTTCGTATTTTACCACTCGGCTACCAAGGCCCAAACAATTGATGAAGAGTAGTAGTTAATGTCGGAGTTTGGTACTTTAACACTTAGCCACCGAAGACCCAGCAATTGACGAACAGCAGTAGTTAATGTCAGAGTTTCGTACTTTACCACTTAGCCACTAAAAACACAGCAATAGATGAAGAGCAGTAGTTAACATTTGGTAATTTACCACTCAGCCACCGAAGACCCAGCAATTGATGAACAGCAGTAGTTAATGTCAAAGTTTGGTACTTTACCACTCTACCACTAAAAATCCATCAATTGATGAAGAGCAGTAGTTAATGTCGGAATTTGGTACTTTAACACTCGGCCAATCAAGACACAGCAATTGATGAACCGTGGTAGTAAATGTCGGATTATGGTACTTTACCATGCGGCCTCCAAAGCCGTAACAATTAATGAAAAGTAGTAGTTAATGTCGGAGTTTGGTACATTACAACTCGGCAACCGAAGACCCAGCAATTGATGAAGATCAGCAGTTAATGTCAGAGTTTTGTACTTTGCCACTCAGCCACTAAAGACCCAGCAATTGATGAGGAGCAATAGTTATTTTCGGAGGTTGCTACTTTACCACTCGGTTTTGAGGCCCCATCCATTGATTGTTTGTTTGTTTGTTTGATGGTGTTTAACGCCACTTTCAGCAATTTTTCAGCTATATCATGGCGTCCAGATTTATTAAGGTAGGAAGCCGGAGTACCCGGAGAAAACCCCAGACAATCCTTGTCAATTAAGATTGGAGTCGAGTACACCCTGACTGCAGTAAGAATCGAACCCGCAATCTCAGTGTTGACAGACCACGTGATCAATAGTAGACGAACTACCTTGACCCCTAGGCCACCGAGGCCCCTAATCAATTGATGAAGAGTATTAGTTAATGTTGAAATTTGGTACTTTCTAATTTAGTAACTTCTTTGTTTTCACTGACGAAATGAGAAGTAAAAGGATTTCGTTATCGATATTCACATATAGCAATGCAATTATAATGATTTAAAATAAACTACACAATCGTCATGTATTCTTTGCCCTTTCACTTTAGGTATTGAACCAGGTTAATACAAGACCTTCTTATGAAGGTGAAATCTGTTACTTTTTTGCCATTACAATAATGAAGGTCGTGAAAAGGTGCATGCTATTTAACTCAACTTCTTGGCGTTGTCTTTGGAATAGCTCCCAACATGTTGAACAATTATCAGCCTTTTTATTATTATAAACTTACAAGAATTTGCTTATGGATTAAGAATTGGGTAGGGGTGTATAACTTAATTGGGTAGGGATGTATAACTTAATGTATAACTTACTCTTGGTGTTGGCAGTGCATGGTGGGATTCTGCTATAAGTTTATTTGTATAAAGAAATTCGCTGCTAAATATAGAATCATCGGAATCTTCCGTTGTTGCGTTCCAATGCACAGATAGAAATGTGGAATTAAATAGTTCATTGTGTAGTACGACTATTTACACACACACACACAGAGAGAGAGAGACACACACACACATACACACGTAGACAAACACAAACACACAAAGGAATATGGATTTAAATAGTTCATTGTGTAGTACGACTATTCTCACCGACAAATTCGAACATGATATATAGTGACAATTCGCACATACGGTTAAACACTGAATAACTGTTACAGTTTTAGCTACATTTATGTAGCTCCCGTGACATTGTTTTAATCTCGTTCCAGAAAAAAAAGAGCTAAATTATGAGGGGGTGGACAAGGGTTATCGCCACTTCCATAGTTATTACAGTTTATGCATCCTCGAAGACATGGGTTCTGATCCTGTCAAGTCACGGGTTCTGATTCCATGTTTGCTTCATCCTCACAAGTCAAGGGTTGTGATTCCACTTTATCCCCATCTTCCCCAGTCAGAGGTTCTGATTCCGCGTTCGCCCCATCCTCCCAAGTCAGGGGTTCTGATTCCATGTTCGCTCCATCCTCCTAAGTCAGGGGTTCTGATTGCACGTTTGCTCCATCATCGTGATAGACGATTAATGCAATTCTCGACTTTATCGGGTTTACCAGTAATTGTCGAAAAAAAATCTAGTTTTACAAGACTGACAGAAATATTTACTCGCTAAAATTGCCCTCGAGCAGTATTTCAGCTATGTTTAGAACAAGCTCACAAACAAATCAATTTGGGGAATATGTACCAAAGGGCAAACATTTTGAATGCCACTATTAACGTGTGTGGTATGGGTTGTGGGAGAAAATGTAGACTATTGTAGCAGCTACTCCGAGCCTACTCGTATCGACATCTACAAAAGGGGTCTTTTTCGTGCAAGAAGCGTGGCAATTTCCAAACACGTTACCCACTACGGTCCGGTCTGTATAATGACCTGACAACCCTCGATCAAGAGGGCATCCACTCGTTGCACTCGAGCACTTGGAACCTTCACAGTATTGTTTAGAGTATACCTCATTTACACTGTCATGTTTTTCATTCTTGCTTTAAGTTAAGTGTTAGATATAGAAAAGAAATAGGCGTAAAAAAGAACTAAGCAAAAAAAAAACCGCTTAAAATAGTTTAGTCAGTGATTTAAACAACAATAAATATGGCTAATTTACTTACAACAGCTTATAGATAAAAACTGAATTAAGACCACACATTGTATTTGTATGAGTTGATATTGCAAGTACTTGTTAATTTTGTTTCCTTTGTAAAAATATTTGGTAACCCATTCCATAGTAATACATCATAAAATCTACACGTTTTTTGATACCTTGTAGTTCTTACAAATAGAATTTGTACAAAGAATAAGCTTGCATGCCTAATTTTTTAATTTTATTTTTAAATTAATAAAAAATCTTCCAAATTGCAAAATATTCGCGTAAAATCTTAAAAGTTTCTTTTGCGATGGATCTCAATCTTAATCTTAATCAGCTGACTTTTAGGGTTGGTAACATTGATTTATCTCATGTAACTCTTAATAATACTCCAAGGGCACGAACATACAATTTGTTGAAAAAAGATCAATAAATAGAGATAACAAATAGTACAACATGTAGATATATAATATATAATTATTATTATAAAATTATTAAAACCAATGTTTATCTCAGTAAGTGTAATTGATTAGGTGATGATTCCTTCTCTAATCAAGCCATAACTACATGACTCAGCTATTTGTGACACAGATTGAATAGTGTGAAAACAAATAGGTGTATAATCCTCTATCTACTGCTCTCTCTCTCTCTCTCTCTCTCTCTCTCTCTCTCTCTCTCTCTCTCTCTCTCTCTCTCTCTCTGGGATCTTTGCTATTATCTTTGTCTTCTGTTCTCTCCAAAAAAATAGGACAATAACAAAAGTGTGATCATATTAACGAAGGATAAACAATAAATCTTCCATTCTAATTCAAGTTTCGTATGTAAACATATTTTATCTGTGCTTTTGATGTATTGAATGTATAGTACTAGTATCTTTTACTGCGTTCTTGCTTATTGCTTTTAATTGTCCCACGTTTACTCGCTTGTATGTACTTATCTGTAAACATGTAAGTCACCTGAGCTCTTATTTTTGTATGTCTGATAAATATTTCTTAAATGTGTGTTTTATGTACTATATTTTGTCTTTATATGCTTTTACGTATGCAATGTCTAATTGCTTTGTATGTTCTCATGTCTGAAGTTCGGTTTTGGAAGCTCATCAGCGCTTAAGATTATATATATATATATAAACTGTTATTGTTTGTCCTACCGAAAATATTAAATAAATTTGTTTGACTTAAAGCCAAATACCTAACAGGCGCGTAGATATACTAGTTACCAGGGGCGGATCCTGAAAATTGGGCTAGGGGGACGTAATATGGCAAAGGATAAAGGTCCCCAGCGGGTCCAGGGCAGCGCCCTTGTGGGGGCGAAATTTAAACTATTGATAAAGTGTTGAGGACTACAAATTGTAACCTTTTAGGATGTTCTGGAGTGTGTTATTACAAACCAAAACTTCAATATTCACTAAATGTTTCGCCAAGTCCAAATGAAATATCCCGAGGAAGGAAATTATTATATTATGTTGTGAAAAAGTGCAATGCTGTTCTCAAATGAAAATTTACATCTGCTTCTTTTTAACACACTATCGCTCGCTCTTCTTTCTCTATCTTTCTTCCTCCATTTTCGCTCTCTCTTTCTTTCTTTTCTCCCCTTTTTCGGGTGGGGGGGGCCGAACTCCACTCCGCCCCCTCTGATCCGCCACTGGTTACATTGTGGATTCACAAAAAATAAAGGGTCCAGTGAAATATTGTGAAAACAATGGAACAATTTGGTTATTTTGGAGATTTCAAATGTGCTTGATATACCGGTAGTACTGAAAATGGAAAGTTTAGTGACTGCAACTATAGATTGCATTTTTTGTCAAAATCATGTTGATTCGACTGAATACTCGCTTACATATAGTCAACTACACGCCTGGCTAATTATTCGTTTTAAAGCGCTCAGCAGCTATTGTTTACCCCAAGCAGGTTAACAGATTTTTAACGCTGAAATGTTCTTTGTCGTATAGGGTACTTCAAAAATGTACCTCGGGTACATATTTGTATACAGGGAAGTTGTCCCCTGTATAAATTAAGGGTATCCCAGATCGAAATCTTGTTGGCAGTGAACGTTTTTTTACGTGACGATCGCGACGTAACAGATTCATAAAATAGTTCTAAATGTAGATCACTTACGCTGAATTTGTCTTATTCTTACAATTTCTCCCCAAAACAAACGGCGAGATACATTTTTGTATACAAGTATGTAGCCGAGGTACATTTTTATGTAAAATTATGTTGCCTAAGTAATTTTAGTAGTACCCATACGACAAAGACCAATTCAGCCTTTTAATACTCAATTAAATTAAGGCAAAATGTTTTTTATCTATTTTTCCCCAGTTGCAAAAGCCTCAAACGGGGAGGGGGATAACAGATAACAGCAATTTACATCAGAAACAGAAAACATTGACTTCAAAAATCGAAAAATAGATAACAGCAGAATCTAATAGAAGGGCAAAACTATTAATTAACGGCAAACAGGTTTTTTTATGAGTATAACAGTAAACAACAATGTCAATTTTTAAGAAAACACATAACAGCTAATGGTTGAAAAACAGTTAACATTTGCTTCATTAAAAAAAAACTGTTAACACTCGTATTAAAAAAGCCCAAAACAAAGATCGTATATGGGAGCGTATATGCATAGACTATATTGAAAGAAAACCATTCCTTAATGTTGTTTATATAAATAGGAACTAATTACACTGCAGTTTTGTTTTAATATTTGGTACCTTTGAGTCAATTACTAAGCATTCGAGCTATGTATAACAAGAATGGTTTGTTTGTTGTTGAGGATTTATTTCCCCTGAAAGCTTGATCACACGACCAAATCTAACAAAATGGGCACTGATGACTAGTTTATGAAAAGGAAAAAAACACAAGGCGTTTATTTACAATTTATGTAGGATGAAGATGAAATACTATTGGACAGTTGTCAGGATAATTCCAGCCAATTAAAACCTTCATTACAAAAGTGTTTTTCGGCAGACAGCAATACATCCCAATCAAAACCAGTGTTGCAGAAATCATTATCTTCTGGTTCACTTAGCCAGTCGCAAACGTCAAATGAAGTCACATCAACAGGAAATGAGTTTGTTCAATCTGAAACAATGTCACAAACAGTTATGGGCAAAGAAAGCTACCTGATTGGATGTCTGGTAAAAAGCCTTTAACGAGTAAAAAGATGAAGTCCAACAGTTTGTTTAGATAATAAATATTGCTATTGAAATGTCTTCCTCTTTAACTTTAGACACATGAGCTATTGCCTCAGAACCTAGGCAGCCGTTTAATCTAAATTAAAGCTGTTCACTAGCTCACCTGGACCAAAGGTAAGTAACTTCCTGTTTCTGCCTTTGATGTTGTTGAAGGCAGTAAACTTCCTGTTTCTTAATTGGAGGTTGTTGAAGGCACTAAGCTTCCTGTTTCTTCCTTAAAGGTTGTTGAAGGCACTAGGCTTCTTGTTTCTGCTTTGGAGGTTGTTGGAGGCACTAAGCTTCCTGTTCCTGTCTGGATGTTATTGAAGGCGCTACGCTTCCTGTTTCTGCCTTGGAGGTTGTTGGAGGCACTAACTGTCCTGTTTCTGCCTTATAGGTTGTTGAAGGCACTACGCTTCCTGTTTCTGCCTTGGAAGCACTAAGTGTCCTGTTTCTGCCTTAGAGGTTGTTGAAGGCCCTAAGCTTCCTGTTTCTGCCTTGGATGTTGTTGAAGGCACTAAGCTTCCTGTTTCTGTCTTGGATGTTGTTGAAGGTACTAAGCTTCCTGTTTCTGCCTTGGAGGTTGTTGGAGGCAGTAAGTGTCCTGTTTCTGCCTTAGAGGTTGTTGAAGGCACTACGCTTCCTGTTTCTGCCTTGGATGTTGTTGAAGGCACTAAGCTTCCTGTTTCTGCCTTGGATGCTGTTGAAGGCACTAAGCTTCCTGTTTCTGCCTTGGATGGTGTTGAAGGCACTAAGGTTCCTGTTTCTGCCTTGGATGTTGTTGAAGGCACTAAGCTTCCTGTTTCTGCCTTGGATGCTGTTGAAGGCACTAAGCTTCCTGTTTCCGCCTTGGATGTTGTTGGAGGCACTAAGCTTCCTGTTTCTGCCTTAAAGGTTGTTGAAGGCACTAAGTGTCCTGTTTCTGCCTTGGAGGTTGTTGAAGGCACTAGCTTCCCGTTTCTGCCTTAGAGGTTGTTGAAGGCACTAAGCTTCATGTTTCTACATGGAGGTTGTTGAAGGCACTATGCTTCCTGAACGTCAGTACTGGGACCATACTGAGCGTGTTCCCAGGGCTCAACCGACAGAACAGCCCAGCTCGTCCCCTGATGGGGGTCCTTTTGTTCGGGTGTTACAGTGTTATAGTACACAGACTGACCACGGACTAAAGTTGGTAACGTGTTTTAAGAGTGCCACACTGCCTGCACGATGAAGATCCCTTTTGTAGATTTTGGGATAAGAGTAGGCTTATTGTATCTGAGGCTACATTTTCCGTCCCTACCCAACACTCCATACTTTTTCATTATTGTTTCCCTTTGGTCCATCTTGTTTCCATGTTGTTTTATTATTCTCGTTCTGAATATAGCCTAAATACTGCTCGGTGGACGTACAGCAAATATCCAGTAACAGGATTTATGGTCGAACTCCAAATATTTAAACCCAGTTTTGTTGTTCTGACGTGCAAAACTGACGTGAAAACATTTGTTGTCATGTGGTACATTACAACAAGCAATATTTCAGCTATATTCAGGATGTAGAGTTCTGGATAGTTTATATGAGAATCATACAAGAATAATAAATATTACAATCAATCGAACAGCTTAGAATTGAACTTTTCATAAAAATGCGTCATTAACCAAAACAAAAACAAACAATCAATACTTTTACAGTTCTAAGACATCGGGTTGTTACGGTCCATTTGTAGCCCGTGATTTGGCAAAAAATTAAAACTGTGATTGTAATGATCAGTATTTCGCAAAAGGAATAAGTAGAAATGTTGTTCTAATATTATGTAATCCTTTTACAAATCTTTCTCAATTTAACTGTAAGCATCAGTTTGGCCGAAAAATCTTTAAAAGCAGTGATTTTCATAACTAATCTTCAGATATAGGAAATATTCAACACATTATTTATTATGTGGGAAAAAAATATTTGGGGGTTCTTAATTGTTTAAAAACTTTATTGATTTTTAGTTGAAATTAAACGATGTTTGTCAAAACACAGATTTTTACCCCATTTGATGAGTACAGTCTTTTATAAGTATTCAGTAGCCAAATATGGTAAAGGATACTATTATTAGGATATTTTTCTGTTTTGCAGCGAAGTTTAATATGATTATTTGAGATTTCAAAATTTGGGCCTTTAATGCATTTCCTCCTTTTGTTAAAATATATTTTGACAAAAACATTTTCAAGAAGTTCATGTTAAAAAAAAATTAAAATGATTGCATGTATGTTATTTATGTTGGACTTAAAAAACAGAAGTAGCTGAAAATCATAATGAAAATCTCCAGTTTCATTTCTTACGTAACTAATTATTATATAATTTTAAAATAAAGCAAAACTGGCAATATGCAGTTATTGAATTCTAATGAATACTGTTGTTATATATTGTATTCTTGTAAAACTGAATTTACTTAAAATTAGGTGCTATAATCGCCATGGCAACGGTGATATTCTACAAATATGAACATATTCTTTAATATTCCACAAGATGTAAACATTGTTATACTGATATTTTGTAAATTGCTCATAATTGCTGCTATTGTGTATAAAATTGTCCAGAAAACATAAAAGGGATAAATCTCTAAACATTTTATTTAATGTCAACCAAGAGATACAACAGTTCCAACTATCCGTTCTGTACTGATAAGAAGGTTTTGTTTGGTGCTATGGTTTTAGAAATGAATGCCTATTATTCGGGTTTTATTAATTAACTGTATACATGTATGTATAAAAACTTTTATACATAGACAAGTGACAGCTCCTCCCCATGTGGGCGGAATGGTTGGAGCAATGTATAAAACTTTTAAGTTCAGTTAAAGTGAGAATGTTCAAGACTTATATTTTATGACTTGTTTACGTCATTTATTTATATTGACACCATTCGTTGGTCAGTCTGTGTCTATAGTCGTGACAAAAACACAGTCAATTGTATCGTTGCATACTCTTCTAGACTTGTATATTATTTTTTGTTTATGCTGTATCGTCATGTTTGTCGATCCGATACTTAATAATTGTTTACTGGTTGGTACTTTCGTTAGACTCTATATAATATTTTGAAATAACTGTATTGTGCATTTACACGATCCCAGTGGACCAATCTCCAAATGAAACAAAATACTTTAAACATTTAGGGTTAAACGCCACTGATGAGTCTGGAGTATACGAAACACGCGTCTGGCGTACTGAATTAATCACCTTGGTAATTTTGATAACATTTTGTTGGAATATTTGAGCAAGTGACTGCTAGATCCTTCCCATGTAGGGGAATGGTTGGAGCAATGTTCAAAAGTTTTAAGTTCAGTTAAAGTGAGAATGTTCAAGACCAATATTTTATGACTTGTTTACGTCATTTATTTATATTGAGACTCAATGATTAAGGCTATTCGTTGGTAAGTCTGTGCCAATAGTCTTGACAGATTTTTTATAAATTTTTGCTTACCCTCAGCGGTATTCTAACTAACCGTTGTGACACGGTGGCCGCACCAATCCAGCGGTCGAGACCCCTCAACCAAATCCGCTGTTTAAAAATATTGTCAGATAAATATGTATTGGTTACGAAAATTCCATCGTCACACGCTAGTACAAGCGTACAATGTCTATGTCTACGATTCACCCCGGTTAATGAAGCTATAGTTTTTATATCCTGATCAACGGCATGTTAAAATTGTATTTAAAAGTTTGCCAAGATTTGAATCTCAATGAAAGCGATTTAATCATTCGTGGTTATTTTTGAAATGTACACTTAAATTTTAGAATTCCTATACAAACCTTGTCAGCCGACAGTCAAATGTTTAGGAATTTTAGCCCAAAGAAATATTTCTAAATAGTGAACGTATTCTTGTATTTGCTACAACTTTAAAATACTTAATTTGCTGTTGAATAATAATTGAATTTTATGTCATATTTCGTAATTTCAAACATTCCATTCTAAATATCAGCTTGGTAAAATGTAAATTCGTTTATAATTCGGCAAATTTCCACAAGTCTTGATTTTATCAAGAAAAGAGTTGTCGCCCTTCAAAAAAAAATTGACAATTACAAGGGAGGCAACTGCTACTCCGTGTAAATTTTACGAGAAACTGCAAAAGGAGGGCCAAGATCTTTTCTGATAACTTTAGTGTGTTTGTGGGCATTTTCAGAGTCTGTTAACTGTTTTTTTTTTAGAAAATAAACCCAACTGTTAACTGTTTTTCAACCATTTTAGCTGTTAACTGTTTTCTTATAAATTGACCGGCATTGTTGGTAACTGTTCATGATGAAAATAAAAACCATGCTTTCTGTTTATAGTCGGAACAATGTTAACTGTTTCACTGATTTTTCTCTGTTATTCCCCTTTAATTTCTCAATTCTGCTATTATCTTTTTTCGATTTTTGAACTAACACTGTTTTCTGTTTTCTCATGTAAATTGTTTTTATCTGTTATCATTATTTTCAATTTACTTTTATCTGTTTTGGGAAAAATAAAAACCTGTTAACCTGTTAATGGCTCCCCTCTGGCCCTTCCCCCTGTAAAGTTACAGCTTCTTGTTATCTTACATTTTTTTGTAATTTTACAATTTTCTGTAATGTACTGGACTTTTTAATATTAATTACTATTATGTGTTGTTTATTGGATAATTTGACCGAAAAGAAATTAAAAAAAGTTATGGTCATTAACATTACTCCCGTCCCGGAATGTCAATATTGCTTTCTCTCAAGTCATGGGTTCTGATTCCACGTTCGCTCCATCCCCCCAAGTCAGAGGTTCTATTTCCTTGTTCGCTTCATCCTCCTAAGTCAGGGTTTCTTATTCATCGTTCGCTCCATCCTCCCAATTCAGGGGTTCTGATTCCACGTTTACTTCTACGGAGAAATTTCTGATTTCTGAACGTATTCTTTTATTTGCTACAACTATTAAATACTAGTAATTTGCTGTTCAATACTAATTAAATTTAATATTTCGTAATTTCAAACATTCCATTCTAAATATCAACTTGGTAAAAATTAAATTCGTTTATAATTTGGCATATTTCGCAAGTCTTTATTTTATATAGAAAAAAGTTGTCGCCTCTCAGAAAAAAATTGACTGTATTACAAGGGGGGGGGGGCAGATAGTGAAAGTTATACGAGAAACTGTAATGGGGGTGGGGGCAACATTTTTTCTGTTAACTTAAGTTTGTTTGTTGGCATTTTTACAGTCTGTAAACTGTTATTTCAGAAAATAAACCATAATATTATTAATTTATATTATTTAATAAATTTCATTGGCCTAAAACATACCACATGACATACTATATTTTAAGAGGTATCCTGAAAAATCGGATAGAAAAAGTAATGTTGCACGGTTATATTTAGAAAAAAGTGATATTGCACGGTTATTTTTAGATTTGGAATTTCCCCTACATGAATTTTTAAATATCCAATCAAATTACGTCTTTTTCCACTTCCGCCGATAAATTTATTTCCGGTTTATTTGTTGTCGTCTGGCGAAATGGAAGCAACCAAAAGATTTGCTTCTCTTTCTTCTTCTGAAACAGAAACGTTACTGGATGGTGTTGATTCCAAGAATACTAAACGGCAAACTAACACGGCTATCAATATATTTAGGGAATACTTGACTGGGAAGAATTTACCGTTAGAATTTGAGAAATTGAACGAGGAGGAACTTGACCAAATCCTTGCCAATTTTTATTTGGAGATTAGGACTAAAAATGGTGAATTGTACAAGAAAACCACCATGAATTCGTACAGGCAAGGAATACAACGTCATCTAGCGAAGTATCGTGATATTGATATATTGAAAGGCAGCAAATTCAAGCATTCAGCATCTGCATTTAAAGGGATGGCCAAAGAATTGAAACGCCAAGGACTGTCAGCTATTGAACATTACCCAACTATTGCTGAAGCAGATATGGAAAAGATGTACAACTATTTATGCAGTGATTTAAGCAATAGCCAAAAGTTAAACTTAATAATATAACAATTATAGCCTATAACTACGGTCGATACGAAAAATATCGACATGAGAACATATCGACCTCCAACTTCGTTGTCGGTCAATATGTTCTCATGTCGATATTTTATCGTATCGACCTATTTAAAGGCTATAATTGTATACTGTTACCTGTTTTTCAACCATTTTTAGCTGTTTTCTTGTAAATTGGCTGGCATTGTTAGTAACTGTTCATGATGAAAATATAAACCCTGTTTGCTGTTTATAGTCGGAACACTGTTAACTGTTTTACAGATTTTTCTCTGTTATTCCATCTAAATTTCTCAATTCTGCTGTTATCTGTTTTTTTTAGGTTCTTGAACTCACTGTTTTCTATTTACTTATGTAAATTGGTGTTATCTGTTATCATTATTATACCCCCCGCTCCGCAAACTAGTTTTTTTGGTGGGGGGTATATAGGAATCACCCTGTCTGTTTTATTCATTATTATATCCCCGCAAACCAAACTTGTTTTTTGGGGGCTATAATCTGTCTGTCTGTCTGTCCGTCCGTCCGCTTTATGAAATTAAGCATAACGGAAGTAACTTATATGTGCATGAGGGATTTCTATTGACCTCGGGTCATTAAGAGGAGATTGGACTTGAAAGCGAAGCGGGATGTATCCTTTTGTGAGCGTGCTCACAGTCCACACTTGTTTTAAATTTACTTTTATCTGTTTTGGGAAAAACAAAAACGATTTAAGATGTTAATGGATCCCCTCTTGCCCCCCCCCGGACAGTTACAGTTTCTTGTTATCTGACAATTGTTTGTAATTTTATAATTTTTTGTAATGTGCAGGACTGTTTAATATAACTATTATCTGTTGTTTATTGGCTAATTTGATCGGAAAGAATTTAAACAAAGTGATGGTCATTAACATTACTCCAGTCCCAGAATGTCAATATTGCTTCCTCCCAATTCCTTGGTTCTTATTCCACGTTCGCTCGATCCTCCCAAGTCAGGGGTTCTGATTCCACGTTCGCTCCATCCTCCCATGTCAGAGGTTCTTATTCCACGTTCGCTCCATCCTCCCATGTCAGAGGTTCTTATTCCAGGTTCGCTCCATCCTACCAAGTCAGAGGTTCTGAGTGCACGTTCGCTCCATCCTCCCATGTCAGAGGTTCTGAGTGCACGTTCGCTCCATCCTACCAAGTCAGAGGTTCTGAGTGCACGTTCGCTCCATCCTACCAAGTCAGAGGTTCTGAGTGCACGTTCGCTCCATCCTCCCGTCAGAGGTTCTGAGTGCACGTTCGCTCCATCCTACCAAGTCAGAGGTTCTGATTCCACGTTCGCTCCATCCTCCCAAGTAAAAGGTTCTAATTCCAAGTTCGCTCGAACCTGCCAAGTCAAAGGTTATGATTCCACGTTTGCTCCAAACTCCCAAGTCAGAGGTTCTGATGCCACGTTCCTCCCATCCTCCCAAGTCAGAGGTTCTGATTCCACGTTCGCTCCATCCTACCAAGTCAGAGGTTCACCAGTAATTTGCGAAAATAAAATCTCGCGAAAAATGCTGCTAGTTATACAAGACTTGCAGAAATACTTGCTCTATAAAATTGAATAGGACTATAAATATCTTCCAGTTTATAAAAATACCGCGAAATTTAGCTACAGCGGAAAAAAACTTAGACGTTACGGTATCCTGAATGTATTAGCACTAAATAGATTTATCATAAAGATAAGTACATGTATTATTTTGTTGAACTTTTGTTCAGGGTTTTTATGTTGACGAAAAACGTTCTGCGAATAAAAAGAGTAAAAGGGAACTTACTTCTTAAAACGTAAGTTTTATATTTTTGAGTTTCAGATCGAAAAGAAAAATCAAATATGATTGATTGATTGATTGATTGATTGATTGATTGATTGATTACGCCCTGCGAGCAGTATTTCAGCAATATTCAGAGACTAGGACAAGCTTACAAATAAATCAATTTGGGAAATATGGACCAAAGCCAACTTTTGAATGCCACTGTAAACGTATGGGGCATGGGTTGGGGCAGAAAATGTAGCCTATTGTTGCTTCTACAACGAGCCTACTCTTATCGACATCTGCAAAAGAAGTCTTGTTCGTGCAAGGAGCGTGGCATTCTCCAAACACGTTACCCACTGTGGTACGCGGTCAGGCTTTATAAACTGACTCCCCTCCCCCACTCTAAAGTGCTTGATTTAGTACTGACATGTTGATTGTTATAGTTAATATGTATAAATTAAATATAAATTAAATTGTAAGAAAGCCGGTACTAGCTGTCTTTGACTTTACTTTAATTTTAAAGTAAAAAAGGCATCCGCTATCCGACACTTGGAGACGCGGTCGAGCACTGTAATAGGATAATAATAATATCAATATTGATAATATTAATGACTAATAAACAATTACTCTTACAGTCTAATTCAAGCCACGTACGTAACAGTGGCGTAGCTGGACTAGAGTGGATTCACAAGCCACGTACGTAACAGTGGCGTAGCTGGACTAGAGTGGATTCACAAGCCACGTACGTAACAGTGGCGTAGCTGGACTAGAGTGGATTCACCAAGTCACGTACGTAACAGTGGCGTAGCTGGACTAGAATGGATTCACAAGCCACGTACGTATAAGTGGCGTAGCTGGACTAGAGTGGATTCACCAAGCCACGTACGTAACAGTGGCGTAGCTGGACTAGAGTGGATTCACCAAGCCACGTACGTAACAGTGGCGTAGCTGGACTACAGTGGATTCACAAGCCACGTAAGTAACAGTGGCGTAGCTGGACTAGAGTGGATTCACAAGCCAAGTACGTAACAGTGGCGTAGCTGGACTAGAGTGGATTCACCAAGCCACGTACGTAACAGTGGCGTAGCTGGACTAGAGTGGATTCACCAAGCCACGTACGTAACAGTGGCATAGCTGGACTAGAGTGGATTCTCAAAATAACTTTAGGAGATCCGGGGAAACATACGGTGAATTCTTATGTGATTTATTTAGTACTGAGAATGGACAGTTTAGTAACTGCAGTGATATATATGTATTGAATTTTGGGATCAAAATCGTGTTGATTCAACCGCGTACTTGCGTATATAGGCAGCTGCCCGCCTGCCTAACTATTCTTTTTAAAGTGCTCAGCAGCTCATGTTTACCCCAAGTAAAACAGTTTTTTAACACTCAATTAAATTAAAGCAAATGTTTGTATCTAAAGTTTTTCTCCAGTTGTAAAAGTCTGAAACGTATTTGGTCGTACATAAAGGGGGGGGGGTAGCTATACTAGTTACATTGTGGATTCACATAATAGCTAATGGTCTAGGGAAACATTTCTAAATTGCTTGATTTAGTACTAATAGGTTGATTGTTATAGTTAATACGTATAAATTAAATATAAATTAAATTTTAAGAAAACCGGTACTAAATGTCTCTGACTTTACTTCAATTTTAAATTAAAAATTATGTGTTTGGATGCCAACACAGAAGTCACATCACCCTAAATACCCATGGATAGTATTGCGTTACACTTGGAAAACGTAGAAAGTTTGATGCGTTTTCGGCGGTCATTTTCAAACCCACGTTTGAAAAAAATTTCCGAATGTGGAGTTCCATTTGGGACACTTAAATCTACCTCCACACCAAATTTTGTTGCAATCGTTAAATTCCTCAAGATCGGAAAACGTTGAAAATTATACACCTTTTTCGAAATGCTAAAATATACATCCATACCAAATTTCGTTAAAATCGGACCATGGGAAATTGTTTGCCATTTTTGGGTGGGTGTCAAAACTCTGACTATTGACTGCACCCCCTCAAAATGTCGATCTACAACTGTGCCCAGTTTCATTTTATTATATTAAGGCGTCTCTGAGAATTGTGTCGGACAAGTTCACGATCTAGAAAAAGGAGAAGCCGGAATAATAATAATAATAATAATAATAATAATAATAATAATAATAATAATAATAATAATAATAATAACAATAATAATAATAATAATAATAATAATAATAATAATAATAATAATAATAATAATAATAATAATAATAATAATAATAATAATAATAATAACTAGTGCTGATTGTGTTGGGATGCCAACACAGAATTTCTCATAAACGAACCCCCATTGCCACTATTTTCTTGAGCATGTTGAATACCCCCAAACACACGCGATATTCTTAATTTGTGCATTAAAATCTACCTACATATCAAATTTCGTTGCAATCGGACTAAATTATCGTTAGCCGGGGAGGGGGGTTAAAACTGCCGCCATAACAAAATGGTGTCGTTCGCGTCCAATTTTTTTTCGCAAAAATGCTCAGGATAGTTAGTTGTATCAGTGTACGAATTTTTATTGAAATTGCTCTGGCCATTACTGAGATCTGAGAACTTTTTTCTTCAACGGCATCCATTTTGAAAATTCCAAAAATGAATTGCGAAACTTCAGGTCAACCTTAACATGTTTTCAAAGTTTCATATTGATTGGACATTGCATGCCAGATAAAATGTGCTGGCAAGATTGAACGGAAAGAAGAAAAAATAAAACAGAGAAAAGAAGAAAGAAGAAGAATAATAATAAAAAACAGGACAAAAACAATAGGTCTCCAAAAACTTAGTTTGGGAGACATAACTAATGCTGATTGTGTTGGGATGCCAACACAGAATGTCTCCCAAACGAACCCCCATTGCCACTACATGTATATTCTTGAGCATGTTGAAAAAGCCCCAAATACACATGATAGTCTCTGTGCATTAAAATGGTGTCGTTCGCGTCCAATTTTTCTTTTTGCAGGAAAACTCAGGATAGTTAGCTGTATTAGTATACCAATTTTCATTAAAAATGCTCATTCCATTCCTGAGATATAAGAATTGCACGGTTCTCGTCCATGTTTTGAAAATACCAACAGTTGATTGCAAAACTTCAGGTCACCCATAACATTTTCCCAAAGTTTCATCTTGATTGGACATTTCATCGCAGACAAACTGTGCAGACAAGATTACACGAAAATAAAAAAAAGAAAAAAAAGAACTCATTTGATATGTTTGAGAGGGGAAGTGTGGTGAAACGGCTGCCATTACAAAACGGAGTCGTATGGCCAATGGCGGCTATTTTGGAGATTCCAAACATGGATTGCAAAACTTCAGGTCACCCTTAACATGTCCCAAAGTTTCACATTGATCGGATATTGCATCTCATATAGAATGTGCGAACAAGATTACATGATTGCGGAAAGAAAAAAGAAGAAGAATAATAATAAGAAACAGGACAAAAACAATATGTCTCCGAAAACTTCGTTTTGAAGGAGACTAGTCCGAGAATCCTCTGCCGTCCAACGCTTTTTCTTTCTTTTTTTTGCGTCCCACGCAAAAAAAGCGTTGGACGGCAGTGGATTCTCGGACTAGGAGGAGACAAAATAAGATACGATACAAAACGAAAACTTTATTTTAATTCGGCACATACATAACAGTAAACACAAGCTCTGGTGAGCTTGTTACCGAATACGAAACGGTGCAAAAAAAAAACAAAAACAAAAACAAAAAACAAAACAAAAAAAAAAAAAAACAATAAGGGACCATTTAACTTGCAAGGGGGGGGGGGGGTTGGTTTTTTCCTAAAAACATATTTTGAAAATGATTTTTGATGAAAAAATATTTTGGAAGCAGAGGGTAAGAAAAATAATTATCTGAAGAAGGATTTCTGCTATATAAAATAATGCTAATAATGAAAAAAATATTCTGTCGCGACGCCTACAAAAAATAAATAAATATTTTCTGACCAAAACAAAAAACCAAGCCCCCCCCCTCCCCCCGTCAAGTTAAATGGTCCGTTCCTAAGTCGACAAAACTTTGTTTTGGGCGACTTAATTATATTTTATATCATCTGACAGCATCTTTATCACGTTAAAGATCAGGAGACGATAGAAGTAGAAGTAGGAACAAATAATAATGACGTTCTTATTTTTATTTAACACCCTTAATATATCATGGTGTGTTTATAGACTGGTCCCACTGTCGTATTTATAACTCGTACCTCGTACTATAAAGCCAATATTGCGATTCGTAGATTCGCAAAGGATCACGGGAACCAGATTAGGTGTGTTTATTAAGGGCTTACTTCCCCTGACAGCTTGATCACATGACCAAATCTAACAAAATGGGCACTTAGTTATGAAAAGGAAACCCGCAAGGCGTTTTGTCCTGTAAGTTGAAATTATGATATGATAACATAGCAAAACATTAGATAATGTCACAGTAAGGGAAATACTTTTCAACTGTAATCACGACCCGGTGATTTTGCTGAAAAGTTAAAAACGAAACTGACATGGGCACTTTTTGCAAGAAAAATAGGCTACCTATAATTATTACACGATGAAATTTGCAGACCCAGACCTGTGTCGCAAAATCCGCTGTTTTGCTTATGGAGAGCTCTCTGACGTCCCACGCAAAAAAAAGCGTTGGACGGCAGAGGATTCTCGGACTAACTGATAGCCTCACTACCACTATAAGACTATTTGCAGATGACACCATAGCTTACTTAGCTGTTAAATCGAATAAGGACAGCGAAACATTACAAAATGATCTGAATACACTAGGTAGATGGGAACAACTTTGGAAAATGGAATTCCACCCCAAGAAGTGTAATGTTTTTTCACTAACACGAAGTAAAAAACCAGTAAAATATAAATATACACTGCATGGTCACGAACTCGAACATGTTGATTCCGCTAAATACCTGGGTGTCACAATTCAATCCAACTTAAAATGGGAAAACCACATCAACAACATCACATCAAAAGCAAACAAAACCCTTGGGTTCCTACGTAGAAACATCAGTATTAGTTCCACCAAAGTTAAAGCACAGTCATACAGAACACTAGTAAGACCCTTAGTGAAGAATGCCAGCTGCGTATGGGACCCTTACACCCAGAGTGACATCCAGAAAATAGAAAAAGTACAGCGCAGGGCTGCTAGGTATGTTACCAACCAATACCACAATACATTAAGTGTAAACAGCATGATAGAACACCTAAACTGGCGCTCTCTAGCGAACCGAAGAACAGACGCTCGGCTAACAATGATGTACAAAATAACAAACCAAAAAGTTGCAATAGATAAAACAGAAAGGCTAATAACACCCACCAGACTTACATGAAACATGCACTCCCTCTCCTTCCAACTACCACAAACACGACTGCAACTCCGACAACAATCTTTCTTTCCTAGAACAATAAGAAACTGGAACAGCCTACCACTGGACACTGTCATGAATGATTCACTGGAGTCATTCAAGTCAGCTGTGTCAGCAATAGAACATTGATCACAAGTCTCCTTTTTATAAAAAAAAATGTTTTAATATATTTTAATATATTTTATTCTTCCTCTCATGCGCTGTGCAAGCATTGGCAGAATCTTCAACTTGCTGAAGGCGGCCAATTAAAGTGTAGAAGAGAAGAAAGCTACATGTAACAACAGTCAATATCGGAAAATCGATAGAGTTATTTCCTTTCCTTTTCTATTTTCAACAGAATGGCCTGTGTGATATGGTTATTTTATTTGTTTAATAAAAACATGGTTTTAAATAAATCTTATGCCAATTAAGGTATATTAATCTGAGTTCACCTGGATTATCTATTTGAGGATTTGCACTTTCTATACATTCTATATAATTTTGAAGGTGTGTCTGATTTCTTTGATTTGATTGGTTCTTTACCCTGAGTAGTTCTTATGTTCCTTCTCTAGATAAATGTAGATAGTTATGAAAGTTTAGAAAAGTTTATTGAAGTTTTTAGTTCAAGTTGCAGTTCATACTAAATTCTTATTTAGTCTTGATAATTGAATTACATTAGATGTTTTTTAAGGATTAACTACAAAAAATATTTTCTCCATCGAGGGATAACAAAATTTCCGTTTTGCACATTGTATAATCCGCGTAGCGTATTATATTTAAATGTGCACAACGGAAATTTTGTTATCCCTCGATGGAGAAAATATTTTTTGTAGTTAATACTTATAAATAAATTCAAATAATAGAATAAACTCAATAATTTTGTTTATGTAACTTGACATGTTTGAAATAAGAGATCAACACAAAAACTGTTAGTTTCCCGTGGAGTAATATATGACGTCAAATGGCGCGTGTCTCCATGACGATCAAATTTGTTTTCCATCCTCTGATAGAAAATATTTTCCAGCCAATCAAAAGTCGGTATTCTCGCAAAATTTATTTATAGACATTTATTATCTATAGACATTCATATTTCATACTTGGAAGGATTTATAGTTTATTGTCCTATGAAATTTCACACTTTTACACTAGTAAAAAATCTACACACTAAACAGAAAAATACTAGATGAAGAAAAAAAAGACATTTTGTTCCGAAAAAAAAGAATAACAGAAAACTTGTATGCACAAATTAATGGATTTCTTTGCAATAAACAGAACTTGGGGCAATATCAGTTTCTTTGCCAATATTACGACCCTTGGGCAGTCCAAATTTTGTGATATTGCCATCTGCAACATGAACTATTCTGTAAATATTCATTTTTCCATATGACCGTTGTATTATGGAATCAACTACCACCTTCTTTCTTCAACCAGGCTTTGAACAATCTAAAACATTGCCGAGATAGCAAAACACTGTTTTTTATCCTGATCTTAACTCTTACCAATTCCACTACTAATTCTTACTGACTTTTTATTCATTAACAATAGTCCCTATTGATGTCTTCCTGTCATCTTTAACATTTGTCTTTGCAATGACAAGCACCTGCTAGTAATACACAAAAGGTGAATATAAAGCAGTATTTATAGATAGATTGATGAATATTAATTTTTTTCAAATAACATAATCTACTATTAGCACTCAGCCCTTAATTTGACTTGCATATATTTAGAGAACATATAGTCTTGGATCAGAAAGCTTAGGCCTAAATTAAAGCATTGTAATTAAAATACCCTATAAAATCTGCCAGAGTGACAATTGCGTCTAATTTTGAAATATTACATATAAAGAAAATATGGAGGAATACTTTACACTGTTGTCAGTAAATTTGAGCACTGTTGGAAGGGGTGGGGTGTATTTATGTATTCCCATACCAGATACAAGTAACAACTGAATCGTAAACCAGTCCGCACTGGTACCAGAAGTTAAAAAGTTTCTTTAATTTAATGTAGTCGACAAAGTTTCTGATTTGTTTCACCAAAACCTGATTTCATTTCTGTGTATAATATGACTTTTTAATATTCGGAGACGATCAATAGGTTTATATTGTAAAAGTGTTGAAAACAACTGCAATATTGCTTGCTGGACGTAAAAAATGAATCAGTCAAGCATGACATGAGGCATACATGTATCTATAGACAATGTTTTGTCCTTAACTGTTTTTAGCTCTTTATGACCAGTAT
This sequence comes from Limnoperna fortunei, assembly GCA_944474755.1. Taxonomy (NCBI): domain Eukaryota; kingdom Metazoa; phylum Mollusca; class Bivalvia; order Mytilida; family Modiolidae; genus Limnoperna; species Limnoperna fortunei. Next base: position 4,507,430 of record OX104119.1, read on the forward strand.
TTATTGGATTTTTTAGTTGTTTTACTTTTAGTTTTTACAATTAAAGTGACAAATGTATTGAAAATTTATAAAGTTGAAATTTAAAATCTGTGTTATAGTATGGGGAAATTTCAGTTCAGTAAATAAACTGCCTGTGAAGTGTGCATAGCATCATTTATTGATTATTGACCTCAGCTTTAGTTTGTACAGGCAGTGTTCTCCCCAGGCACTTTTAGCACAGCTGTGCTGTATATTTTTACTTTATTCAATAATGCATAATTATACCCCTAAGGGTTGAAAGCATACAAATAAACAATTACAAATAAACATTGAAACTTCAAATACACAAGATTGTTTAAGTGCATTTAATAACAACTATATATGATGAATAAAAGTATTATCAGTAGTGGTGAATCATGCAATCACAGGTTCCACGTTCCTAAGTACAAGTGACTTTTTTATAAATGGAGCAACGTGTTGCAAGTGATTCGATGACAACAATATTTTCACTAGGTTATTTATTTGTATTATGTCATTTTCCAGTTTGAAAGTTTTAATATTTTTATGTTCAAATTCACCTCTAATAGATTTGTATTTAGGGCATTTGAAGAAGAAATGGAATTCGTCTTCAATGTCATTTGTATGACAGTACTGGCATATTCTATTTTCTCTTTTTATTCGTTTATATCGCCCTTTTTCAATTTCTAAAAAGTGATCACTTATTCGCATTTTGCATATATTTTTTCTATTTTCGAAATCAGTTTTCATAATGAAACTTTCAATTTTGTATTCAGTTTTAATTTGGCTGTATAGAAATATTTCATTGTCATTAGTAGATGATTTTAGTTTATTAAAGAATAAGTCTTCATATTTTTTTTCAATTTTTGTTTCATATTATTAAGAGATGTTTGATTCAAGTATTCTAATTTGTTTAAATCAATATCGTTTGATTATGCATATATTATTCACATATGAATACCACGAATATGTTCCATTTGTATGAAGATTTTTTGATAAAATAAAAGCATCGTATCAATAATGGATTGCTAGTGCGACTTAAAAATCTTATTAGATACTTGACGGATTGCATTTTAATGAATGTATCTAATGGATATTGAGCTAATTCGGCTCGAGCTGCTATAGTAACTGCTTGTTTGCTGAGTCCCAATATAAATTTACAGAATTTCAAGTTTGATTTTTCTATGTAGCTAGTATCTATAGGTGAAATGATATCAAATTTTGGATTATCTTTGCTTCTGTTTAAAGATTTAATAACTTTTTCATATACCACTTTAAGTCCATATACCAAATTTCTGAGTTATATGTAAGGATTGGTCTAACTAAAGATTCAAAAAGTTGTTTATATATACGTTTAAAGGTATATTTGTTAGTGGGTTTAAATATTTAAACATTGAGAACATTACTTTGTTTCCCTTTTTGGATAGTTCTAAATGAGAGGAGTGAAATTTTCCTGACGATTCAATAATATTTCCTAGATATTTATATTTCAATACTATTTCTATTTTTTCTTCACCAATGAAAAAGTCATTTTTATTATCTATTATATTTTTTTGTTTGAATATCGTAATTTTAGTCTTTTTGTATTAATTGAAAGTTGCCAATTAAGACAATATTCATGTAGTTTGTTTATAGATTTCTGAAGTCCTTTTGGAGTTTCAGAAAGTAGTAGGATATCGTCTGCAAACATTAAACAGTTTAGAGACATATTTTCAAGAGTAACTGGTTCACATTCCCGAGAAAAAATGTCAGGGATGTCATTTATATATATATTAAAGAGTAGAGAGCTTAGGTTATCTCCTTGTTTCACACCTCTTTCTATAGTAACAGATTCCGATAAAAGTGTTGCGATTTGACCGAGGCAGTAGAACATTGGTACATGTTTTTGATTGTATTATATAACTTTTTTCCTAAGTCTTTATTTTTTAACAGTTTATATAGTAGACCGATTCTCCAAACAGAATCAAAGGCTTTCCTTAAATCTACAAAACAGCCAAAAACTTTCTTTTTTTCATTGTTGACATATTTATTCAATAAAGTTTTAAGAACAAAGAGACTGTCTGAAGTTCGATTATTTTTGCGGAATCCAAATTGTGAAGGATTTATTTTAGCTTCAAATATGTTTAGAAGTCTAACATTTATAATCGAGTTGAAAAGTTTACTTAAACAGTTGGTTAGGGAAACTCCTCTGTAATTTGATAGAGTAGAGGCATCTCCACTTTTAAAAATTGGAACTATGAAGGAATGATTCCATTTTTTAGGGTATAAAGATGTGTCTAGTATAAGATTGAAAAATTTTGCTAAAGCAGACAATAAGACAGAACTACTGTATTTTATTACTTCATAACATATAAGATCAGGACCACCGCTTTTGCCATTTTTTAATCTTTTGATTTGGTCTTTGATCTCAGAAATAGTTATCGGTTTATCAGTATCTTTTTTGAGAAGATTTTGTTCTTGATTTATTAGATCAAGATTTACTTCATTTTCAATGTTCTTATTAATTTTATTTGGATTTCCTTGATCTTTGAAATGGTTAGCAAATTGATTAAGATCAATATTTGGTTCATCTGTTACTTCCTTTTCATGTTTTATGTTTTTCAAAATTTTCCAAAATTCTTTGCTCTCATTTGTGGAAAGATTACTAATTTTATTTATTATATTTTGTTTGTATTCTTTTTTTAATGACTTTGACAATTTTCTTAATGACTTAGAATAAAAAAAGAATTTTTGTTTGATTTCTTGATTATAAGGTAACAATTTAAGTTGTTTACTGTATTTATTTACTGTATTTCTTAATTCAAGATATTTATTATTGATGTGAGCTGATTTTTTCGTCTTTTTTTTCTTTTTAAAGTATTTTTGTTTGATGCATTTAGCTGATAAATTGATATAAATGTCTGATATCTTTTCACTTGCCATGTTAACTCCATCTAAAATCTTTTCAAAATTATAGTCATTATAGTTTGTTATATTTTGGAAAGTATGGTTTTTGTATAATTCTTTTTCTAATAGCATTCTGGACAATTTTGTCCATCTAAATACATATTCTTGTTTGTTGTAATTGTTTTGAAAGTTGTTTATTATAGCATCACATTTAAGGTAAGTAATTAACTGATTATGATCAGAGAAGTGGTTTGGATATTGAACTTTAAAGTATTTGACTGAGGACAAGAGTCTTTCGCTCACAATTGCATAATCCACCACACTACAACCCTTCTGATTAAAACATGTTATATTTCCAAATAGATCCCCAATAAATCTACCATTGAGAAATCGTAATTTAGCAGAAACACAGAGATCTAATAATTCTCTTCCCTGTACATTGGCAATATTATCTTGTGTTTTTCTTGGAGTTTGGATGTCACCAGAATAATTAATTGGTAATATTTCACTTAGATGTGTATTGTTTTCATCATTTACAATAAAATCAGGTAAGTTGGATGTCCTTGAATTAAGGTCTCCCATAAGTAGTATTTTACCATTTTTTGATATATTACTTATTTCACTTTCTAAATTTTCATATTCATTATTATAATGAGGCGAGTTAATTGGTGGAATATAAATAGCACATAAGAATATGTCTTCTTTTATACCAAAGAAATTTTTATCTAATTTAAGCCAAATTCTGTTTGGAGATTTTGAAATATTCTTTAAAAATATACCTCCCTTCTTTATTTCATTTTTTATGTATATGATGATTCCTCCACTGTTTCTTTTGTCTTTTTTATTTTTGGTTCTAGTTGTTGAAATAGACTCATAATTTGGTATTTTAACACAAGTGTCCTTATTTTTCCAAGTTTCAATAAGAATATTGATATCATGTTTTAAACATAATTACTAAGTGGTGTTATCTGATTTACTGAGGAGCTATACCGGTAATTTCATGCCACAGTGCTATCCAAAACAGTGATACTTTGTCAAGTTATTTCCTGTTGTATTGTTTATTTAATGCCTCTGGTAATTTTTACCTGGATACTAGGGTAGGTGTAAACATAATCTTGCCTTCACTCCATAGATGAAATTGCTGGTTAGATGTACTAGTCATGCCAGTAGCTAAGATCCATTAACTAGCCAGATTCTTATCTCTATACATGTAAAAATGTTAATACACTGTAAAATATGAAAAATTAAGTTAAATTTTTGTTGCATGTAATGTTATGTGGTTACCGTAATTAGAAACTTGGATGGACCTTTACAAGTGTGTGTTTATGCTTTGATCATTGAATGTTTTTATGCATGTCTATATTGTTTTATCTGCATGTGCAAATGTATGTATTGTTTATATTGTCTTATGTGTATGTGCATTCATGTATGTATTGTCTGCTTATAGTCGGTCAAAGAGCTCTTCAGAGCTCATGTGTAATCTGGTTTTTAATTGTATCGCAAAGGTCTCAGGAGTGATTTTATATGTGAAATATGGTTTTTAATTGTATCGCAAAGGTCTCAAGAGTGATTTTATATGTGAAATATGGTTTTTAATTGTATCACAAAGGTCTCAGGAGTGCTTTTATATGTGAAATATGGTTTTTAATTGTATCACAAAGGTCTCAGGAGTGATTTTATATGAGAAATATAGTTTTTAATTGTATTGCTAGGGTCTCAGGAGTGATTTGTATGTGAAATATGGTTTTAAATTGTACTGCTAGGGTCCCAGGACTGATTTTATATGTGTAATATGGTTTTTAATTGTATTGCTAAGGTCTCAGGAGTGATTTTGTATGCGAAATATGGTTTTTAATTGTATTGCTAAGGTCTCAGGAGTGATTTTGCATATATATGGTTTTTAATTGTATTGCTAGGGTTTCAGGAGTGGTTTTATATATGTAATATGGTTTTTAATTGTATCCAGAAGGTCTCAGGAGTGATTTTATATGTGTAATATGGTTTTTAATTGTATCGCAAAGGTCTCAGGAGTGATTTTATATGTGTAATATGGTTTTTAGTTGTATCGCAAAGGTCTCAGGAGTGATTTTATATGTGTAATATGGTTTTTAATTGTATCGCAAAGGTCTCAGGAGTGATTTTATATGTGTAATATGGTTTTTAGTTGTATCGCAAAGGTCTCAGGAGTGATTTTATATGTGAAATATGGTTTTTAATTGTATCGCAAAGGTCTCAGGGGTGATTTTATATGTGTAATATGGTTTTTAATTGTATCACAAAGGTCTCAGGAGTTCTTTTATATGTGAAATAAATTGTATCGAAAAGGTCTCAGGAGTGATTTTATATGAAAAATATAGTTTTTAATTGTAATGCTAGGGTCTCAGGAGTGATTTGTTTGTGAAATATGGTTTTAAATTGTATAGCTAGGGTCCCAGGACTGATTTTATATGCGTAATATGGTTTTTAATTGTATCACAAAGGTCTCAAGAGTTCTTTTATATGTGAAATATGGTTTTTAATTGTATCGAAAAGGTCTCAGGGGTGATTTTATATGAGAAATATAGTTTTTAGCTCACCTGGACCGAAGGTCCAGGTGAGCTATTGCTATCACTTGGCGTCCGTCGTCCGTCGTCCGTCGTCCGTCGTCCGTCGTCTGTCGTCCGTCGTCCGTCGTAAACTTTTTCAAAAATCTTCTCCTCTAAAACCACTGGGCCAATTTTTTTCAAACTTGGCCACAATCATCCTTAGGGTTCCTAGTTTCAAGTTTGTACCCAGGGTGTTGATCAACAGACAAATATGGCCGCTGTTACTAAAAATAGAACATGGGGGTCAACACAGGTTTTTGATCATTATCTAAAAAACTATAATAGCTATAGAGAGAACCGTTACTTCAAATTGATCAGCACATTAAGTTCTACAATAGTTGCTATTAGTGCGAAGTTGTGTATTGGCTTCTTGTAGGAGTTATTGCCCTTTTTTGACGATTTTTGACAAAATTTTTGGTATTTACAATATAACCTGAAAAATATACGAGGTAGAGTGAAACTGTAAATGGCAAAAATGATCAGCAATACAAGCCCTACAATTCACTTGGTTGGTCTGAAATTGTAAGATGACTCTTTATATGAGTTATTGCCCTTAAATGGTAATTTTTTATGAAATTTTCCGTTTTTGTCCGGTAACTTTAAAACTATAACAGCTAGAGTAAAACTGTAAATAGCAAAAATGATCAACAATACAAGCCCTACAATTCACTGTATTAGTCTGAAATTGTCAGATGACTCCTTATAGGAGTTATTGCCCTTAAATGCCAATTTTTTATGAAATTTTCCGTTTTTGTCCTGTAACTTGAAAACTATAGCAGCTAGATTGAAACTGGAAATTGCACAAATGATCAGCAATAAAGACCCTACAATTCACTTGATTGGTCTGAAATTGTCAGATGACTCCTTATATGAGTTATTGCCCTTAAATGGTAATTTTTTATGAAATGTTCCGTTTTTGTCCGGTAACTTTAAAACTATAACAGCTAGAGTAAAACTGTAAATAGCAAAAATGATCAACAATACAAGCCCTACAATTCACTGTATTAGTCTGAAATTGTCAGATGACTCCTTATAGGAGTTATTGCCCTTAAATGGCAATTTTTTTATGAAATTTTCCGTTTTTGTCCTGTAACTTGAAAACTATAGCAGCTAGATTGAAACTGTAAATTGCACAAATGATCAGCAATAAAGACCCTACAATTCACTTGATTGGTCTGAAATTGTCAGATGACTCCTTATAGGAGTTATTGCCCTTAAATTGCAATTTTTTATGAAATTTTTCGTTTTTGTCCTGTAACTTAAAAACCATAGCAGCTAGAGTGAAATAATAAATTGCAAAAATGATCAGCAAAAAAGCCCTACAATTCATTTAATTGGTCTGAAATTGTCAGATGACTCCTTATAGGGGTTATTGCCCTTAAATGACAATTTTGTTAAGAAATTTTCCATTTTTGTCCTGTAACTTGAAAACTATAGTAGCTAGATTAAAACTGTAAATTGCACAAATGATCAGCAATAGAAGCCCTACAAATGATTGCTTCGTCCAAAAATTGCAAGATGACTCTTTATAGGAGTTATTGCCCTTTCATTATGAATTTGGACATATGAACAGTTTTTTAATTATAAATTAGTCTATAACACACCTATTAGTAGAGTAAAACTGTAAATTTCTAAAGTACCCTAAAGGACAATGCCTAAAAACCATTTAATTTTCAGAAATTGTGGATGGCACCTTATAGGAGTTATTGTATTTAACAAATTTTTTGAAGAAATGTTTAGTTTTTGCACAGTAACTTAAAAGCTATAACAACTAGACTGAAACTGTTAATTTCAAAAATTTTAATATAGTTTAAGTCATTTGGATTCCAGGTGAGCGATTACAGGCTCCTGGGATCCTCTAGTTAATTGTATTGCTAGGGTCTCAGGAGTGATTTGTTTGTGAAATATGGTTTTAAATTGTATTGCTAGGGTCCCAGGACTGATTTTATATGTGTGATATAGTTTTTAATTGTTTTGCTAAGGTCTCAGGAGTGATTTTGTATGTGAAATATGGTTTTTAATTGTATTGCTAAGGTCTCAGGAGTGATTTTGCATGTGAAATATGGTTTTTAATTGTATTGCTAAGGTCTCAGGAGTGGTTTTGCATGTGAAATATGGTTTTTAATTGTATTGCTAAGGTCTCAGTAGTGAAATTGTATGTGAAATATGGTTTTTAATTGTATTGCTAAGGTCTCAGGAGTGATTTTGTATGTGAAATATGGTTTTTAATTGTATTGCTAGGTTCTCAGGAGTGATTTTGTATGTGAAATATGGTTTTTAATTGTATTGCTAATGTCTCAGGAGTGATTTTGTATTTGAAATATGGTTTTTAATTGTATTGCTAAGGTCTCAGGAGTGAAATTGTATGTGAAATATGGTTTTTAATTGTATTGCTAAGGTCTCAGGAGTGATTTTGTATGCGAAATATGGTTTTTAATTGTATTGCTAAGGTCTCAGTAGTGAAATTGTATGTGAAATATGGTTTTTAATTGTATTGCTAAGGTCCCAGGAGTGATTTTGTATGTGAAATATGGTTTTTAATTGTATTGCTAAGGTCTCAAGAGTGATTTTGTATGTAAAATATGGTTTTTAATTGTATTGCTAAGGTCTCAATTAGTGAATTTTATGTGAAATATGGTTTTTTAATTGTATTGCTAAGGTCTCAGGAGTGATTTTGTATGTGAAATATGGTTTTTAATTGTATTGCTAAGGTCTCAGGAGTGATTTTGTATGTGAAATATGGTTTTTTAATTGTATTGCTAAGGTCTCAGTAGTGAATTGTATGTGAAATATGGTTTTTAATTGTATAGCTAAAGTCTCAAGATTGATTTTATATTTGTATTTTGGTTTTTGATTGCATTTCTTATGTATCAGGAGTGATTTTATATATTTATTTTAGTTTTTAATTGTATCTCGAAGGTCTCAGTAGTTTTTTTATGTTAAATATGGTTTTTAATATTCTTGCAAAGGTCTCGGGAGTGATATTACAAATGTGATTTTAAATGTGTTATTTGAAAACCCGTGTGAAAACCACCTTGATGAACATTTTCCAATAGAGAATTTTTGTAATAAATTACCCCTTAATTTATGAAACTTTAAGGTTTAACAAATATATAACACATAATAAATATACAGTTGGATTAGTACATTTCATTATATGCAATAAAGATTAATTATACAAGCTTCCTCGGGAATGTGTAATAATCACTGTTAGTAATCAAAATAAAATGGACGATTAAGCTCTTTTCTTTTTACACTGTAATAAAAAAATATGTATAGGTCCATTATTAAAACATGTCCATGTTTAGCCCAAATTACAAACATGAATATTTTATAAAAATACTCAACCCCACAAATTGTCTCGTAGGCTTGTTATGTTGTCACGTTTTTTATTTGTGTATTACCTGTTTGAGCTGTTACAAATCATTTAAATGATGATTTATTGAAAATAAAGTATAATTATTTTATTATTTATTGCTTTTCAATTTTTTATTTGTTTACTATAAACCAGCTTGATTCTGAAAATGACCGAACGTTTCTTGATTTTTACAAAGCACGATAGGCGTCTTCATTCGTTTTCCCACATGCGAACGATTGAAGCGTATAGCTTGTCTATGATTGGTTAATTTTTGAATGGTTCGTCTGGACGATAAGAGCGTTCGTTCGTTCTTCGTCCGTTCGTATGTCGTTTTTGGTTCATCTGTTTAACGTTTGTACGGGAACGTTTTACTTTTCAAGGGGTGTATTGTATATAAAATCAGGTGAGCGATACAGGCTCTTAAGAACCTCTGGCAATTAATATATTTGTAACTATATACTAGTATTAATAAAAGAATGAAAACACTTAAAAGATTGCATGAATTCTGTGCTTCCCAAACCCCCATCATGGACATGAGCTTCTCATGGGCATTATTGATGTTCATTGTCTTTGACCACAGTTGGCCCAGTGCTATCGGCATCGCATGATGTCATGTCCACGTTTGTCCACGTACTAATATACACTTAGGCGGATGTTGTACGTTCAACGAGTATGGATTGAGAAATTTAGAAACGTTGGACATCATCAATAAATCTATATGTGAGTACATGTAGCTTCTGCTATCTTCACGTCGTTAATAAGACATTGAAGCAATTCAGTTTCATAAGTATACAAGGACAACCGCCAAGGAGTGGGACACACTTTGTACCCATAGGAATTTTGATTGCCTGCTGAAAAACACATCCTCCAAAAGTTACAAATATGTTGTCCATCAGAAAATCTAGCCTACTATAAACCTGTGCCTTGCTGTTACATAATTTGCCTTTAAATTTTGTTGAATACATGTGAGACATTTTTCCACACTTGTTTTCATTCACGGTTATGTATAATTTGATGTTTTATTGTTTATGAAAAATGATGCTTATATACTTCCAGAACATCGGCATGTCCATCCATTTTCTCAGAAGAAATGTTGGCATCATAATTCAATCTCTTCTTTGTAATATTATGTATAAACTATGAAGTCATGACCGATCCTCAAGAACAGGAAAATTATTTACGTATGTTATTTCTTGTGTTTGATGTTGGCACATCAGCGAAACGAAGCATATTAGCAAACCACTTAATTAAGAACAGTCTTAATAGTTTAGAAGACTTTATTGATAAAAATCAACATGATATATATCATTATTTTGATAACAGAAAGTGCTGTCTATGTATGACAGATATGAGCTCAATTAAAACAGTTCTTTTACCTCATCAAATACAACTGATATTTGATATAAACCGTAACCCACGAAAATGTGGTCATCGTTATGGGAAAAACAACAAGTTTTGTTGTCTGAAGGCTGCCAATATTTCATTGACTGAGTTAGACTTCACGCTTCTAAGATTTTTTATCATTAACTTTTGTGATGATGTGATTTGGGATGATTGCCTACATTCATACAACAACAACTTTGAAACATTTCTAGATAAAGAAAAACACAATCTATATCACATGTGGAAATCTAATACGGCTTGCTGCTTATGCCGAACAGGATATGTTCCCCCGAAACAGTGCATACAATCAGAACAACAGTATCAGTTAATGTTTCAGTTTACACAAAATAGCTGCAATGATGACACATGTGGATATTCTGTGTTGCCTGGACTTACTTATGGCAAACTTAAAAATGATGATAAATTGTTATTTAATAATCTGACAAATGCATTTTGCCCATTGCGAAAGGCAATAGAAATTTTAACAACTGAAAGAAATAATTTAGCTCATGCATTGCAACTGCGACTTGATCAGGCATCGTTTGAAAGCTCATGGAATGATGTAACTGCTGCCATTGAGCGAATCGCATCTGCTACTAATACACTTAATGATGTGAGGAAAAATATAAGTGATATCAAAGAGCAACATTTTGATGTGAGATTATGTCTACATAAACTTGAAATTATGCTGCGAGAAAATCAGAACATGCAGGTAAAGATAATTTTATGACATTCAGGGATCACCACAGCTCAAAATCCAAGGGTGGTGCAAGTCGCAAGATGATCCATTTCCTTACTCATTAAAATTTTAGAGTGACATTTATTTATTCATAATAGTGTTATCAGTCTTTGTTTTTGTTTTCCCACTTGTGGTTTTTACTACCAGTTACAATGTACATGTATTTTTGTATTTAAAAACTTCATTGTTTTAGGAATAAAGTCAAACTTTAGTATGGAGCTCAAAATTCAAGGGTGGAGGAAACAAATTCAAGAGTGGAGGAGCACCGCCCTTGAATAGCCTGTGGTGAACCCTGACATTAAATTAATAGAAATAGCTTCTTTATTGTCGAAAATATTACTAGTACTGTCCATAGATCGCTTATACATACTTAGATACACATCAGTTAAGAATGCTTGAATTGAGACTGATTTGTCTGATCAACATTTTCAGTTAAGAATGCTTGTGACTGATTTGTCTGATCAACATTTTCAGTTAAGAATGCTTGTGACTGATTTGTCTGATCAACATTTTCAAATCAAATTTATTTTTCAATTGTTTTGCTTTATCAGTTGTCAATCAGGGTTTATATTGTACTTTGAATCCTAATGTACCTGTAAATACATACTTGTTGTAGTTTAATCAGTAAAAAAGTAATATTATCTTTTTACATGAGTTTCTGTTGACATTTTTACTGTGTCTGCCATGGCTATTGTCTTAATTATCGATAAAAGGTGTCATTTGCTGTAGACAATAAAATCTCATTTTTCTGTTATTATAAAAGTATAGTCTATTGACTAGTGACACACTGCAAGTAAGCAATTTTTAAAGGATGTGTACTGTGCTATTACCTTACATCATTTGCACAGTAAATTATTTTACTAAAACAAAAGGTTGCACTTGAATTACAAACAGAGGGTAAACTGGAAGATCTTCTAGGCATGATTTGACCCTCTAGCTGTACAGAATTTGGGAATTTATATACACAGTGGGAAGATTATTGAAAAAATAATTACTATATAAATTACTGTTAAATAAATTTATCAGACTGAATGTTGTTGATGCAAACTGAAGATTAGAAATCCATAACAGTCCAGGGAGGTCAATAACAGTCCAGGAGTTCATAACAGTCCAGGGGGTCAATAACAGTCCAGGCAGGTCCATAACAGTCCAGGGAGGTCAATAACAGTTCAGGAGTCCATAACAGTCCAGGGGTTCAATAACAGTCCAGGAGTCCATAACAGTCCAGGGGGTCAATAACAGTCCAGGGGGTCAATAACAGTCAGGGGGTCAATAACAGTCCAGGGGGTCAATAACAGTCCAGGGAGGTCAATAACAGTCCAGGGGGGTCAATAACAGTCCAGGGGGTCAATAACAGTCCAGGGGGTCAATAACAGTCCAGGGGGTCAATAACAGTCCAGGGGGGTCAATAACAGTCCAGGGAGGTTCATAACAGTCCAGGGGTCCATAACAGTCCAGGGGGGAACATTACAGTCCAGGGGGGAATAAAAGTTGATGAAAGGCAATTTTTACCTCTTACAAGCGACAAAGCCACCTTCTCGTATGTTTTTGTGGATTATTTCTCGAGCAGTGGCACCCGCAAGAACAGAGATTTTCCTTGCATTGCATTATGGTTTTAATAGTTGTAAGAGATGATGTTAAAATACTACAAATAAGAACATTTTGGAAAAAATAATTTCTTGGGTCTATCTTGTACATGCATTATACTAAAATAATTCAGTCCAACAAATGTATGACAACTGGTTAGATGACCTCTTCGTGGTTCGTCTTTTTATTTGTTATTTTATTGCAAAATAATGAAGTTACACAAACTCAAGTTTTTATACTTAAGTCATTCAACTTTAAATAATCACCAGATAAGGAAGCTAACAATATATTGTAGTAAGTTCATCTTCAGTGTTGTTTCTCATCAGAATAATATATAATAAGTTGTTAATTTATAGGATGTATCTGGAGCAATAGAAAACCTGGTTGAAGATCTGAAAGGTAAGAGTACAGTATGTCAGCATGAGTTAGACACAGGTACAATATGTCAGCATGAGTTAGATGCAGGTACAGTATGTCAGCATGAGTTTGACACAGGTACAGTATGTCAGCATGAGTTAGACACAGGTAAAGTATGTCAGCATGAGTTAGACACATGTACAGTATGTCAGCATGAGTTAGACACAGGTACAGTATGTCAGCATGAGTTACATGCAGGTACAGTATGTCAGCATGATTTAGACACAGGTACAATATGTCAGCATGAGTTAGATGCAGGTACAGGGTGTCATCATGAGTTAGACACAGGTACAGTATGTTAACATGAGTTAGATGCAGGTACAGTATGTCAGCATGAGTAAGACACAGGTACATTATGTCAGCATGAGTTTGACACAGGTACAGTATGTCAACATGAGTTTGACACAGGTACAATATGTCAACATGAGTTTGACACAGGTACAGTATGTCAGCATGAGTTACATGCAGGTACAGTATGTCAGCATGAGTTAGACACAAGTACAATATGTCAGCATGAGTTACATGCAGGTACAGTATGTCAGCATGATTTAGACACAGGTACAATATGTCAGCATGAGTTAGATGCAGGTACAGGGTGTCATCATGAGTTAGACACAAGTACAGTATGTCAGCATGAGTTAGATGCAGGTACAGTATGTCAGCATGAGTAAGACACAGGTACATTATGTCAGCATGAGTTTGACACAGGTACAGTATGTCAACATGAGTTTGACACAGGTACAATATGTCAACATGAGTTTGACACAGGTACAGTATGTCAGCATGAGTTAGATGCAGGTACAGTATGTCAGCATGAGTAAGACACAGGTACAGTATGTCAGCATGAGTAAGATGCAGGTACGGTATGTCAGCATGGGTTAGATGCAGGTACAGTATATCAGCATAAGTTAGATGCAGGTACAGTATGTCAGCATGAGTTAGATGCAGGTACAGTATGTCACCATGAGTTAGATGCAGGTACAGTATGTTAACATGTGTTAGACACAAGTACAGTATGTTAACATGTGTTAGACACAGGTACAGTATGTTAACAAGAGTTAGACACAGGTACAGTATGTTAACATGTGTTAGACACAAGTACAGTATGTTAACATGTGTTAGACACAGGTACAGTATGTTAACATGTGTTAGACACAAGTACAGTATGTTAACATGTGTTAGACACAGGTACAGTATGTTAATAAGAGTTGGACACAGGCACAGTATGTCCACATGAGTCAGACACAGATACAGTATGTTAACAAGAGTCAGACACAGGTACATTATGTTAACATGTGTTAGACACAAGTACAGTATGTTAACATGTGTTAGACACAAGTACAGTATGTTAACATGTGTTAGACACAAGTACAGTATGTTAACATGTGTTAGACACAGGTACAGTATGTTAACAAGAGTTAGACACAGGTACAATATGTCAACATGAGTTTGACACAGGTACAGTATGTCAGCATGAGTTAGATGCAGGTACAGTATGTCAGCATGAGTAAGACACAGGTACAATATGTCAGCATGAGTTAGACACAGGTAAAGTATGTCAGCATGAGTTAGACACATGTACAGTATGTCAGCATGAGTTAGATGCAGGTACAGTATGTCAGCATGAGTAAGACACAGGTACAGTATGTCAGCATGAGTAAGATGCAGGTACGGTATGTCAGCATGGGTTAGATGCAGGTACAGTATATCAGCATAAGTTAGATGCAGGTACAGTATGTCAGCATGAGTTAGATGCAGGTACAGTATGTCACCATGAGTTAGATGCAGGTACAGTATGTTAACATGTGTTAGACACAAGTACAGTATGTTAACATGTGTTAGACACAGGTACAGTATGTTAACAAGAGTTAGACACAGGTACAGTATGTTAACATGTGTTAGACACAAGTACAGTATGTTAACATGTGTTAGACACAGGTACAGTATGTTAACATGTGTTAGACACAAGTACAGTATGTTAACATGTGTTAGACACAGGTACAGTATGTTAATAAGAGTTGGACACAGGCACAGTATGTCCACATGAGTCAGACACAGATACAGTATGTTAACAAGAGTCAGACACAGGTACATTATGTTAACATGTGTTAGACACAAGTACAGTATGTTAACATGTGTTAGACACAAGTACAGTATGTTAACATGTGTTAGACACAAGTACAGTATGTTAACATGTGTTAGACACAGGTACAGTATGTTAACAAGAGTTAGACACAGGTACAGTATGTTAACATGTGTCAGACACAGGTACAGTATGTTAACAAGATTTAGACACAGTTACAGTATGTCGGCCTAAGAAGTTAGCCACAGGAACAGTATGTCAGCATGAGTTAGACACAGGTACAGTATGTTAACATGTGTCAGACACAGGTACAGTATGTTAACAAGATTTAGACACAGGCACAGTATATCAGCATGAGTTAGACACAGGTACAGTATGTTAACATGTGTCAGACACAGGCACAGTATGTTAACATGAGTTAGACACAGGCACAGTATATCAGCATGAGTTAGACACAGGTACAGTATGTTAACATGAGTTAGACACAGGCACAGTATATCAGCATGAGTTAGACACAGGTACAGTATGTTAACATGAGTTAGACACAGGTACAGTATGTCAGCATGAGTTAGATGCAGGTACAGTATGTCAGCATGAGTTAGATGCAGGTACAGTATATCAGCATAAGTTAGACACAGGTAGAGTTTGTTGACATGAGTTAGACACAGGTACAGTATGTTAACATGAGTTGGACACAGGCACAGTATGTCAACATGAGTTACATGCAGGTACAGTATGTCAGCATGAGTTAGACACAGGTACAATATGTCAGCATGAGTAAGACACAGGTACAGTATATCAGCATGAGTTAGATGCAGTTACATTATGTCAACATGAGTAAGATGTAGGTACAGTATATCAGCATGAGTTAGATGCAGGTACAGTGTGTCAGCATGAGTTAGATGTAGGTACATTATGTCAGCATGAGTTAGATGTAGGTACATTATGTCAGCATGAGTTAGATGTAGGTACAGTATATCAGCATGAGTTAGATGTAGGTACAGTATATCAGCATGAGTTAGATGCAGGTGCATTATGTCAACATGAGTTAGATGTAGGTACAGTATATCAGCATGAGTTAGATGCAGGTACATTATGTCAACATGAGTTAGATGTAGGTACAGTATATCAGCATGAGTTAGATGCAGGTACATTATGTCAGCATGATTTAGATGCAGGTACAGTGTGTCAGCATGAGTTAGATGCAGGTACAGTGTGTCAGCATGAGTTAGATGCAGGTACAGTATGTCAACATGTGTTAGATGTAGGTACAGTATATCAGCATGAGTTAGATGCAGGTACATTATGTCAGCATGATTTAGATGCAGGTACAGTGTGTCAGCATGAGTTAGATGCAGGTACATTATGTCAGCATGATTTAGATGCAGGTACAGTGTGTCAGCATGAGTTAGATGCAGGTACATTATGTTAACATGTGTTAGACACAAGTACAGTATGTTAACATGTGTTAGACACAGGTACAGTATGTTAACATGTGTCAGACACAGGTACAGTATGTTAACATGAGTTAGACACAGGTACATTATGTTAACAAGAGTCGGACACAGGTACAGTATGTTAACAAGAGTCGGACACAGGTACAGTATGTCGGCGTAAGTTAGCCACAGGAACAGTATGTCAGCATGAGTTAATTGGACACAGGTACAGTATGTTAACATGTGTCAGACACAAGTACAGTATGTTAACAAGATTTAGACACAGGTGCAGTATGTCGGCGTAAGAAGTTAGCCACAAGAACAGTATGTCAGCATGAGTTAGACACAGGTACAGTATGTTAACATGTGTCAGACACAGGTACAGTATGTTAACAAGATTTAGACACAGTTACAGTATGTCGGCCTAAGAAGTTAGCCACAGGAACAGTATGTCAGCATGAGTTAGACACAGGTACAGTATGTTAACATGTGTCAGACACAGGTACAGTATGTTAACAAGATTTAGACACAGGTGCGGTATGTCGGCATAAGAAGTTAGCCACAGGAACAGTATGTCAGCATGAGTTAGACACAGGTACAGTATGTTAACATGTGTCAGACACAGGTACAGTATGTTAACAAGAGTTCGACACAGGTGCGGTATGTCGGCATAAGAAGTTAGCCACAGGTACAGTATGTTAACAAGAGTTAGACACAGGTACAGTATGTTAACATGTGTCAGACACAGGTACAGTATGTTAACAAGAGTTCGACACAGGTGAAGTATGTCGGCATAAGAAGTTAGCCACAGGAACAGTATGTCAGCATGAGTTAGACACAGGTACAGTATGTCAGCATGAGTTAGACACAGGTACAGAAGAAGATTTTTGAAATTTCAGCCAATCAGAATGTATTTGTGGTCCTCAAAGCCATTTTGAATTTGCAAGACAGGTACAGTATGTCAGCATAAGTCAGACACAGGTACAGTACATCAGCATAAGTCATACACAGGTACAGTATATGTCAGCATGAGTCAGACACAAGTAAAGTAATTGACAACGGCCTCTTAATTATTTTTGCTCTGACTCAGGCACCAAGTTTCGTTGAGTAATGAGAGACCCCTCAAAACGAGCGAAATCATTTCACTAATATCATATTAAATTTTCGGGGTGTCATGTCAGATAAAATTTTTCGCAAATTTAGAAACCCCGAAGGGAATTCAAGGAAACTCACAAACACCCATAAAATAGTCCAGAAATGGGCTTTCCACAATCAACTGAAAAATATCCAATACATTTAACAAACTATTTAAATAAATTTATTTATCAATTCTGGATGAAACTGCTTTTTAAATGCAGCTCTAATATCTAAATTCCATTGAATAATAATTCCACTGTCCATGCTACAGCTCAGCGTAGCCAAATATCAAAATAAGAACTAATTCTCCCTCAGTCAAAGGTCATTTACAGAGCCGTTGTCAATTAGAGTTATAATTGTCCGATTAGATGGACAACGGCTGATATTATAACGTAAATATACCCAACAGATTCATGACGAAGGAATAGCCAAGGAGTAAATTCATTACAAATGATTTTATTGTTTTATTGAAAAATAATAAAATGGCCAAATGTAAGTGTACTTTATAAAATGTCAGAAATACTGTTAATTGGTGGTATTTGGGTATTTTCATGCAACGTCTTGGTTTTTTTAGCCGGTATGCACACCTTTTCTCCTCGTAATCTTTATTGCTTATTTTTCATGCATTTTTCCGACCAGAACTTCCAAAAATTCAAAATAACACTTTTGATGTTGTTTCTCTTTCAAATGTAATTCGGAGCTTCTAATTATATAACGTGACAAGAACAGACAAAATAGTCATAAAAAATAAGATTTAAAAAAAAACTCTGTTTACGTGCAATTATGTTCACAATAAAATGCATTTTACATTTTCTGCTTTACTTCCGTGCATGTGCCCCTTTACCACACATCGCTTTTACAAAACACCAACATTAAGTCAGTAACAAAAAATATTTAAACCTGTAAAATAATGATTACATAATTCAAGAAACCAAATTACATATACATGATATATACCTTGACGCAGTATTAAATATTGATTATGTAACTGATATATTTGCTATTCAGAGTCTGATAAGAGGTTATCTCAGCTTGAAGAGACAGTGCAGCATAACACGGAAGCTGTGCAGCAGCAGATAACAGAAGCGGTGCAGCAGAACATGGAAGCAGTGCAGCAGATCACAGGAGCGTTGCAGCAGAACAAAGAAGCGATTGAAAAAGTGTATGCTTTACTTGGTATGTTTTAAAAAGTATATGATAAAACATGTTGAGAGTGTCAACACTTGCTACATAAAAAAATCATCAAAATAGACACAATAAAAAATCTGCGACATGTCGGGGACATTAGGTTTTTCACATGTCAGTCCGTCCATTTGTCTGTCCGTACGAATTTGCGTCAAGCTTTTCTCAGAAACCGTACATGAGAACAATTTGAAATTTGGCAGGGTGGTTCAGTATCACAAGTTGTACGACCTTAGAGTCTTTCTGACCTGCTAGACAACTACTTCCTGTTTGGGACTTCATTTGTATGATGTAAGTATGTCCATCAGTAAGAATTTCTGTCAAGCTTTTCTCAGAGACCGTACATGAGAACAATTTGAAATTTGGCAGGGTGGTTCAGTATCACAAGTTGTACATCCTAAGCTACTTTCAGACCTGTGGGACAACTACTTCCTGTTTGGGACTTCATTTAGCGGGGCATCTGTGTCCCATGGACACATTCTTCGATTTTTTATTTAAACTTTTGTTATGTGAACCTTTTCCATCACTATGCGTCCATCGTCGTCTGTCATCTTTTGTCCATAAACAATTTTTAAAAATCTTCTGAACCACTGAACCAATTTGACTTCAACTTTGCAAGAATGATATGTGGCATGTTGGCAACAAACAATCCTCATTTTGAATGGATCCAATAAAAAAACTTTGCCCCTGTTACTATAAATGGATCTTGGGCTCTTCATTATCAAAAGTTCTACAAAAGTCTTTTACGTTGAAGTTGTCAGATGTCCCCTTTTAGGGGTTATGCCCCTTCAAAGTAAATATTGCGTTGTTTTAATGTGTTTGCCTTCTAGAATGAAAACTGTTGCAGAGAAAAGCTGCTGCTTTCTGAAATGATCAGCTCAAGAAGCTCTACAAAAGTCTTTATTGGACCATAGTTATCAGATGACCCCTTTTAAGGGTTTTGCCCCTTTAAAGTTCAAAAATCGTGTTTTTTTGCTTATTGAATGAAAACTATTGCAGAAAGAAAAAAAAAGCTAGTGCTTTCTTAAATGTTTAGCTTAAGAACTTTTGCAGATAGAGAAAAGCTGTTGATTGCTTACATGTTCAGCTCATTAAACTCTACAAAAGTTTCCATAGGACGGTAGCCATCATTTAGCAGTTAGTTCCCTTAAAAGGAAAAACAAATTATCTTAAAAACAAAAAATCTTAAATTTAAAATGACTGCCACCGCAGAACTTAGTTTAACATAGGGCCCTTTGTCAAAAAGCTTGAAAAGACTTCTCTGAAACGGATTGACCAATTGAAACAAAACTTACTAGCAATATTGTTTGGAGGGTCCTCTATAAAATTTGTTTTTTATTCCAATTGGAAAATCATAATGCCCACCACTGCAGGACTTAGTTTAACATAGGACCCTATGGGAAAATTTTTATCTAAACTGGTTAACCAATGGAAACAAAACTTACTAGCAGTATGGTTTGGATGGTCCTCTATAAAATTTGTTTTTTATTCCAATTGAAAATTCATAATGGCCACCACTGCAGGACTTAGTTTAACATTAGACCCTATGGAAAAATTTTTTTTAAAAGACTTCTTCTCTAAACTGGTTAACCAATGGAAACAAAACTTACTAGCAGTATGGTTTGGATGGTCCTATATAAAATTTGCTTTTTATTCCAATTGGAAATTCATAATGTCCACCACTGCAGGATTTAGTTTAACATAGGACCCTAAGGGTAAAAGTTTAAAAAAAGACTTCTTCTCTAAAACTGGCCATGGTAAACCAATTGAAACAAAACTTACTATCAATTTTCTTTCTATGGTCTTCTCTGAAGTTTATGTTGGTGATGCCGAATGAAAATTTTAAATGGCCAACACTGCAGGACCAAGTTTAACGTAGGACCCAAATGGGAAATTAGGCCTTTTATCTAAAAGGTTAAACAAAACTTATCACAAGTATTCATTGGATGGTTCTATATAAAGGTTATGTTTTTTTATTTAAATCGGAAATTCAAAATGGCCACCACTGCAGGACTTAGTTGAACATAGGACCCTATGGGAAAACATTTTAAAACATTTTTTTAAACCAGTCAGCCAATTGCAACAAAAGTTATTAGGAATATTTATCGGATGATCCTCTACAAATTTATTTATGCTAGTATCACAGTAAAAATGGCCACGATCATCATTTCAGACTGTTTAACAGATGACTCTATTTTCAAATGCCATCTTTTCTAAAACTATCTTTATCTGTTCTCTTAAAAGTTTATGTTTGCTTATTTAATAAAAAAATCTATGATGGCTGCTATTGTAGGAATTAATTTAACATAGAAACCTACTAATGTTAAAATAGCTTTGTATCCAAAACTATTTAACCAGTTAAAACCAGACAGCAAGATTCATTGGTTGGTTTCAACAAAGATAATGTTATTTATGCCAGTAGAAAATTGAAAATTACAGGACTTAGTTTAACATCAGGGAAATGTCATCTTCATTGCCTGGAAAATCAGGTGAGAGATAGAGGCTCTTGAGAGCCTCTGGTTATGAATTACTTCCTGTAACAATAAATAGAGCTTTCATATATGAGCGACGTCATTCATAAAGTGACCTTAACGTTATATAGAACGTAAAACCGACGTTAAACAACACGTTGAAATACTTATCGAACGCAAAAATGTGGACGGCTTTTTTTAATGAGCGTTGGTTCGTTGTTGAAGAAAGCGTGTTTATAGCAACTACATAATTATTCGTTGGGATTTTGTATGAAATAAAGAAAATATACAAGTTTTTATTAATTATTCATTTTTGTGCAACTACATTGAGTACATCTCAGTGCATTTATTTTTTAATCCTATGTACATAATGTTTTGTCTTATTAATTTTTTGTTGTTGTCAATAGAGTGCTGGTTTGAATAAAAAATTAAAATTATTCCAATAGTTACTTTGAATGGTTAAAAAACTGCTAAAAATACTAATATATATTCCATTTCTCTAAAAAATAAATGTGTGGGTGTTTTTCTTAAGATACCATGATACAATTCCTGAAATGAGAGATAGCAAAATTTGGCTTCCGTACTTTCTGTTTGTTTGCCCTAGCAACAATCGTACAGTAAAAACAATAACAATCTTAACCACTGAAAAAGGGGGAAAAAAGGTGATTATTTTATAGTATTTTTATTTCGTTGTTTTTTTTATACTGAAAACAGCTTATGTTATTTAATTCTTTCCAAACTAGAGAAGAAAGAATCGGTTGTCTGTTTCAATTCGTCTCGTCAATTTCAGATGTATTGTACGAACCTTTAGTACGCTTTTATTACATACATATTTCAATAATTTTTAATGTATTGATTTACTCAAAAATATTACATAAGTTTTCAATCAGTTTTAATTATTTAAAATCAATAGTAATGTGCCGGGACAAAGTCAAAGTCCTTTTTCTTGAACGTAACTATACCCCCTTTCCTCAAAATTTACTTAACGTTATGATATTTTTTGGAAAGGACTTGTTGAACTCGAAAGTTTTTATCATCTATTGTATTAAATAGTGTTGAGAAGTTGGAAGTGATGACAAGAAATATTTCCGTTCCAGTAATATATACCATTATTAAAGTTGTCTCCCATAAAATTTAAAGTATGGCATTCCGTTCTTGACACAAACATTAAGGTGCATTCAAGCAACATGTTGATGTTTTTCTCCCTATCGACTGTAATAGACATTTACATTTTCCCATCACTCACAAGAAAATACGCAAATATTTGAATTGAAAATAGACCCGTCAGTTTTCTCATTTTTTATCTAGCGTGTTGACAAAAAAAAATATATTTCTTTGGTGACGCACTGGAAACTTTTCTTTACAATACAGAAACTGTATATTAAATGCATTTTTTAATTTTAGGATTTTCTAGTTAGAATCTAGTTCCGTTCGTTGCATTCTTTCGGTAATGTAAATTTTGCTAGTTACTTATTTTTTTTCATTTTCCTAAATAACAGCTATAGCGTTTTAAAATACTTTAAATATTTTACAGACATGTCATTTCCCCATGTAGATGGAGCTTTATCAGCTCAGCTTGAGGCTGCTGTTAGTTCATATTTTCCTGTCGAAAAACCAATAGCAAAAGAAATAGATGAATATAAATCGTTTAGTCAAGACAGTGACAGTGAAACGGAAGCAGTGCTGCAATTTGAGGGCGCTGTTACTCCCGCTATTAACTGTAACTCCCTTGCTACCCAATTATATAATGATTTTTATTGTAACGAAACCGATTTATCAGAAACTGGACACAATTCGGACAATCGGCTACACAACCCGAAAGTTTAGACCAGTTTAACGGGGAGAATATTGATCCGGAATTAGTAAATATTGATATATTACTTAAACAAGCTTGTACATGTAAAACTGAAAACTGTTTTAGTAAACTTTCGCACAAAGATATAAATGAATATAGACTAACACTGATGGAATTTGAGAAAAACGAAAACGAATTGCACATTTCATGAAAATTGCAACAGTTAGAACGAAAAGGAAAAAATAAAAAGGAAAGGCTATCTTTTAGGTATAGTTTTATGGGTGAAAAGATATGTGAAGGCACATTTTTAGTTATGCACGATATTAAAATAAAAGCTTTTAAAAATTTACAAAAACACTACAAAGCCAATGGTGTTAGTCCCAAAGTTCATAAACATAAGGGTCGCAAAGCACCTAATGCTTTTAAATTTGAAGTTATAGTAAATGTTGTTAATTTTTTTAAAAATTATAGGGGATGAAAAAGGTATGCCTATGCCTGCAGCAGAGGGGAAAACAATATACCACCTATTTTCTTGCAAGCACATGAAACTAAAGTTGGAGTGCACAAAATTTCTGTCCAGTCGTGTGGCGATAATCCCAATGTTGGTCTAACAGTGTTTAAAATGATATGGAATCAATGTTTGCCTCATTTAAAAATTATTAAACCAGGAAGTGACTTGTGTTCTAAATGTCAAAATTTTCGTGATGCAGTAACCATGGTAACAAAGGCCGTGACAGAGGAGGAAAAAATTTTAGCAACTACATCATATCTTAATCACTTAGATTCGGCACGAAAAGAGAGATAATTTTACAACAAACAAATAAAATTATCAAAAGACGAAATAGCAGCGTCTCACGTTAGACCAGGAATTCACGTTCCAAATTCCCATCTACTCATGAATATTCATTATGCATTTGATTATTCATCTATCTTTACTATTCCACATTCTACTCAACAAGTTGGTCCATTATACTTCGTGACACCTAGAAAAGTTCAATGTTTTGCAGTATGCAATACAGCTATACCAGTTCAAACCCATTTTCTGATTGACGAAAACCAAACAATTGGCATTGACGGAACAAGGCCGCATGGTCCAAACACTGTTATAAGCATGCTACATGAGTACCTTAAATATAAATCGTATGGAGAGAAACAAGCTCATTTTCATGCAGACAACTGCGTTGGACAGAATAAGAACAAAACTGTCATTCAGTATTTTTCATGGCGATGTGCAAAAAAATTGCACGACGAAATAAGTTTGCACTTTATGATAGCTGGGCACACAAAGTGTATTTGTTATGCTTGTTTTGGCCTTTTGAGGCTGAAATACATAAGGAGTGACTGTCATTCAGTTGGTGAAGTTATGAATGTTGTTGCAAAGTCTTCCAAATATAATGAAGTTTTTAATGAACAATTCAACTGGTATGAATGGGATTGCTTCTTCAACAGGTACTTTAAGGGCATGAAGGGAATAACTAAGTACCAACACTTTCGTTTCACAACAGACCTCGGTGTTGTATTTGCTAAAGAATCTCTAGATTCTGAAGAAGTTCGTTTCTCTTTATTAAAAACAGGAGTTAACTCGGAACTATTGTTGTCCACTCTTCCTAGAATTATTGAACCTGCCGGGCTATCAAGAGAACGACAGCAGTATTTGTTCAAAAATGTTCGAAAATACGTAAAAGAGGAATACAAGGATGATGTTTGTCCACCACTGGTTGTTTAGATCAAATTACGTATTTCATTTCTTTTAAATTAAACTGATATAGATTTGAATTTCGTAACAATTTATTAAGTCACTAATTCTTAAGTTAAAAAGACTGCAGGCATTCTCAAAACTCGACAATTTTTGTTGTTGTAAATCTAAACGTTGAATTTTGTAATTTTTAAATTTAGATTTATTTTACTTGCTTAATAAAATAACAAAATGGTTTTCATCATGGTCGTGGCGTAACAGAATATTAGAACAAGTGGACTGTGAATATATTTTAACATTTTACTTTCGTCAGAATAAAACATTTTCAAATCAAAGTAATGAACATAGTATCTCAAAAACGAGTTCATCTTGTGAATATTGACGACAGTTTTTTCGTAGTCGAATCGCTTGAGTGATACAGGTAGTCATCACCGGCATTGAGACTTCTAGTTTTACTAATAGCAGGGTGTGCTCGACTCCAATCTTTAATGACAATGAGATTTTCAGACGAAAGTATATGGTTGGGACTTGGTTATCTGGATACACTCCTAATACAAACTAGACGCCGTGATATTAATAAAAAAAAGTTGTGTTTTTTTGTATTAAATGTTTTTAGCTACTATTTGTACGCCTTTAAAATCATACAGATAACGAAAATGACTTTTTGTTACTATAAATGGTTTAAATATTACAGTACAAATAGACTATATCTAAGTTTAACACGAGTTGAATTTTATACCTCGCAAACTAAACTTAAGAAAAATGTGGATTGTTATGGTATTATTTAATATGTGATAACAAACGTCAAACCTTGATTTTTTTCTGTACTGTTCTACAAAACTCCCGGTTAACCAATGGTCTTGTAATAAACATAATTAGCGAATTGGGACATACGCTATAGCTGTAAATTTCCGGTAGACTTTCAGTCTCTACATAAAAATGAAAATGGGTGCAAATTTAACTAAATAGAAGTTCTCAGAGTACACTGTTATAAATTGCAAATTAAAGTAACATTCTCACCTTTTTAAACGACGTGTATTATAAAACGACGGAAAATTGATCAACGTCAGCCAATATTGATAGCAGATTTCTTATAATTTACAGTTTTAGATTCGAGATAATAACATAAACTTTTGAATTGGTTATTTCAATGTGTCGGGAGCATATTTCTGCAAAAAACTAAATTTTGAAAATTTTTCGATTAAGGTACCTTTATGAATGACGCCGCTCATATATTGTTCTTCAATTTTAAATATTTTGAGTAATACTTAGAAAAGGCTTTTTTGTGCTTTGTTGAAAAAAGACATTAAGATCCCATATTATATGGATATAAAGACAATAACATAGAAATACAAAAGTATTGGTATTATAAAACAAATATGTTAACTCGTGTATTAGAAAATGACTGAAATACTAATTTACAGAGAAGACTAAAATACGTTACAGGTGCATAATTGTTTATACAAATACTTTACACACCTGGTATATAACTGATTGAACACATATTATGCAAGTCATTATTTGGTGTTGGAAAGACATGGGGGTGGGTTAGTTAAGATGCTTATAAATAAAATATCAATGAATTTGTGTTTATTTTGCTTTGTTAGTAGTGTTTGTTAATGTTTTCAGGTACAGCATGCTAAATTTCATAACGATTTAAACAACAGTAGTTTTTTTAATTAATCTTGAAAATCGTTTGTCCACGCAAATAAAGATGGAAAAAAACGGACATGTTCAACCTACTCTAAGTAAACAAAGTGTGGAAAGTTTATTTTAGTTCCCAAACTGTTAACCTGCTGTTTTTTTGTATTAAGAGGAGTAATACTTTGACAATAATTGCATAATCAATTATGCAAATGCACATTCTTCCAATATATATTGAAACAAATATTGATGTCACATTCACACTTGTCGTGTCTATCAAAATAACGAACGTTCAAGTATGAATCATGTGAATAAATTTATTATCTTTCTTTTATAAAATTCTTATTTTACCTGACATAGGGTTTTCAGAAATACCATTTAAAGTTCTTTTTATTAATTTTATATTCTAGCTGTTCATGTCCTGTTTTTAGTAGCAATATCTAATTATGACTTATGTTTAACTAAAAATAATTGTCTTTTTTAACAGAAAGATTGCTTATAGAAGGCATTGTGTCTAACGGTAATCAAATTGAAATTACGACACAAGGTAAGAAAGGGAGAGAATTTTAAAGTTAAAATGACCTTGGAAAACTGTGGGATATGTTTGTTATTAGATTTTCTTAACAATAAATCATCAGTGTAAGCACGATGGATATGCTAAATTATGCAGCCTTATAATGGAATGTAGCTAAAATATTTAAAGGGAAACTTCGCAAAAAAATGAAAATTTGATATGTTATTCTTCAAATAAAAAGAAATATAATTGCCTTTTGATGTTTTATTGTATTCTTTACCGTTACGCTTCTAGAGTGGATTGACAGTTTTTTATCACGTGACTGTGCTTGTGACATGATAAATGTAATTATCCAGTAAATATGATGACTAATCCAGTTTAAATATATGTTTTTCTGCCTTAGCTGTTTGAAGAATATATAAACTGTGGCGATGACTTATGACCGGCTGACAACATAAGATTACCAAATACGTCTTAATGTTTTAATAAAAGTATTTTTGGACACAAATTTTAACCTGTCTTTATTTAACTCAGATATAATTAATCTAAATAATAATTGTAATAAAAGATATATTTATATGATTATTTTTATATATAAAATAAAATTCAGTGGATAATTTTGCACGTCTTGAAACGGCATTTGTACCTGGACGTGAAAATGTTACAGGTAAATCATTACTCGTTTATGAAGGGTAATCAACAGAATTAGCAGGTAAACAAACAGGATGTAAATTGCAATTACTGGATCATTTGACGCCGACTTTGAAGTATGAATATTCGGACTTTATTTGTGAAAACAGTCACAGTAAGTAAATTATACGAAAACGTTTAAGTGTTACGAAACCATAAAATATGTCTATTAATGAAGGTAATAATAAAAAACCAAATACCAGGGAAATTGTCAAAATAGACATTCCACAAATCAAGTCCAAGAAATTGACAAAACTGAGTACCAACAACCACAAATAGCAATGGTCATTACTTGGTACAGGCATTCCAAAAGAAATGGTAGACTAAACCAGTTTTTATGGCATTTCAAACCTCCTGCTTCCATTGCTGTAGTATGTTAGTTGGTTAGTTGATTAAAATATATGGGTATCATATACCACTAGTCAGTAACTAACAATAACCATAGCACAATTACTTTGTACTGAATTGAAAACTTGGAAAAACTATTTGCGATTATGTTTTCAAACGAATCAATAGTATCTATATATGGTATCTATAGTAAAACTTATTAAAGGCTCGGACCAGTCTTTTTTTCTTGTACCCTTGGTTTATAAGTTTATCCCAAAGAAATAGGTGACGTTTGCAAAAACCAGTATACTCCCTGCAATCTGTTGCCTTCCTTGATCAATTAAAAAATATAGACACTGTATGTAGGATGACCTCAAATATTGCTGCATAAATGAGGAAAATTGATTAATTTTGAACTAAAATTGTCACAATAATTGTTAATTTTTGTGCTTAGATGACTGTTAATGTTCCAACATTTAGATTGAGAAATTTCCAACTTTTAAACTTGAAAGCTTATAATGTGTAATTATTTCCACATGTTTTTACATTGATATTGATTGTAATAGCAATTTATTATGTTGTACTACATATCCACAGTGTATAAACTGCACTGCTTTGCACTTAAGTCAAGGAAATAACATATTCATTGATGTTGCATTATGTTGCTGTGTAATTTGTGTTTAATATTTTATATTTATATTTGTGATTGTAAAAACATACGTAACATTTGGTTATTACACATTATATTTTTATCTTAGATCCTCCACCAGCAACGACTCCAAGTGTAATGAGTGCAGTCTGGACATCAGCCTCAAATGTAATTGGCTGGTGTTTGTCTACTGCCAGAAAGATGTTATACAAGAAAGGTGATGTGTTTATAAAAATGCCTGTTATGTTTATTAACATTTTTTTCTTGTAGTCATTTCCTTGTTTAGACAACATTTTTAAATTGTTATTTAAAATTTTTTTATCGCACCTAACCAGAAGGGTCATGTGAGTTATTGTCATCACTGGTTTTAACTGAAACTGAAACTATTTTATTTGATAAAACGCCTATTTTTATACAATATTATATTCAATGGCGTTGTACAATAACTAATATAATCACACGAGACATGCAATAAATACAATAAAATTTAAAACAAACAAAAAGCTTTGTACCAAGTAAAACTCACAGAAATGTACATTCGTACAAGTATAGGCACAGCAGTAAAGGTTCTTTGATTTTAAAAAAAGTATGCATACTTCTGATTTTAAAACAATAAATTAAAATTACGGAAATAAAATGTCTTTAATCCCTTTTTAAAAACATCTAAAGATTCTGATTGTCGCACATCTAATGGGAGATTGTTCCATAGCACTGGGCCGATGGTACAGAAACTACTGTCATTGAAAGTCTTTTTTTTATTTAACGGAATGTTATATAATGTCCCACAATTTTCAGATCTTATACCGGGTCTTCCTGAGACATGCTTTGTCAATAGTTCAGTTAGGTAGACGGGTGCATTACCAATATGACAGTTGTACATGAAACATAATATTTTAAAATTTATCCTAGCTTTGATAGGTAGCCAATGTAGGTCATACAGAGCTTGTGCTGAACTGTCAAATTTGCTGCGACCGAGACTAAAAGTTTTGCGCACATGTTTTGAATGCGTTGCATTTTGCGTAGTTCAGAATCGGCTATACCATACAGAATGACGTTACAGTAGTCAAGATGTGAAATTACTAACGATAGAAGGAGAATTTCTGTAGCAGCTTTCGTAAGGTACTTTCGCACACTCTTAATTCTCAGATAGTTTATCATAGCAGAGCGGCATTTCCGTTTTACGTGTTCCTTAAAAGATAAAGCTTCATCAAGGAAGGCACCTAAGTAACGCACTTGTGATTCACGCTTGATGATGTTGCCAGCTATATCAATGGATATTGTAGTGAACTTCCGTAAGTGAGCCTTGCTGCCGAACATAATAAATGTCAGTTTTTGATGTGTTCATTTTGAGTTTGCTTTTATTCATCCAATCATTTATATGAATTGCACACTGCTCAAGTTCTTTAATTGTACTTGATTCAGTTTCTGTTAATGGTCGGAAACGCTTATTTTCAATATGGTCATCTGCAAATCCGTGCAATGAAATAGTCGGTGGAATGATGTCAAACAATGCTCCAGCGTAAGCAAGGTAAAGCCAGGGGGCCTAAACAAGAGCCTTGAGGAACGCTACATTGTAGTGGTCTCAATGACGATAATGACGAATTTACGCTGACTTGACAACTACGTGGTCTCAGGTACCAGTCCATCCAACTGTGAGCTGAGTCCGCTATGCCATATTGACAATGGAGGACATCAAGCAATATGTCGTGGTCGACTGTGTAGAATGCGGCACTAAGGTCTATTGCAATCACGGCCGTCACTTCCTGTTTCTCCATTCCACCCAAAATATAATTGACTAGTCTGAGAAGCGCTGATTCACAGAAATTAAATCGCCTATTGGCAGACTGATTCTTCGGTAGCAAGTTATGTGTAGAAGCATGTACGTGTAACTTTGAGAGTACGGGTTTTTAGCTCACCTGACCGGAAGGATCATGTGAGCTATTGCCATCACTTAGCGTCCGTCGTTTTCCGTCGTCGTCATAGTCGTCGTCGTCGTTAACTTTTCTTCAAAAATCTTCTCCTCAAAAACCACTGAAGGGATTGCTTTGAAACTTTGCATACATCATCAGTAAAATGCCCTCTACCAAGTTTGCCCAAATCATGGCCTCAGACCAACCAACATGGCCGCCATGGCTAAAAATAGAACAGAGGGGTCAAAATACAGTTTTTTGCTTATAGTTCAAAAAGTATAACAGATACAGGAAAACCGAAGAGACATGCCTTCATCTGCATCAAAAGATCTACGAAACACTCCATTGGGTTGAAGTTGTATGATGGCTCCTTATAGGAGATATTGCCCTTTAATTGTCGAAATTGTTGATTTTAGCCCTTTTTTGCCTCAAAATCTTGAAAATTATTAGAACTAGAGAAAAAGTAAGCATTGCTTAATTGTTCTGCTCTATGAGTGCTACAAAATTGCCTTTAGGGTCAAGATTGTCTGATTAACCGTTTAAGAGTTATTCCCCTTGAACTATTTATTTTAATCTGTTTTAATTGATTTTTTAAAATCTTCTCCTCTGAAACCACTGAAAGTACTGATTTGAAATTTTGTACACATCATCCGTCAAATGTCCTTAACCAAGTTTGCACCAACCATGGCTGCAGATTAACCAACATGGTCGCCATGGCTAAAAATAGAATGGAGGGGGGGGGGTAAAATACAGTTTTTGGCTTATAGTTCAAAAAGTATAACAGATACAGGAAAACCGAAGAGACATGCCTTCATTGGCATCAAAAGCTCTATGAAACACTCCATTGGGTTGAAGTTGTATGAGGAGACTCCTTATAGGAGTTATTGCCCTTTACATGCTTTAATTGTCAAAATTGATTATTTTTGACATTTTTGCCTTAAAATCTTGAAAATTATTTGAACTAGAGAAAAAGTTAGTATTGCTTAATTGTTCTGCTCTATGAGGACTACAAAAATGACTTAGGGTCAAGATTGTCTGATGAACCGTTTAGGAATTATTCTCCTTGAACATTTTTTTTATCAATTTTAATTGATTTTAAAAAATCTTCTCCTCTTTAACCCATTAAAGGACTGCTTTGAAACATTGCACACATCATCTTTAGGACATCCTCTACCAAAATTGTGCAAATCATGACACCTGACTACCTATATTGCTACGTTAGCTTAAAATAGAAAATGGGGGGAGTCAAGAGAGTTTTCGACTGATAGTTAAAAAAGTATAACAGGTACAGCAAATTTGAAGTGAACCTCCCTTCTCCCTCTAAGCATCAAAAGCTCCTCCTTATAGGAATTATTTCCCTTAAAAGGTCAACATTAATGACTTTTGCAGAAGTGTTGGGCAATTCTTTATAGCAAAGAAAAGCTGGATAGAAAAGGGTTGTTTGGTTTCAGGTTCAGGTGAGCGATACAGGCTCCTGGGAGCCTTTAGTTTTGATAACTTTTGAGAGAAAAGAAAGGTTACTCACTGGTCTATAGTTAACAAGTTCTAGCCCTACTTTTTAGCTCACATGACCCAAAGGGTCATGTGAGCTATTGTTATCACTTTGCGTCCGTCGGCATCATCGTCGTCGTCGTCGTCGTTGTCGTCGGCGTCTGTAAACTTTTTACATTTTAATCTTCTTCTCTAAAACCACTTGGCCAATTGAAACCAAACTTAGCCATAATGTTCATTGGATGGACCTTTACAAAGTTTGTGTTTTTTATTTTGATTGGTAAACCAATATGACCTCAACCTCAAGACTTAGTTTAACATAGGACCCTATGGGAAAAAAGTTTAAAAGTACTCTTCTCTGAAACCGTTTAACCAATCAAAACAAAACTTACTAGCAATATTGTTTGGATGGTCCTCTATAAATTTTATGTTTTTTATGGCAATTGGAAATTCAAAATGGCCGTTACCGCAGGACTTAGTTTAACATAGAACCCTATGGGAAAAAGTTTTAAAAGGCTTCTTCTCTGAAACCGGTTAATCAATGTAAACAAAAAATTACTAGCAATATTGTTTATATGGTCCTCTATAAAGTTTGTGTTTTTTATGGCAATTGGAAATTCAAAATGGCTGCCACCGCAGGACATAATTTAACATAGGACCCTATGGGAAAAAGTTTTTAAAGGCTTCTTTTCTGAAACCAGTCAACCAATGGAAACAAAACTTACTAGCAATATTGTTTGGATGGTCCTCTATAAAGTTAATGTTTTTTATCCCAATCGGAAATTCAAAATGGCCGCCACAGCAGGACTTTTTTTAACATTCAACCCTATGAGAAAAAAGTTAAAAAGGGCTTCTTCTCTGAAACCGTTTAACCAATCAAAACAAAACTTACTAGCAATATTGTTTGGATGGTCCTCTTTAAAGTTTGTTTTTTATGGCAATTGGAAATTCAAAATGGCCGCTACGCAGGACTTAGTTTAAAATAGGACCCTATGGGAAAAAGTTTTTAAAGGCTTCTTCTCTGAAACCGGTTGATCAATGGAAACAAAAACTTACTAGCAATATTGTTTGGATGGTCCTCTATAAAGTTTATGTTTTTTATGGCAATTGGAAATTCAAAATGGCCGCTACCGCAGGACTTAGTTTAACATAGGACCCTATGGGAAAAAGTTTTTAAAAGGCTTCTTCTCTGAAACCAGTTAATCAATGGAAACAAAAACTTACTAGCAATATTGTTTGGATGGTCCTTTATAAAGTTTATGTTTTTTATGGCAATTGGAAATTCAAAATGGCCGCCACCGCCTCAGGACTTAGTTTAACATAGGACCCTATGGGCAAATACAAAAAATCTTCTCTATACAACCGGTTAACCAATGAAACAAAGCTTTCTAGTAATATTGTTTGGATGGTCCTAATTAAAGTTTATTGAAAATTACAGGACTTACTTTAACATCAGGGAAATGCCATCTTCATTGCATATAAAATCAGGTGAGCGATACAGGCTCTTAAGAGCCTCTGGTTTCAAAAGTGGCCTAACAATTGCTTTTTTTCTCCGGAAAAAAGCCTTGCTGAAGAGAAAGGTTTAGTTTTGTGATAATAGGTAGATCTTCCAGAAATGCTTTCAATATATGTGTTCGTAAAATGTCTAGTTCCGAGGATTTTGTATTCAGATCACAAATAAGTTTCTTTACCTAATTTTCGGTTAGTTCTTCAATACTATAAAGACTTTGCACATTTTTCACTTCCGGTTTAAAGTTTGGAAAGTTCTTCAAAGATTCACGAATTTTATTAATTTTCTCCATTAAAAAATCAGCAAAATCTTCTGCTGAGTGCCATTCGGTTCGCCTTGTGGAAATGGATTTTCAGTTTTAGTTCCGGTTAGTTCAGTAACTAAATTGTATAGTTTTTTTTAATCTCCTTTAGCAGATACCACTTTATTAGTGATAACAGCCTTTTTTTCTTTATTTATTGCATATGAATATTTATTTCGGGATTTTTTCAATTCTTCAAAATGTTCCTTTGTTCTGTATTTTCGCCACCTACTTTCATTTTTGCACGTTTTATGTTTTTGTTGTTGTTTGTAAACTTTAAATCTTCTTCAATTGAAACCTTATCACAAAGTTCATTGGATGGTTCCTTAAAAAGTTAGTGTTTTTTTATCCTGATTGAAATAAAGCTTTATCAGCAGCATTAAATTTAAGTTCTCACATCCTACGGGAATACACGTGAAAGTATAAAACAGGCATGATATAATATAAACTGGTTATCGTTATGATTAAAACAGATACCAGGAACAGTAACAGTAATAAACCAAAATTTGTGCAGCATCTTAGTAATAACCTTCTAAATTGGAAAGTTTTACTTATATAATTGATAAAAATATGTTATTTGCTGTTGGTAAAGGGGCAGAATATTGGCTCCGAAATAAGGGCATTAAAATCCCTGGTCTCAATCACAGAAAAAGTAATATTCACAGAAACACTAGGTAAAGTAAGTATACATTTTTTAGGGTTGAGAAATGCAGATAGCAACCACATACGAAAGTCAGTAATTGTTTTATAACATGAATAAAACCAACATATCCTCGTCTATTGTAATAACTCTATTAGCAGACATCTTTTTTGTGTTATAAACGTGTACATGAATTGGATATATTGATTGGATGATTGATATTAAGTGGGTTATTCTAATTGGCTACTGAATAATTTTATTTTTGTTCTACTTTTAAAACAAGTTAATATTGAATTCCACATGTTCCACTTAACTACATGCCCACTTGAACTGCTCAGCAGGCAAAAAACATGTTTGATGCAATTTTGAAACTATAGCTATTTAGCATGACCTGAAGGTAGTTAGACCAATCAAAAACAAAAAATCATCACATGCAGCCAGTTATACTCATCATAATAAATTGTCCAAATGGTAATTTATTTAAGTATAAGTAGTTTAACGAGAATTAAACATTTTCTGTTTGCAATTATGTTTATTTGTATGAATGGTGTTTAATGCCGCTTTCAGCAATTTTTCAGCTATAGACCTAAACCCGCAAACTCAGTGTTGACAGACCAAGTGATCAATAGTAGACGAACTACCTTTATCACGCAGCCACCAAAGCTCCCTGCAATAATGAGACACTGAACAAGTAGAAATTCTGGCCTTGGTGGCCGAGTGGTAAAGGAATTTAATAATCTTCTAATGATCACGTGCCTGTCAATACTGGGGTGGTTGTTTTGAGTCTTAATTGACATATATTGTATTGTTTTCTTAAAGAAGGTCTGATGTAGTATTCTGATACTCTGATACTCCCTCACAAAACTGGATCCACAATACAGGTGAAAAATTGCTAATAGTATCCTTGTTTTTATGGAGAGGTTAAACGAATAGATCATCTAACCTTCAGAAGGAAAACTTTACTAAAGTTGAAGTAGTCACATCTTGCTCATAGAAAGGACACACACTATAACCCAATGATTACAAATAAATGATCAATGACTGACTACATTGGCTGCCGAGGCTTTATAATAAACTCTGAATAATAGTTAATTCTAATATGAAATGAATATTTAGATTTACTTAAATACACTTGCAGATGAAGACGAAGACAGTTTTAAATGTGGAAAATGTGGAAGTAAATTTAACAGAATTCAGGACTTCTTGGCTCATAAAGATGTGTGTGCTAGAAGAACAAAAACCAAGGTAATAAATCAAGATTGGGGAAGATACAGTTAAATATTTTTTGTCGTTTATTTCGTCGAACTATTTTGGTTGTCAAAATTGATACAAGTATGGAAATATTTTTGCAAATGTGATGATTTTACAGGGATTTAGCAGACAGAGCAATTTGCATCGTACAATTGAAATTTTGACTGAGTATTTGAAGTTTAACAAACAGTTTTACATACTTAATTTATTCCTACACCACAATTTAGTATTATTGTTAGACCATTTGATACATGTATCTTATTAAAATTATTTTGTTACTTTCAAGTCATGATTCAATTTTTTAATTCACATTTAAGACACTTTACTGAAACTTTGATTTGTTTCTGTTTTAAAACCCAAACTATCTTTATGATAAAACAAAATTGCAATAATCCAATTTATTACATAATACAGTCATTAAACCTGTCTTATTTGACCTATATTGTTTCTTTTAATTAAGTGAGACTATTTCATGTCATAATAAAAAAAAGTTTCACAATATATCATCCTTGATGTTCCTGTTTAATGGTTAAGATATTAAAACCGACAATTTATTGATAAATTTATATTCATGGTAATAAAACAATCATTACACCTGATTTTGACAAATAATGAAGCGTGGCATAGCAATATTGGAATCGGGTTCACGTGGTTCATTATTATTCTAAGCTGCTAATAATAACCTGTTCATGCGCAGAAATAGTATAATATTATCAGGGATTTTCCTACCTTTTTTCAAATGGGGCATGGGCCCCTGTTATAGGGAAAATTACAACGTAAAATCTTTAATATGAATAAAGTAAAAAGATTGCTTTTAAACATCAATGTTTTTAAAGAAAATGGTTCTCACATGTGTGTTAATTAGTCCTGACACATTAAAATAAGTTTTCATAAAGAGTTTGGAAAAAGTTACCAAAATTTACATATGTAGCCAACAGTGCTGACCTCATACTTAAAGAGTTAAATTTCCAGGAATCTTGGTGGACTTAACTAGAAACTGAATTGCCAAAATAAAATTTTACTTTCACTCTCACTCTTGTTTGTCCTGTGGTCTTAAAAAAGACTAGATAAGAACTAAATCATATATACTAAACTCTAAAAATGTTTTTAGTTAACCCTGGTTCGTATGCTTATCTAATGACATGGGTCGGTAGGAAGGTTCGGCTAATCGATAATAGATGAGTCTAGCAGTTCAAGGATACTTGATTTTCTATTCATCAAGGCTGCATTCAATATTTTGTTTCTTAAAAACAAAATTTCAGAGTTTTTGATACAATGCGCAATCTATCCCCTTCGTTAGTATTTCAGGTTGTGTAATAATGCCATTTTGAACATTACTGCAGCGTCACACTTCGTTCCAAATTTATTTCTCCGACTTATTCTTTTCTAGACAACGCTTTTTAAACCAAAAACTAGCCCATAATATTGGACATCCTGAATATACAGTGATTTGTGTTATTTGCAAGATGCAATTATCTTTCATGATATTAAACAAAGTTAAGCGACTTAAAAAATTCAAAGGTTTTTTTAAATATCCTATCGGAATATGCATATTGGTATAAAACAAGCAAGGTCTATAAAACTGGATGCTGTTTTGATTAAAGATGCACGGAAAAGTAATTATAAACCAATGTTCGCAAAGTAATACGATTTTGATGATCATTGTAATATTTCGGCTTAGAGCTTGAATTTAATTTTAGAATCTGGATTACAAAAATTAGGAATTTTCACTGACATAATTGATAAAAATATGGGTTTTTGCCGTTGGGAATGGTGTCAAATGTCGGCACAATATTTATACTCTTAAAATGCATTTTAACAGTCGATACATATGATGTAAACATAATTTAATTATTTTTCAGAAATATACCAGTAACAGTTCTAACACATATGCAGCCAAAGGTAATCCTGATTTAAAGACACACATATTATAGTGTTTTAAATGGGTATTTTCAAATTAAAGCTGTATTATGTCCAAAAGAAGCTGTAAAAGGTCTCCAATAACAATAGGAACGATACAAATCTGGCTGCCAAATACATTAACTCTTCCGGTCATATTAATTATAGATATTTTATTATATATAGATCATATTTACCCACAAGTCTGTCTGTGGTTTTAAAATCGAAACAGGGCTATCTCCAGTTTTCATTAAACTTGGTTGTAAAGTATATAGGTGCAAGAAAGATAACTCTTATACTACTACAATTTTGCCATATTAATTATAATAAATATAACGTACATGTAATTTCTACCCTTTAAGATCTTACAGCCTAGGTGTCATATACCTATGTATGGTATAGTCTAAATTACTGAAATTTCTAAAATATTTTAAGGTTTTTCTATTCACAAGGTGTAGATGGCCTTAACCATTGCACTTTTTTCTCGTTTTCCTCTGTGACATGCTTTAATTTACTAAATTTGAAATGATAAATATTCAGAATATTCTTGTAATATATTATCATATTACAATCCTTAAGATCATTTATGTCTCTATTTTTTCCTTGTGGGGTATTTACAGATAAATAGTTGCATCAAAGAGATGTGACAAAATAATGACAAACATACTTTTATCCCTCTGCTTGACATGACTCGTATTACTATTAACTTGGAAACTTTCACATGGTGTAATTTCTCTTTATTTTGCAATCACCAATAAGACACTAAAATTACCCACATGCGAACAGTTTCCAGATAAATAATACATTCGAGATATATTTATCCAATGATTGTCAGTTTTTCTACCATGAAAAATTCCTGAAAGTGTCATTTAATGCTATTCAAACAACAAAAAATACCTGGAGGAGAAAAATTTTGACAATATAATAGCAAAACTAAATATGTTTATAATATTTTGTAATAACTATGTGTTGGTTACTTAATCATCTTCACTTAATGATTTACAATTATTTAATGTTGATAATAGATTATAAATTTTGTATTTTAGATACATACTTAAAAGCTACAGTTAAAGGAATTGGAGAAACCTGGGAGAAACGAACAGTGGAATATAGCAAAGAGAACATAAGTGGATTAAATGTAGATGGTGCTGAAGTACTGTATGGAGAACTCGGAAGTTTGACTTTTTGGATCAAATCATCAGCTACTTCAATAGCAAGCAGGAGTGGTCTTGTCTCATTAGTGAACAGTTTTTTAAAGAATTTGTTTAGAACATGTCCTGTCCAGGAAAATAAGACTATCCCAGTTGAAGTAAATATTGAAATTTTTGAAGAAATATCAGGTAATTTTGCATTCAACAATACAACATTAAAACAATATCATATACTTGTTTGGACTCGTGAATCCCCAAGTCTCAAACATATCTGGTTCATGAGTTACAATGGTTCAAAATTTGGCAACCATAAAGTGCAAATAACTCATATAAGTATTCGTCAAAACCCTTTGCTCGATAAGTAACATTGCTTTGATTGTGATATCTTTCACAAATAAAACAAAGGTATGATAATCGGACATTTAAGGACCTTGACCTTTCGATTTTTGCAGGTTTTCAGGTTTTTAGCTCCCCTGACCTGACCCGGTCAGGTGAGCTATTGTCATCACTTTGCGTCCGTGCGTTGTCTTCGTCGTTGTTGTCCTCCTGGTCTGTTTACTTTTTACATTTAAATCTTCTTCTCTGAAACCACTTGGCTAATTGAAACCAGACTTGGCCATAATGTTCATTGGATGGACCTTTACAAAGTTTGTGTTTTTTATTTGGATTGGAAAACTAATATGGCCGCTAAGGAAGGACTAAGTTTAACATAGGAACCTTTAGGAGAAAAGATTAAACAGACTTCTTCTATGAAACTGTTTAACCAATATAAAAACTTATTTGCAATATTGTTTGGATGGTCCTCTATAAAGTTTATGTTTTCTATGCCAGTCAGAAGTTCAAAATGGCCGCCACCTCAGGACATAGTTAACATTGGACCCTATAGCGAAAAAGTTAAAAATACTACTTGTTCAAAACTGGTTAACTAATCGAAACAAAACTTACTACCAATTATGCTTGGATGGTCCTCTATAACGTTTATTGTTTTTATACCAATCGGAAAGTCAAAATGGCCACCACTGCAGGACTTAGTTTAACATAGGACCCGTGGGAAAAAGTGTTAAATGGTTTCTTTTCTTAAACTGGTTAACCAATAGAAACAAAACTTACTAGCAATATTGTTTGGCTGGTCCTCTTTGAAGTTTATGTTTTTTATAATAAGAAAATCAGAATGGCCACAAACGCATGACTTAGTTTAACATAGGTCCTTATGGGAAAATTTTAAAAAAATCTTCTCTGAAACCAGTTAACCAATGAAAACAAACTTGCCAGCAATATTGTTTGAATCGTCCTCTTTAAAATTGATTGAAGATTACAGGACCTAGTTTAACTTCTGGGAAATAGCATCTTTATTGCCTATAAAATCAGGTGAACGATACAGGCTCTTAAGGGCCTTTGATTTTTTCACTAAAGTAAACATTTAGCAGAAAGAACAACTCTATAAACATGGACAATTTAAATTGACCTCGACCTCATAACTTGTGATTTTGACCTTGTTGAAGGTCAACAATAGAAGATAGGAGGTCAAAATAGGTTATATTGAATTGAGATTTCGCTAAATTGAATACATTTTATTGATCCAGGGGAGATTACTCTTTTAAAACTATTATCATTTATTGTGACCTTTTAAGAGTTTAATATGCTCAACATTTTGGTAGCTCTTATGGTTCAAGATAGAATACCTAATGTTAATTAGAACGTGACCTTCACCTTTGACCTAGTGACCTTTGTCAAGGTCAGAGATGACCAACACTGAAAAACCCACTCTATAACGGTTTATGAGTTACAAAGGTATCAACGTGTAATAAAGAAGGGGAAATAACTCAAGTCATAAAAATCCTTTGTGCCATATATTGCAAAGTGTCGAGATGTATCACTGACCATGTTGGGACAATTTTTAATTATTTATCTGCACACAAGGTTTTCTTTGTCAAGGGAGATAATTTTGCGAAGAAAAATTATTTGTTGTGCCATGGTGAACGGCAAAAGAGTAATGTGTTACCTGTTCATGTTACAAAATGTTTTTATGACATTTCGTGAAACAAAATTTATATCGTGGAGCAAAAGCTGGCAGAAAAAAAGAATGATAAGAAACAGACAAATACCGTAACAGGA
The DNA here is from genome assembly GCA_944474755.1 of Limnoperna fortunei. Taxonomy (NCBI): domain Eukaryota; kingdom Metazoa; phylum Mollusca; class Bivalvia; order Mytilida; family Modiolidae; genus Limnoperna; species Limnoperna fortunei. Next base: position 4,548,274 of record OX104119.1, read on the forward strand.
AGACTTTCCACACGGGAATTGAAGAGTTTTAATTTAAAGAAACATACAAATAACAGGAAGTGGAAAGCCTCAAATATTTAAATACACACCTTAGCAAACATACAACTATGTTGTTAAAAACAACATTATGATCATTCTTGGAGATTTGCCAGTTGAAGCTGACAATAAATAATACCTTGACATTTTTATGAAAATAAGTTATAACAAATAGACGTGTAATACACATGCAGGACAATATTTTATCACATTTTAAAATATGGTTTTGTTTTCAAGGCATCTGAAAACAGCTCTGTAAATGACATTTGACTGAGGGAGAGGAAATTATTTTGATATTTGGCTTTGGATTTATTATTCAATGGAATTTTTTGAACTGTTTTTAAAAAAAGCAGTTTCATATAGAATTGATAAATAAATTTATTTACATAATTTGTTAAATGTATTGGCTACATTTCCGCTGATTGTGCAAAGCCCATTTCTGGACTATTGTATGGGTGTTTGCTAGTGTCCTTGAGTACCCTTCGGGGTTTCTAAATTTGCGAAAATTTTTTACATGACATGACACCCTGAAAATTTAATGTGATATAGCTGAAATTATTTTGCTAATTCTGGTGGGTCTCTCATTACTTAACGAAACTTGGTGCCTAAGTGAGAGCAAAAAATGTTAATAGTTTCCCCTATACAAAAATAATTAAGAGGCCGTTGTCATCTAAAGGATGTGCTGTAAAAAATAAATATACAAAGACTACATTTATGCCTACAACTAAACAGTTGGGGCATATAGATTAACCCATGTGGGTCTATACATAATTCCGTCAGAAATCTCACACATTCGGAGGCGCTATTGGTGTCTCCCAGACATAATAAACATTTCCAAGGTTATTCACTATCAAGTATAATGCAGCTTTTTCATAGCAGAGTGTGGGGGGCATCTTACGAGTCTATCAGACAAAATACCATTTCTGATGTAGTGATATGTTAATTTCAGTTATGATACAGCTGTCTCAAGTTAGTATGGGTTCGATTCTCACTGCAGGCAGGGTGTACTCGTCTCCAATCTTAATTGACAAGGATTGTCAGTTTTCCTACCACAGGTTGGGGGGTTTCTCGGGTACTCCGGCTTCCTCCCTAATAAAAACTGGACGCCATGAAATTGCTGAAAAATTGCTGAAAGTGGTGTTAAACACCATCAAACAAACAAACAAATAAAACAAATTAATGTGGGGCATAACTTCTAGTTTTTCATATTTTTAAATTTTGTTTGTTTTTGTAACTTTTTATTAAAAAACAATTAGGTTTTAATTATAATCTTGAATTTTTGTAGATGTAGATGAGGAGGGTGACATTTATCACTGTGGACGATGCAATAACGAATATTCATCATTTACTTCCTCCCTAAGACACAAAACTGACAAATGTCAAACAAATCAAGAAAACAGCAACCCGAACAAAGATGTTGTACCCGTCAGTGATAGTTTGGCTGAACATGCAAGTTTTCAGGTAGTGTATTGATTTATTACAAATATCTAAATTCTCCATTCTCTATTCTATACAGTAATTTTTATACATATGTCTATAACAGACCTATTATGGTATACAGTTGTCCATCAGTCCATCCACCCTTCTGACTTTCGCTATAAGGTTATGGAGCTTATGTCATCATATTTGGTAATAATTTTTTTGTAAAATTCTAGTTTTTGGCTAAAGAGCTATGGGACATTTTGCTTGAAAAAAATTTATGGATTTTTTAGTTTTCAGGTTTCTTTCAAATCCTTCTATTTTAGTTCTGTATATAGCTATTGTCCATATGTTCAGACACTTCTTTCTCAGTTTTTTCTGAAATTGTAGCAAATCAACTAAATTTTATTTTGCAAACGTGATCATTTCTCCTGTCAAAAACTCTAAATACAATACAGACTATTGCTATGTTGTTATGGCTAATCATAATCAAACCTTAGTTGTTAATATAAAAATATTTTACTAGAATATTTTAACAAAAAAAAAGTGAAAACTCACCATCAAGTAGTTAACTGATAGCTTCAGGGACTAACAGTCCACCAGCAGAGGTATTGACCCAGTGGTTGCAAATAAAATGTTATCTAAGATACCAAGGTTAATAGAATTTACTAAGCCAGCCGCGCGTTTTGTCTAATCAAGTCTCATCAGTAATGCTCAAACCAAAACAAGATTTAAAATCCAAATGATTAAGATATTGTAATTTTTTTCTTCATGTGATAATCTACCCTAACACCCAAGTTCAAAGGCATTATGATTTTTATTATACTGAATGCCTATTATAATACTGTACTGCATCATATTTTTAATGGAAAATGCTTGTAAGTCTGCTAGTTGTTTTTCCAAATAATAATTGCCCATTTTCAAGTATTTGTTGTGTCTTTGACATGTTTGTGTGGAAATTTCAGCTGATGCAGCTGATCATTTTCCAGATTGGCAAATATCACTCGTAAACTGCGGCTGGTACGGGTGATAATTTTCCAGTTCGGCAACCAACAGTCCGAGTGGGTGTTTATTTTTTTATATCACCTGTTGGGAGGAAATCATGAGGAATTAGCACCCGTTGCTATAATGGGTGGGGCTAAAACTAGAAGCAGTAGATATTAACACATGGTTACTGTCCAATAAAAAGACTGCATTTTTGCATGAAGTATAATATATTTTATTGTGTTAAAATCTTTGCAGTTGTAATTTCAAGTAGTAACATCATATTAGAAATCTCTTTTACCAAATTCATAGCCACTCCGGGGAAAGCCATATTTTATTTGCTTTGCACTAGTTTCCATCAGTATATTTCTCAGTGTTGTATATTTACCAAGTTAATGTCAAACGGGAACCATATTTCGCTGTTTTGATTATTGCGCTTTACTAAAATTGAAGATTTTCAACGCAAATGATAATTAAATTTTTCTATCTATTCTGAATCATAATTACGCTGCTTTACCTAATATTATACGCACACAAAACTTTGCTTGTAACAACATTTTTTAAGGGCAAAACTTAAAATGTAAATGCAAAATGCGCCTTAGCGTTTGTGGGTTGGTGCATCGTACTACACGCTACATTGAACAACACACTCAATTAAATCAAAAAGTTTTTAAAAATAATGAGTTATAGAAAACAGGAAATGAAACAGTTGTCAAAATAATGCAAAATCACAGTGCTTTCCAAAATTCTGTGGAGAACCCTGATAATGCTCTATAATAGCTTAGAAGTATTCAGAATTACTGTGTTATCACTTATCATACGTTTTTTTTTATATTTCAAGTGTAAGAAGCTATTAAACATGGCAACACAGGAACAGGAAAACTTTTACCGCCATTCAACAGTCATTGTAGATGAAACAAAAGACTCATTTTTACATCTTCTCGAGTTCTCTCTGACAAATCAAGGCATAACGCTCCATAGATTCATTGAAATAAATGCACATGTAATCTACCACATGTGTTACAATCGTTATCCATGTTGTCAGTGTCCATCATATATGCGTACATCAATGAGTGGCAGTAGAGTACTTCAGCAGCAACAACTGGACATTCTTCTTGATCCAGGTGGTGAAAAGTTGCCAGGACATAACCCTAGAAGTAAATCAGCTCCACATTGCTGTTCTCCCATCAATCCCAACCTCCAGCTACAAAGCCTTGACTTCACTCTAGCTAGACTTCTTCTGGTTAGCTTTACTAACATAGTGCCAAATGGCTCTGTTGAAAGGAATGCCCTTGATAACCTTGTGAAAATTAGGAATGAATCTTTGGCACATGCCAAGGAAGGGAGGATCCCAAATGATGAATACAGGAAGTCCATGCCAGAAATAGAGAACTCATTACTAGTCTTAGCCAAGATTTATGGAAAGGAAGAAGAAACCAAACACAGACTGAGAGATATTGCCAAACAACCCTTAAATACCGCTATTTGTCTACAACTACAAAGTACACTTCTGCAGATAGACGAGGTAAGATACGTGTACACTGTACAGTATCATCCTGATCATGACAGTATAAACATCTAACTGATGTATGTAGTCATTCATGTACATATAGCTGTGGTTCTATGTACTGACATGTACACTGTACAGTATCATCCTGATCATGACAGTATAAACATCTAGCTGATTTATGTAGTCATTCATGTACATATAGCTATGGCTCTATGTACTGACATGTACACTGTACAGTATCATCCTGATCATGATAGTATAAACATCTAGCTGATTTATGTAGTAATTCATGTACATATAGCTGTGGCTCTATGTACTGACATGTATTTAAACAAAAAGACAATAGTCATAAAATGTGGTAATCTTTGTATTCATTTTCTAAACCAACAAAAAAGTCATATATAAAAGGTGGCACTCTTCAAACATGTTACCAACTTATACTAGTATCCAAGCTTAAAAAAATTCAAAGCAATTTCCGAGCTAAAAAACTTCAAATTCCGAATCTCTTTGCTTTTAGCTCTGTGCTAATTAGTGTTGAGTTTTGTGCTGGCTACTGAATCTGAGTTCGGAGTGGTCCGCTTACTGGCTTTTCAAATTGTAACTGAACAATGTCTAAAAGAGGACAATCCATAGCAGGTTGGATGTTGAACACCACTGTAGAAGTAGTCCTTTTAGTATACTTTGATATCGAGGCTCATCAAAATAAATAAATTTCATTTTGTTTTATTTACAGGCAATAAAACAATTTTTTGAAGAAAAGAAATTACCAGGTATATATAAACTCTTCATTTTGTTTGGCAATTAACATGAGTGGGTAGAACTAAACTAGTTGAATGTTGGTTATCTTTTTCAAATATTAATCAATTACATTTGTGTATTGTTGTAAAAGACATGTAACTTTAAATGCATTCCTTGGTTGACATCTAGGTTCTTTGCCTTGGAGAATTCATTTGAACAACCTGACTTCTACGATCATTGAAAATTATAAAATTGGTAACCTCGACATGTGATTTTGGAAAATTTGACTTGTACAGCACAACAAGTACCAGTATGTTAAATTATAAGAAACATGTACTAGTAAAAATGCAAATTTACAAGCAAGGCCTAGCACTGAAGTATGTTTTATTTACATTTACAATATATACATGATTTACAGAATATGTTTGCTGTGTTTCTAGGGATCTTTTTTAAAGAATATCATTTTGATCTATCCAGATTGTTTGACCACAGATCTATGTGATGTCACTGTTACTGAAGGTTGTGACGCTCATTTTGAGATCAGGACAAAGGAATGTGGGATGTGCTCACTATGGTTGCAAGATGGGGTGAAGATTGCAAGATCTGAAAAGTTTATAGTAGGAACGTCTGGTAAAATCCACAGTCTGGATATTAGAAACAGTTTACTCTCTGATAAAGGACTATACACTGTCAGGATTAAGGACATTGAAAGACAGGCACATCTATATGTAGAAGGTGATTCATTTTTAAGTTTAATATTAGATGTGTTAATATTTCAATATTTGATAGAGTTCTCATTTTGAGGATCAGTATTCAGTTGACTTTGTGGTTCATCTTTACTAACAAAAGATTCAGTAGTAAAAAAGACTTTCTAGTTTCTCTTTACTTACAAAAGCCTCTGTTTTCAAGCAATCCTTATAAGTGTTCAACACTGGGCTCAGTAAACAAGTTTACTTTTTGAATTGCGATTATACAGAGCTGGTAATCCAGTTGACTGGTAGTTAATGTCTCTCCCCACTTGAGGAGACACATTTTGCACGCAATTGAACTGAGTTTTATTAATCTTGTTATAGACTGAGAGCACAATTTATAGTGCATCTTCAAATAACAATTTTTTATCCGGTGAATTTTTCACTTAGAAATTTCACAAATATACCAAAAATCAGCTTTTCAGCCTAACCCCTCTGCAACTACTGAATAGAATTTTATGACATTTGTTTGATTACGAGAACAATAAGTAGTTTTGCATATTACAGCAATTGTTAGAGTTTAAGAAGTATCACATAAATTATAACACAATCTGCTATTTGGAATTCGAAAAAAAAAGGAAAAACAAACAACACAATATTGCAGGATATTATTGTCTGGCCCATTAAAAGCTTTATTTTTAATTGACTTTCAATGTTTGATTTTTATGATTCATTACATGAGGAAGGTTTGCATGCTGCCACAAAACCAGGTGTGACTCACCATACAGTACAGTCAACGTGATGCTGTGATTTTCCCTGCATTTGCAAATGAGTGGAAAATGCATATTTATTTGTAGGTTTGATGCATTTGCGTGGAATCACGCAAACTACATGTAGATTCTGCCCACGATAATACCACGAATAATGTGTCCATGCAAAATTCGTGAATGATGCAATGACCACGCAAACTAATCTATATAAAAATTCACTGTGTAACATGAACGACGTTTTCTAACTTGACCTGCAAACATATTTGTTCAATCGTATTTACGTTATATACAATGTTTATATTTCTTTTCCAGGTACAACAGAATTGTTACTTGTCATACATAATAATAAAAATAATACTTTATTCTTTCTTTCTTGAATCTATCTTTCTTCCTTTAGTTATTCATGTATGTTGGTAAAATAAACATGGTGTCCATAAATTTTCTTTTTTTAGCTCACCTGACCCAAAGGGTCAGTGTGAGCTATTCTCATCACTTTGCGTCCGTCGTGGTCGTCGTCGTTGGCCGTAAAGTTTTTACATTTTAATCTTCTTCTCCACAACCACTTGGCCAATTGAAACCAAACTTGTTAGAACTTGTTTATTGGGTGGTTCTTAACAAAGTTTGAGTTTTTGGTTCTGATAAAATATGAAACATGGCTGCCAGGGCCATTAATGCGTTCTGATTGGCTGAAATTCAAAAATCTTCTTCTCATTAACTGCTTGGCAGATTGATTTGAAATATTGCAGAAATGTACCTTAGATAGTCCTCTACAAAGTTTGAGTTTTTTGTGCCAATCCAAATTCCAAGATTGCCACCATCGCAGGACATAGTTTAACATAGGACCCTATGGGAAAAACATATAAACAACTTCTCTGAAACTCTTCCACACAATGAGCCAAATTAATAAGGAAATGAAGGTTGCATAATTATCTTATTATTTTGGGTTTTTCGAACCAATTGCAAATTCAACATGGCTTCCAGGGCCATTAATACATTCTGATTGGCTGAAATTCGAAAGTCTTCTTCTCATAAACTGCTTGGCAGATTGATTTAAAATATAGCAGAAATGTTCCTTATGTGGTCCTCTACAAGATTTTAAGTTTTTGTTCCGATCCAAAATCCAAGATGGCCGCCATCACAGGACATAGTTTAACATAGGACCCTTTGGAAAAAACATAGGACCCTATGGAAAAAACATACGACCCTATGGGAAAAACATACAAACAACTTCTTCTCTGAAACTGTTCCACACAATGAAGCCAAATTATGAAGAAATGATTAATGGATATTTATCTTATTATTTTGAGCTTTTTTAGCCAATTGCAAATTGAACATGGCTTCCAGGGCAACTAATGGGTTCTGATTGGCTGAAATTTAAAAAATCTTCTTTTTACAAACCGCTTAGCAGATTGATTTGAAAAATTGCACAAATGTTCCTTAGATGGTCCTCTACAAAATTTGAGTTTTTTGTGGTGATCAAAATTCCAAGATGGCCACCACAGTGGAACACAGCTTAACATAGGACCCTATGGGAAAACCATACAAACAGCTACTTCTCTGGAACTCAGTTCCACACAAGTTAACCAAATAATGCAGATAGTGAATCTAATATAGTAATCTTATTATTTTAAGTATGTTTCGAGCCGATAGGAAACTCAACATGGCTGCCAGAGCTGCAAATTCGTTCTGATTGGCTGAGATTTTAAAATTTGTTTTTTAAGAAACAGCTTGCAGATTTTAGGATGTGTGATATTGTTTGGTCTAACAATTTTGAGTTTTTTGTTTCGGTCCAAAATACAAGATTGCTGCCACCATGGAACATCACTTAACATACTAACCTATAAAAAAACAAAAACTGCTTCTCAGAAACATTCCTACTGCTGATTGTAAATTCAACATTGCAACATTCATAGAAACAGCATCTTCACATAAACTCCTTAGCATTTAATATCAAAATTTGCAATAAGAGCCTTGTCTTAAAAAGTTTTTTTTTGTAAGTCAGGTGAGCGATACAGGCTCTTAAGAGCCTCTAGTTAAATATACGGTTTGTTCATTTTCAAGGCTCCATAAATGCTACTTACTTTCAGTAAATTTACTTGAAGTAATAAATATAAACTAAAAATTTTAGATACTTTGTATTATACAAACTACCAAAAACTTATATACCTACAAACGGGGATTGTTAAGTTTCAAATATTGTATTTCCGAAAGATCGCAATTTAAAACAAAAAAAAAATATATCGTTTGTATTGCTCAATTGTAAGGAATATTTCAAATATCCGAACCAAATGTTATATCTTCTGTGCTTGTCTTCATCATTTTAGACAAGCTCGTAAAATTAAATATTAACAGAAATCCTTCCAATTGAGTTGCACCTTATAACTAAGTACGCTTAGTGTGATTTATTAAAGATTTATTATCATTCAAGGTTTGAAATCCCACTCTTATGTACTACTCTCCAGCATTCAACACCTTACAGCAGGAGACAACTTTGTTTAATTGCCATATTGCATTATACGCAGGTTTCAATTAACAACTCTACTTCCAACACTTCCCGAGTCATCGTACATAAATGTTTTGCATTTATTTACATACGTGCACCTGTGTTAAATGTACGTGATATTTTTGTTGATATGCTACATATGTAGCTATGACATACAGTTGAACCTACTTATTCAACACTATCTATAATTTTCAGATCATATTTGTTTCCATCTCCAACCATGATGAACATTGTTCGCCATAGACCACTTCTTCTGCCTCATTGGTGCAAATATTTTACAATTTCCGTTTTCATTTACTATTTGAATGTGCCTTTTTTGTTTATTTTTATTCATTTATTTTCTTTTTTTGGCCCGGGGGGTGGGGGGGAATTGTGACATTATTCCACCAAAGAGGTCAAAGAATTCTGCCTATGTTGTTCATCAAATATGTTCCACCGAGCTATCGTTATAATAATTTTAGAATGTACATAATTGTATTTTCCTTTATTTGGAAGAAATACACCTGCTGCGAAAGCAGACGTTGCCTTCCATTACACGAATGCTCAGTAGAATTTGACTGAAATATACAAGAAACTGCGGTATTAAAAACGAGGAGCATTCACAGAATATTTTTACAATGTACTGTCGATGACAAATTTTCAACTTCAAATATTTTTCATAATAATTGGGACCGCACTCCTAACCACGTGTTGACTTGATCAATTCCGAAGGCAGTAAATAAATCTTTACAAAGAATTTGCTAAATAAACAATACTTCATTCCGAAATAATATAAGGAATCATTCAATTAAATATATTGTAATACATCCACAGTTTCTGTATATTTCTTGAAAATTCATAGAGAAAATATAAGTATGTTGTTCGAAGACAACTTCTGCATATCGCATTATGTGTTTCCTGCCTTGAGAATTGGCTCGTGCAGTTTATGTAATTACAAAAGGTGTGTCGGTCAAGAAATGAATACACACGTTTAAAATAAATGTACGAATCCTCATTTGTATTAATAAAAATTATTTTTACTATAATTACTATTTATAATAATAAAGATATAAACAAGATTTTTCGATCCATGATGACAGAATTGCAAAACTTCATTCCCAAGTAGCAAAACCGTATCGAAACTGTACGACAGTTGTATTTGATTATTTACTGTCCCATTCGTGGGTTGTATGGGTCGCATCCCGTGGCAAGTTGAAAATAAACTCAATATTGTTCCATGCAAATTTGCGTGGGTAAAAAATTAGTGATTTGCGGGCATAATTTGAGTGGTTTTTGCGTTATGATTACGTGTGGGCTATGGAAAATCACAGCATTCCATTGACTGTACTGTATTTATGTATAACAAGTCAGGACCATTGCTATTTTCATACTCCTGTATGTAAAGAAGTTGATCACCAAACCATATCTGGAGTTTTTAAGTTCTGTTCATTGAATCTTTTAAATATTCTTATTTTCAATAGGGTAATCAAAAAAAATTATAGGGGAAATTTTTAGTTCAGGATCTAAAAAATATATGTCTCCAAACCATCCAGATTCCCAGATTTCTTGTTTTTTTATATTTGTTTTTCAATAGACAGGGTTTAACAATTCCCCTACGACCCCACCTGACTAGGGTGTGACAATGATAAAAATGACAATTTAAAAAAAAACCACATTAATATTGATTAATCCATATAAATAGTGCAAATTATATTAAATCCATCTAATGTAGTATGAAAAATTTGTAACATATACAAAATTAAGAATATCAATTGACAATATTTCATTAATATTCTAAGCACAAATGACCCAAAGGGTCAGCTGGGACCATACTGGGAGGGTTCCCAGTGCTTGACTCACAGAGCAGCCCAGCGCGTCCCCGGGTGGTGGATAGGGGAGACCCTCTCGTTGGGGGGGTTGTCAGGTCATAATACGGAAAGCCTGACCGCGGACCGTAGTGGGTAACGTGTTTGGAGAGTGCCAAGCTCCTTGCACGATAAAGACCCCTTTTGTAGATTTCGAAAAAGAGTAGGCTCATTGTAGCCGCTACAAAAGGCTAAATTTTCCGCCCCTACCCAAAACGACATACTTTCCAGTGGCAGTCAAAACTGTATTCCCTGTGACCCATCCCACAACCATTTTCCGATGATTTATTGTTTGTTAACTTGTTCCCGTCCTGAATATAGCTGAAATACTGCTCGCTGGACGTAAAGCAGACATCCAATCAATCAATCCCAAGGGTCAGTGTGAGCTATTCTCATCACTTTGCGTCCGTCGTTTTCGTCGTCGTCAGCTGTAAATTTTTCACATGTCAATCTCCTTCTCCAAAACCCCTTGGTCAATTAGAACTTGTTTATTGGGTGGTTCTTTACAAAGTTTGAGTTTTGGGTGCTGACCACATATTAAACATGGCTGCAAGAGCCATTAATGCGTTCCGATTGGCTGAATTTCAAAAATCTTCTTCTCATAAACCCCTTGTCAGATTAATTTGAAATATGGCAGAAATGTACCTTAGATGGTCCTCTACAAAGTTTTTTGTGCCAATCCAAAATCCAAGATGGCCACCATTGCCGGACATAGTTTAACATAGGACCCTATGGTAAAAACATACAAACAACTTCTGTTCAGAAACTGTTCCTCACATTGAAGCCAAATTATGAAGAAATGAAGGTTGGATAGTTATCTTATTATTTTGAGTTTTTGGAGCCAATTGCAAATTAAACATTGTTTCCATGGCCACTAATGCGTTCTGATTGGCTGAATTTCAGAATTCTTCTTCTCATACACCGTTTGACAGATTTATTTGAAATATTGCATTAATGTACCTTAGATGGTCTTCTACAGTTTGATTTTTTGTGAAGATCCAATATCTAAGATGGCCGTCATTGAAAGACATAGTTTATCATAGGACCCATGGGAAAAACATACAAACAACTTTTTCTTGGAAACCGTTCCACACAATGAAGCCAAATTATAAAGTAATGATGGTTGGATATTTATCTTATTATTTTGAATTTTTTTAGCCAATTGCAAATTGAACTTGGCTTCCAGGGCCACTAATGGGTTCTGATTGGCTGAAATTTCAAAAATCTACAGCATCATCATGTAAACTCTTGAGCATTTTATATCAAAATTTGTAAGACAAGGAATGTCTCTAAAAAAGTTTTTTGTGAGCGATACAGGCTCTTAAGAGCCTCTGGTTTTATAAAGTAAAGATAATTGTATTGTTTGACTGAGGGCAGAGTTCATCACATTTTTAAGTTTTGTATATCCTTTTCAAGATTTGAGGTCAACTGTTTTTCTAATCTTGTTTTGGATATACTATAAATTTTGTTACACTTCTGACCTTAAGAAACTAAAAAATACTTGATCATTACACCTAAGTTATACATTTAAATCTCATTAATATCTCCAGACAAGTAATATTCAGACACTGTATCCATAATACAGGCTTTATTATATAAATTACATCTCTAAGTAACTGGGAATTAAATTTCCAATAACCATGATAACATCTTTCCCTCTTGGCAAGGCTGGAAGAAAATGTAAAAGTAATTTCTAAATAATCAGTTTTATACCCTAGAATTTTTTTGTTCATGAGTGAAAAAAGATCCTCAGATATTAGAAAAAAGTCCTGACGACTTTGTTTTATTGGGAAACATTGATGCCATCTATATTTTCTGTCATCTGGCAAACAGGTCCTCCATGCATGGGTCTAGTAGTTCAAAAGTTTCTTTCATTCAATTTTTCTTCTAGAATTTTGGTTCCTAGCACGTATAATGTTATATGTATCTATGCTATTATCTTGAACAACATTCCAATCACTACATAATAAGTAGCGTGTATTAGAAAAAACAGTAATATGCCACTTTACAGTCGAACTTCGATGGCTCAAACTAAATCGGGAGTTCGGGAAACTGGGGTCTTGTGATTTGCGTAAATGGGTCATGATCAAACTGGAATCGATATCATATTTCAATTAATTTCTTGTAACATTGGATTAATAAAACTGTTTTTTTTTCATTGTATTGGATATATAAATCTTGATTATTACGTACATATTGTTAAAATGAAATTGTTTACTTTATTGTTTCTGGTTTAATTTTGTATTAATAAAAAGATTGTATTACGTAATTGTGTCATTGACCTCAATTTGGATTGTGTATTAATTAATTAGAACCTTTCCCAAAAATTACTTTGTCAATTGAAACCAATTTTGGAAGAAATGATTATTAGGTTTTACTTTCTTTACAAAATTTGAGTTTTTGGTACTGACCAAATATTCAACATGCCTATGGCTGCCAGGGCCATTATTGTGTTCTGATTGGCTGAATTTAAAAAGCCTTCTTACAAACCTCTTTGCAGATTGAGTAGAAATATTGCAGATGCTCCTCTTCAAAGTTTAAGTTTTTTGTGAGAATCTAAAATCCACCGCAGAACACACATTACATAGGACTCAATGAGAAAACAAACAGTTTTTTCTTTGAAAATTTTGCAGAGTTCTCTTATTGTGAGTTTTTCAAGCCAGTTTAAAATTCAACGTGGCTGCCAGGGCCATTAATGTATTTTGATTGGCTAAAATTTAAAAATTCTTATCATTAACTGTTTTGTAGATTGATTTATAATATGTTAGAAAGATCTCTACAAAGTTCGAGTTGTTATACTGATTGAATCTAAGATGACTATCACTGTGGAACACACCTTAACATAGGCCCATGTTAAAAATAAAAAAAAATATTCTCTAAATAAACTTCCACACAAGCCAACAATTTTTAGAGTACCATCTTAGGTACACTTCTGCAATGTTTTCAATACATCTGACAAGAGTTTTTCTGGAAAAAGATTTTTTTTTAAATTCTACCAATCAGAACACATTAGCAACCCTGGCAGCCAACCAATTATCCATCGACTTGAAAAACTCAAAATAATAAGATAACTGTCCAAGCTCCATTTTTCATAATTTGACGTGGTTACAAAGTTTTCCTTGTTCTATAAAGACTAAGCTAAGTAGTTGTAACAAAACACAGAGTTCAGCAGTGTAGATTTGATAGTGTCTCTGTACCAAGCAGACAGAGCTCAGTAATCACACACAGGGTTCAATAATCAGCTAGACGGTTGATTGCTGGGGTTCACATAAGACTTTATGACGTGCATGTCTAAACTGATTCCTGAAATGATCAAATTTTGGCATGAATAGTTATGAAGTTGAATATTCCTTATATGTATTTATATCTGTCAGGTCTAAACTGAATTAAAGAAAGAACTACTACAAAAATACTGAGTTCCAACCCTAGGGATCAATTACAGTTTCTTCTGAGCCTCCTTTATCATTGACATGGCCTGTAAAGCATGGTTGACAGATAATTATTGATAATTATGTTTGATATCTAACTTTTTGTACAGAATACTTTACGAAGGACCATGTTTTTGTAGGGGTACTTATTCAACTTTCATGTAAATGTATATATATATTCAATGTTGTCACCTGAATAGCGCTTTCATTTCTTCATATATTTTCATGAAACGTTGAAAAATTGTCATTTTACATGTTGTAAGTGCTTGCTTGGGACTGATTTTCAGGGAATTTCAATGTTGTCACCTGGATAGGTCTTTCATTTCTTCATGGATTATCATGACACTTCAATATACCAATTTAAAATATCAAAATATCGCCTTGATGTAATGGGAACACATGGGATATTGTAAGCTTTCTCACTAAGGTTCTTTAATTCAAAATCTACAAAAAATATTAGTAATTTGTTGTATAAAAAAGTACACTTTTGTTGTTTGCATGTATTTTTACAGAATATTTTACAAAGAATATGAGAAGCACCTATGAGTACACCGAGGGAGACATTGTTGAACTGTCATGTGCTGTCTTAGATGACAATGTTACAGCTCACTGGGAGAAAGATGGTGTTGGTGTTCAACATGGTGACAGATACAAGATAACAGATGAAGGGAAAAACCATAAGCTGGCCATACAACATATAAATCTGCAGGATGCTGGAGACTACCGTGTCAAAATATGTGACAGAATGAGGTCAACATCTCTCAATGTAAAAGGTTTGTTAAATGTAAACATATGTAGGTTAGAAAAGTGCAATTTTTTGCCAGTAGGAACCCATGCTGTTAAAGTGAAGACATCTTTAAGAGTGAACACTTTAGAAAAATTGGATAACATTTCCTGTCACAAACAGTATTTGGTCATTTTTCTACATCTGCATCTTATGAAAAATGAAAAGATTTGAATAGACATGAATAAAACGAAATATTTCTCCACCACTTTGTAAATATGCATTTAATTATTATTCATTTTTAAACATAAATGGATAAGCTTTCAAATAAAAAAATAATTCCAACACTGCACCAGCCAATCAGAAGCTTCACACTTTTTCATTCTTGGGTGTGAGGGGGGATTGCTGCTGATTTAATATAAAACACTGTTGATATAAATGATATTGCCCAAATTAATATTTACATTACGTATTTCATCGATATTCTAGATTTCTATTGGTTAAAACTGTTACAGATGATGTAAAATCATACATTGCATTTCTCAAGGAAACCTGTAGCCATGAAGAGCATGCGCTACATTGATGTCAACTGTAAACAAACAACCCGGAGTAAATTAAATTAGGAAAAATGAAGACCCCTGCATTTTTTTAATGAAATAACATGTAACTATAAGAATTGAATGCATTCTTTTGAAGTTTCATTGACGTATGAAAGTGTTGACAAAAGTTCATTTTCATCATGAATCACTACTGTTCTATATTGAAAATGTGCTTCTGTCACTGCTTTCATACGTCAAGGAAACTTGGAAAGAATGCATTCATTTTTTTAATAATATTATGGTTTGTACATTCATTGCTCTTATTTGTCCCTAGAATATTTCACTAAACCATTGGGTACTATGACATGTATGGAGGGTGAAACTGTCCAGTTTGAATGTGAAGTACTTGATGATAAAACAGCCGTGTGGTTCAAAGATGGCTCTAAAGTGAGCACATCAGACAGATATAAAATAGAGACACATGAAAGACATCACAGACTTGTTGTCATCAATACAAGACTTGCTGATATTGGAGAATACTCTGTGAAGATAAAAAACTGTGTTCGACATTCTCAGCTCATTGTACAAGGTAAGACATTAAGATTTCAGGTTGCTCATCTGTACTAGTTGTGTCATCCAATTAAAATGCCTGAAACAGAATGTTGTTACGGTACATTTATGTTTCAGGCATTCTGATTGGATGTCAGATATTAAACTGGATAGTCTATTGGATATTGCAATATGAAATTTGTTTGAATACAGAAGAAATAGGTACTTTCATATGCTCTTACGAAAGTAGGTGGGATCTTTCACGTGTGATAGAAGTTTGATAATTTCTTTTCGATCATTTCTGGAGCACTAAACTCGTGAAAAGATGACAATTTTGTTACCACTTATAAAATATCACCTGGTCTTGTCAAAATATGTATCTTGTAAAAACATTTTTTTTAATCTTCATCAACCTTCACTGTGGTAAAACTTTCTGTTTATCAAAATTATGTAATAGGTTTGTGTGTGATGTGCACTAACTATATTATTTTTGATTTTGAAAGCACTTTTTATCAGAGAAAAGCAAATTTTTACTTTTTAATATTACATTTTAAAAGCGTGGTTATCTGTATATGGATAACGGTGACTTAATGTTAGTAAAATTTTGCTAATTTGCATACAGTAATAACCATTCCGTAGTAAGGATCCAGTAATTTATACGAGATGCAATGCAAACACGATTTTAGGGGTTCAAGTAATACATAACATACAGGGGGTTATTAAATATGGCAATAATTAACTTCAGGTATCAATAATTATCTATCTTAAACGCCAAGTTGATAACAAAATGTTGGCACTGTCGAAAGATATCAAGAATGACCATGACTGATTTTATATCCAACTACTTTTGGACATCAAAGTTCCAACAGTGATTCAATCCCGCTCTGCTAAATTACGAGTAACAAACATATTTCTGAATAGATCATATTTCATTTTATTAAATCATTTCAAATTAATACCTTTTGTTCAACAGAATTCTTACAATATTGCTTTGTGTAACAATAAGGCTTAAAAATTGGGTAAATTGGCCTCTTGTTTGCTTGTCCTCATTAGAATTTTAAGGATTATTTTTTATATTTTCTTGTATAATGCTGCAGTGTTCTTCCAAAAGTCAGGAGTCAGTTGTATACATGTAATACCTGTATAGTGTTAAAATAGAAACAAGTAATGAACATTTGATCTGTTGATAACTACTTGTTTATTATTTACAATAGAAATGCCGACTGCTATCAAACATTTAAGTAATGAAGATAAAGAATTGTACATAAATATCATCAAAACGGGAACTGAGATACGCAACTACATTCGAATTGTTATACTTGGAGAAAATGGGGTTGGCAAAACCTGTTTGCTGAGACGCCTTTTAAAACAGAGTATCACAGGAGTCCAAAGTACAGACGGGATTGACATGCATCGATGTAAAATTAAAATTAAGGATGGTCAATGGGTCTTTGATGAAGGTAATCATGTTAAAAGAATTTGAAGGGGCCTCTATTTAAGTTAGTTTTTCGACTATTGATCATGTACGTGGTCTGCCAACACTGAAGTCACGGATTCAAGTCTCACTGTGGGCAGGTTGCACAGTATGCCCGCTTCCTCACCAATAAAAACTGGACACCATGATATAGCTGAGAAAAATTGCTGAAAGTGTGTTAAACACATACAAACAAACAAACAATAAAAGAATTTGCAAAATCAATATGAATGACAAGTTAATTTCTCAAAACATTACTCGTGACCAGTTATTTTGCCAAATGTGGCGGATTTTATCACAGATATGTTGTTTGATACAGCTGAAAAACTGCTGAAAGTGGAATAAAACCTAAAAACAGAACAACAAACAAGATAATAAATATAGGTTCTGGTTTGTTCTGATGTCTCTTTGAAAATATTAAACTTCAGATTGAATAAAGAATATTCATGTAATAAATTATTATGCAACACATGTGAATTAGTTACTTGGGGATCCTCATTTAGCTCAAATTGGATGAGTAAATGTAGGGTACTTGTTTGATGTACAGAGCAAGAAGCGTGGTTTTTAAATTTTCTTTCATGCCTCTCGACAATTAAGTAAATCATGCTAGGTCTCGTTTGTCGTAAATTCTTGTGCTAGATGACCGTTGTGTCATATTCGAGGTCTAAAAATGTTAATTTCCAGTTCTGATGGATAAGTCACTCAGCAAATTTGGCGGTTATTAATTGAAAGGACATCATTAATATATTTATATGTGAAATTAAAGATCTAGCTTTACATGTATTATTTTAAAATTAATATAAAAATATTTCTTATCAAGTGTATATCTAGATAATCTATTCGGTTGAGCAATTCTAACAGTTGTGTGCGTAGCTCTTAAAGTCACTAGTTAAGGTACACAAATCATATATATAGTCATTAAAGTATCCTTATTTAGCTGGTTTATTTGCTGTAATTGGAGCATAAGGTCAACCATAATTGCCTGTACAGCTGTAGGTCCAAATATAAATAAACTGTAATTACTAGGACAGTTTTCCTTGTTTGAAAACGGTCAAAAATACAACTACTTTTCCTATTAGTATATTTACAATACAAAAAATCTTTTGTTAACTTTCCACTGGCGCAACATTGGGAAAAATGTGACTTAGCTCTGTGTTGGACAGCAGAGGATTCTCATATTCTCTTATGCGTTATTCTAGATCCTACGATCGGTATTCCTTTTTAGCTCACCTGGCCGAAGGCCATGTGAGCTTATACCATCACTATGCGTCCGTCGTCGTCCGTCGTCCGTCGTCGTCCGTTAACAATTTCAAAAATCTTCTTGTCTGAAACTACTGAATCAATTTGACAAAAACTTAATAGGAATGATAAATGACATGTTGGCTACAAACGATCCTCATTTTAAATTGATCCTATAAAAAACATGGCCGCCATTGCTAAAATAGAACAGGGGGTAAAACAGCAGTTATTTGCAAATAACCCAAAAACGGTGACAGATATCAAAATTCTGGCAGAGGGTAAAAGTGATCAGCACGTGAAGATCTACCTACCCTGAAATTTTGAAGAAATTCCAACAAACCATGTGGGAGTTATTGCCCCTTTTCTTGATTTTTTCTGAGTTTTGCACGACTTTTGTCTTATATCTCAAGAACTATATAAGATATTGAAGTTATTTCAATTGCATATTGTTCAGCTAAGTAAGCTCTACAAAATTGTCCATTGGGTTGAAAATGTCAGATGACCCCTTATAGGGGCTATGGCCTCTTAAATGCCAGAAATAGTGGTTTTACCCTTATAGATTGCGAACCGTCCGTTAACAATTTCAAAAATCTTCTTGTCTGAAACTACTGAACCAATTTGACTGAAACTTGATAGGAATGATAAATGACATGTTGGCTACAAACGATCCTTATTTTAAATTGATTCGATAAAAAACATGGCCACCGTTGCTAAAAATAGAACAGGTGGGTAAAACAGCAGTTTTTTGCAAATAACTCAAAAACGGTGAGTGATATCAAAATTCTGGCACAGGATAAAAGTGATCAGCACATGAAGATCTACCTACCCTGAAATTTTGAAGAATGTCAGATGACCCCTTATAGGGGCTATGGCCCCTTAAATTGCAGAAATAGTGGTTTTACCCTTATAGATTGTGAACGATAGAAGATAGGGAAAAGGTTTTGCTTGCTTAAATGTTCAGCTAATTGAGCTCTACAAAATTGTCCATTGGATTGAAATTGTCAGATGACCCCTTAAGTTACAGGACTTAGTTTGACAATGTGGATATGCTATCTTCTTTGCCTATATAAATCAGGTGAGCGATACAGGCTCTAGAGAGCCTCTTGTTTCTAGACCAATCACTGTTGTTGACTGCTAAACTAATCAAACAAGAGTTGTTGTACCTTGGTTGGTGTTATCTCTCCAGAAGTTCTATGGTTGTCACCATGACTTAATCGATCGTTATGGGAAATCAGCGTCGCAAATATGATCTGATATTTTTGCTGAATCATAGATAATGTTTCCTATTCACGTGGTCTGTCAACACTGAGATTGCGGGTTCGATTCTCGTGTACTTGACTCCAATCTTAATTGACAAGGATTGCCAGTTTTCCTACCACAGGTCGGGGCTTTTCTCCGGGTCCTCCGGCTTCCTCCCCCAATAAAAACTGGATGCCATGATATAAATAAAAAATTGCTGAAAATGGCGTTAAACACCATCAAACAAACAAAAACTATTCCTCAATTTGACTTCCCTAGACATCACAATGAGTAACTCGACGGGTGTCTAATTAGATGCAGGCACTGGTTGCTCATCCCGAGCACCTGGGTGCATCCATGGTTTTTATTGGGTTCAGGTTACTCTCTCTCTGTTTTTTGTGTTTTTGGTTTTTGTGTTGCGTTTGCCTATATCTGGATTTGTAATTGCCCTTGACATGTGGCTCTTGTTGTTCTTTGTCATTTATGAAATGAACACTTGTAACAACAACAACGATGTTGACCAAAAAAATTGAAAACCTGCAGGCAAATACTTCCGGTCATCATATGATTAAAATTACATTACAAAAGTATGCCAATTTGACATTTACCAGTCAGATATAGGGTAGCCTTAGTCCAATTACTCGGCCAATAAGGAAAACTAATACACTATAGTGCAACATTTATATATTTTATACATCATTTGAACATTTCTGTATACAACTTATAAGATGAATATGTCAATTATGACAGTTTTGACTAATGGTTCTTGGTATATAAAAAAATAAATGTGTTGTATGCATTCACAAAATGCCCAGCTTTAGGCAGATATGTTCTTTATGATACACTGTAGTGTAGAATTTGCATATATTTGCCTAGTATTATATTCTTGTACTGAATTTTTGGTCTTTGGGTATTTTGCAGTATCAGATAAAAAGAAAGCATTGTTGGCTAGGATAAAAACAGCTAGTCAACCAATCACTGTAGAAGATGAGACTTTACAACAGAAAGACGACAGTTTAAAAGCAAGTGGTTTACAAGATGATGGTGGCAGTCAGAATATTAACAGAGAAGCTGTCGGTACCAGTCTTAATATATCAGTAAGAAAAAGGAAGACTATACAGGATAAGCTAGAAGATGGATCAGTTAAAAGAAGAAAAAGGAAAGACCAGTCATTTACAACAATTCATAATGCGTCACAAGATTTGGAAGTGGATAGTCAATCCCCACTAAAACACAACAACACAATAACTAAATTACTGACTGATAAAGTTATACAAGGTCTGGATGATTTCCTGGATGGCATAGAGAAAGTGGATGTTCCAGCTGACAAGTTTGTGGAATGTGGAATTTTGGATTTTGCTGGAGAGAAGGAATACTATGCCACTCACCCAGTATTCCTCAATCCAAATGCATTACATATTCTAGTTACAAATATCATGAAAGATGTCAAACCAATCACCACTGAAGTTGGCTTTGATAAGATTGGAGGTTTGAAGCTTTTTTAATTAGATAAAATATAGCTTGATATAATTAATTTGGCCTGTTTAGCTCACCTTACTAAAGTTGTGATTTAGCTATTGCCATCACTATGATATTATATATCATATTCTATCCATCCACGCATTTTATTCTAATCTGAAACCACTGTGCCATTTGGTATCAGATTTGATAATAGTTAGTCTTTGGGTTGTCTTCTTTCAGAATACTTACAGGCATCCCCACTATGCTACCATTAAAGATGCCAAAAAAAACTTTTTTTAGCAAGAGTGGAGCTGGTTGAAAAGGAGTCGTTTAACATGTTCTGTGCTTTTTAGTGCACTTGTGAAATATAGCTGAACATAGGACCTTATATGATAAGTATAGAAACTTCTTTTCCCAGAAAATTTCATACTTGAGCATTTAAAATCAAATTTACATGAAAATGCATGTCTTCTAAAATGGTTTTTTTGGAATCTCAGGTGAGCATTGCAAGCTCTTTAGAGCGTCTTGTTTAATAAATTAGTCTTTATTTATTTGACAAAATTAAGTCTAACCAACCGAGATCGATCAAATTTGAGACAACTGCCCTGTCAGTCTGAAACATAAAGTGTAATTTTGGCAAGTTAAACAATCATGGTCACAATAGTTTTTGGATGGTCGTCTGGAAAGTGTATGATTTTGGATGGTCCTCTGGAAAGTGTATGACTTTGGATGGTCCTCTACAATACATGTCTTCTGTTCTGATATAGCCTCTAGTACAACAAGTTATATAAAACTTTGTGAATGTGTACAAGGCCTCTTCTCTAAAATAATTGTACGAGTTGAAACCAAACTTATCAGCAATATTAATTTAATGGTCCTCAACAAAGTTTATATTTTGTTTGTGCTAAATAAAAATTGGCGCCACTGGACGTCTAACAGTGGAAATACCCTCTTTATGGCCTGAATAAGTCTAGAGAGGTATACTAGCTCTGCATGATTTTAAGATTTTTTATCCTGAGATAGTCACCTGTTGGGATCATTTATTACCCAGTCTGTGATCCTTAGCATATGCTGGGTACTGATTATTGCTCCATCCCCTGATTACTGGCTATTGTTCCATTCCCAGGGTACTCACTGGTTATTGTTCCACTCCCAGGGTACTCACTGGTTATTGTTCCATTCCCAGGGTACTCACTGGTTTTTGCTCCATCCCCTGATTACTGGCTGTTGCTCCATTCCCAGGGTACTCACTGGTTATTGTTCCATTTCCAGGGTACTCACTGGCGATTGTTCCATTCCCAGGGTACTCACTGGTTTTTGCTCCATCCCCTGGGTACTGGCAATTGTTCCATTCCCAGGGTACTCACTGGTTTTTGCTCCATCCCCTGGGTACTGGCTATTGTTCCATTTCCAGGGTACTCACTGGCTATTATTCCATTTCCAGGGTTCTCACTGGTTTTTGTTCCATTCCCAGGGTACTCACTGGCTATTGTTCCATTTCCAGGGTACTCACTGGCTATTGTTCCATTCTCAGGGGACTAACTGGCTATTGTTCCATTCCCAGATACTAACTGGCTATTGTTCCATTTCCAGGGTACTCACTGGCTATTGTTCCATTCCCAGGGTACTCACTGGCTATTGTTCCATTCCCAGGGGACTAACTGGCTATTGTTCCATTCCCAGGGTACTCACTGGCTTTTGCTCCATCCCCTGGGTACTGGTGATTGTTCCATTCCCAGGGTACTCACTGGCTATTGTTCCATTCCCAGGGGACTAACTGGCTATTGTTCCATTCCCATGGTACTCACTGGCTTTTGCTCCATCCCCTGGGTACTGGCAATTGTTCCATTCCCAGGGGACTAAATGGCTATTGTTCCATTCCCAGGGTACTCACTGGCTATTGTTCCATTTCCAGGGTACTCACTGGCTATTGTTCCATTCCCAGGGTACTCACTGGCTTTTGCTCCATCCCCTGGGTACTGGCGATTGTTCCATTCCCAGGGTACTCACTGGTTTTTGCTCCATCCCCTGGGTACTGGCTATTGTTCCATTTCCAGGGTACTCACTGGCTATTCTTCCATTTCCAGGGTACTCACTGGCTATTGTTCCATTCCCAGGGTACTCACTGGCTTTTGCTCCATCCCCTGGGTACTGGTGATTGTTCCATTCCCAGGGTACTCACTGGCTTTTGCTCAATCCCCTGGGTACTGGCTATTGTTCCATTCCCAGGGTACTCACTGGTTTTTGTTCCATTCCCTTTCCTAATTCATTTAAAGTTTGGTCTTGTCTTGTATTGATCGCTTGACATAAATCAACTATTCAGTCAATCTGGTCAGTACTGCTAACTTGTTTTTGTTTCAGATTAGATGCAGTCTTGCCAAATTACTAGTAGTCGTTTGTGAGGGAAATTATGTTGTGTCAAAAATATGTGGCTGTTTGTTGCGTTTGATGTGTGGTTGTTTATGTTAGAATGTATCTG
Source organism: Limnoperna fortunei (assembly GCA_944474755.1). NCBI lineage: Eukaryota > Metazoa > Mollusca > Bivalvia > Mytilida > Modiolidae > Limnoperna > Limnoperna fortunei. The sequence continues at coordinate 4,571,899 of OX104119.1, forward strand.
CATTTTGGCCAGATAAAGCGAGTGGTCACTGGCAAGGGGCTCGTTCAAGAGGGGGACTTCTGTACCATTTTTTTTATTCACACAATCGTACTAAAAGAACCAAATCTTATGATTAATAATAACTCGAGTACCTCTTCTGAAAATTATCAACAGGACAATATTGAGCAAACATAATAATTCTAGGAATTATATTGGCACATTAGTATTACAGCCTGACTGTAGGCACATTAGTATTACAGCCTGACTGTAGGCACATTAGTATTACAGCCTGACTGTAGGCACATTAGTATTACAGCCTGATTGTAGGCACATTAGTATTACAGCCCGACTGTAGGCACATCAGTATAACAGCCTGACTGTAGGCACATTAGTATTACAGCCTGACTGTAGGCACATTAGTATTACAGCCTGACTGTAGGCACATAAGTATTACAGCCTGACTGTAGGCACATTAGTATTACAGCCTGACTGTAGACACATTAGTATTACAGCCTGACTGTAGGCACATTAGTATTACAGCCTGACTGTAGGCACATTAGTATTACAGCCTGACTGTAGGCACATTAGTATTACAGCCTGACTGTAGGCACATTAGTATTACAGCCTGACTGTAGGCACATTAGTATTACAGCCTGACTGTAGGCACATTAGTATTACAGCCTGACTGTAGGCACATTAGTATAACAGCCTGACTGTAGGCACATTAGTATTACAGCCTGACTGTAGGCACATTAGTATTACAGCCTGACTGTAGGCACATTAGTATTACAGCCTGACTGTAGGCACATTAGTATTACAGCCTGACTGTAGGCACATTAGTATAACAGCCTGACTGTAGGCACATTAGTATTACAGCCTGACTGTAGGCACATTAGTATTACAGCCTGACTGTAGGCACATTAGTATTACAGCCTGACTGTAGGCACATTAGTATTACAGCCTGACTGTAGGCACATTAGTATTACAGCCTGACTGTAGGCACATTAGTATTACAGCCTGACTGTAGGCACATTAGTATTACAGCCTGACTGTAGGCACATTAGTATTACAGCCTGACTGTAGGCACATTAGTATTACAGCCTGACTGTAGGCACCTAAGTATTACAGCCTGACTGTAGGCACATTATTATTACAGCCTGACTGTAGGCCCTTTAAATAGTTGACTATCTGATTGTTTCCTCATATGGCAACCTATTTTTGTAGAGTATATAGATTTCTGGCTTGACACTATTCACTCCTGTGGCGTTTTTGAAGAAATAAAAGAGGAGACAAAGACAGAATTTCTATACCCTCCAGCTGTCATTGTTTATACAAGAGTTGATGAGTGTGGAGGACATGTAAGTGTTTTGAAAAAATATCATGCTATTTAACTGCATGTAAAGGCAATCATAATTTAAAATATATTTTAGGAAATTTCTGGTTATGTTGAACAAAAATAATTATATTCAACCAATATTACTTGGAAATTTAAAGGTATGTGAAAATTTTAATGTCCAAATTTGTATCAATTGCTATACATGTATTAAATTTTGGTGCACTTAATTAAAGAGCACTGATTGAATATAATTTGTATGCCCCCGTGTCTGTACGGATTTCCGTCAAGATTTTCTCAGAAACCGTATATGAGAACAATTTGAAATTTGGCAGGGTGGTTCAGTATCGTTAGTTGTACGTCCTAAGTGACTTTCAGACCTGTCAGACAACTACTTCCTGTTTGGGACTTCATTTGTTCAAATGCACGTATATCCATCGGTATGAATTTCGGTCAAGCTTTTCTCCGTACATGAGAACACTTTGAAATTTGGCAGGGTGGTTCAGTAATCACAACTTGTACGTCCAAAGCAATTTTCAGACCTGTCAGACAACTACTTCTTGTTTGGGAATTCATTTAGCATGTTTAGTGGGGGGATCTGTGTCCCATGGACACATTCTTCAATTTTTTTAATTTAATTTGCAATGAATTTAATGCTGTAATGACCAATTGAATAATAATAATAAAAAAATTAAAATTAGAATTAGTTATATTGTATAAGATGCTACTGACAATAAGACCAGTCAATATGACTACTAAATGAGAACTTGAGGAGCAAATGAAAATTGATGCTTGCATTTGCCTTTTTTCTTCTTTTTAGCTGATGGAAAGAAAAAATGAGGTCCGTAAACAGCTACTCTCTGTATTAAAAAACGAACCTAAGAAAAAACATCTAAGAGAGATATGTTTTGTTTCAAACACTGAATCAGCGGAAGAGGATTTTAATATTTTGCGTGACACAATTTTTAAGTATGGAAAGCAACTGAAAACATTTGCTGAAAAGTTACCATTAAAATGGATTCGTTTAGAGCAATCACTTGAGGTTTTACGAGAGGCTGAGTTGAACATATTATCTTGGCCTGATATTGTTGAACTATCTTCAAAATGTTCAATTGATAGTGAGGATGAAATTAAACTTTTCCTGAAATATCAACATAAAGTTGGAGGAGTCATATATTTTGAAAGTTTAAAAGAATATATTATACTAAACCAAAAATGGTTGGCAAATGCTTTCAGATGTCTTGTATCAGACAAATTTGATTCCAACTTGAAGCTGACTGACGAATGGAAAGCACTAGAAGACACAGGAAAGCTTGAGCACTCTCTGATTGTAAAACTCTTTGATAAAGAACCAGAACTTGACTTCAACAAACATTGTGGTCATTTACTAAATGTAATGGAAATATTTGGCATTATAGTAAAGCTAAGAACTTTAATGGAAAATGGACAAAGGACAATCTTACCTACTTATTATATGCCTTGCATGATCTCTGAGAAAGCTTCAGTTACAGATATCATTGATATGTTTAATGCAAACAAAGATAACTGTAAGCGCACACCATGGTTGTGTATTGAGTTTGATTTTATGCCGTTTGACTTTTTCAACCATATTTTGTGTTATTATATCAGTCAACATGCTATTAGCACAGAACCACACACTGGCCGGATGGCTATTTATCATGGCATGGGAGTATTCTTTCTTGACAGAACCAAGTCCGTAAAATTCATTTTGTGTTTCTGTAAAAACACAATAGCACTACAGATATGGCAATGGAAAAATGTGGAAAAAGGAAGATGTAAAACAATGCTAGAAGAATTGGGGGGAGCAATTGAGAAAGTCAAAGAAAGATTTGAAACAAGGAGTGTGTCTTACACTGTTAAGTCAAAGTGCTCTGATGGCAACATACACATGCCTGCTGGTCGCCATAGCTACAGTGAGTTACTGGATTCAGGAGATGACTACTTCTGTGAAGAACATAATGATCACCATAAAACTCAAGATTTCTGTCAGACATGGTTTGAAGACTATACAGAGGTATGAAATCTTATCAATGTTTTCAGTCTCCTACTGGCATTGCTGAATGGTACTAAAGGTTTGCACTCTGTACATCAATCCGTTCGTCAGTCCGTCACACAAATGTTTCCCGTACTTTCTATGTTTAGGCTTAGAGATATTGAGCTGTCAACAATCATGAGTTACAGATCAAGTTTGAATTGTGTCCAGTCTATTGATTTTTTACCAAATTATTGCCCTTGGACTTGGATAATTACTTCAAAATAACAGTTTTCCATCCCTTTTTCTAAAAGCTTGAAGATATTGAGCTTATATTTGGTATTAATTTCAATTAGGAGATACATGTAACTGTATTGTATTTGAAGATTTTCAAGAACTCTGAATCAGGATGTCTCTTAACAACATACACAAATTATAACTGTATATGCAGCATGAGCAAGAACTCGGAATCAGGATGTCTCTTAACAACATACACAAATTATAACTATATATTCAGCATGAGGTATAGCAAGAACTCGGAATCAGGATGTCTCTAAACAACATACATAAATTATAACTATATATACAGCATGAGGTATAGCAAGAACTCGGAATCAGGATATGTCTCTTAACAACATACATAAATTATAACTATATATGCTAAATAAACTTTATCAAGTTATTAGTAATTTAATATTTCTATTTAAATGTTAATTTCCTCTTGGACAGATACTGTTTACATTCAGTTGACTTTTCCATTTCCATGTGCGTAACTTATACAAACTTACATTTGTATGTACAGATTATACACAAATACTTGAAATAGTTTATGTTGATTCAAATATGTTGATAAATATTTATTTTATTTTTTCTAGAAAAAAGATTATGTACCAGCAGGTAAGAAATTACAAATTAAGGTGACATATATATTTTAGACAACACATTATCAGAATAGTTTTCGATATATAGATAATTTGCAAACAAGATTTTATTATTTCGTTTGTGTTAATTGCACATACCACAGCCAATAAATTTATTATTATGTCAAGTTACATGTCTATCGCATACCTTTTAACTACTTTGAAGAATAATAATGATTCTTTGTATTTGTCTTGCCGTACACCAGAGGGAGCGTCAGGAATGAGGTTGAAATGTCTGGTCTTTACTGGAACACCAGAGGGAGTGTCAGGAATGAGGTTGAAATGTCTGGTCTTTACTGGAACACCAGAGGGAGTGTCAGGAATGAGGTTTTAATGTCTGGTCTTTACTGTAACACCAGAGGGAGTGTCAGGAATGAGGTTGAAATGTCTGGTCTTTACTGTAACGCCAGAGGGAGTGTCAGGAATGAGGTTGAAATGTCTGGTCTTTACTGTAACACCAGAGGGAGTGTCAGGAATGAGATGTCTGGTCTTTACTGTAACACCAGAAGGAGTGTCAGGAATGAGGTTGAAATGTCTGGTCTTTACTGTAACACCAGAGGGAGTGTCAGGAATGAGGTTGTAATATCCGGTCTTTACTGTAACACCAGAGGGAGTGTCAGGAATGAGGTTGTAATGTCTGGTCTTTACTGTAACACCAGAGGGAGTGTCAGGAATGAGGTTGAAATGTCTGGTCTTTACTGTAACACCAGAGGGGTAGTCAGGAATGAGGTTGAAATGTCTGGTCTTTACTGTAACACCAGAGTGAGTGTCAGGAATGAGGTTGAAATGTTTGGTCTTTACTGTAACACCAGAGGGAGTGTCAGGAATGAGATTGTAATGTCTGGTCTTTACTGTAACACCAGATGGAGTGTCAGGAATGAGGTTGAAATGTCTGGTCTTTACTGTAACACCAGAGGAAGTGCCAGGAATGAGGTTGAAATGTCTGGTCTTTACTGTAACACCAGAGGGAGTGTCAGGAATGTGGTTGAAATGTCTGGTCTTTACTGTAACACCAGAGGTTTTGTCAGGAATGAGGTTGAAATGTCTGGTCTTTACTGTAACACCAGAGGAAGTGCCAGGAATGAGGTTGAAATGTCTGGTCTTTACTGTAACACCAGAGGGAGTGTCAGGAATGAGGTTGAAATGTCTGGTCTTTACTGTAACACCAGAGGGTTTGTCAGGAATGAGGTTGAAATGTCTGGTCTTTACTGTAACACCAGAGGGAGTGTCAGGAATGAGGTTGAAATGTCTGGTCTTTACTGTAACACCAGAGGAAGTATCAGGAATGAGGTTGAAATGTCTGGTCTTTACTGAAACACCAAAAGGAGTGTGAGGAATGAGGTTGAAATGTTTGGTCTTTACTGTAACACCAGAGGGAGTGTCAGGATTGAGGTTGAAATGTCTGGTCTATACTGTAACACCAGAGGGAGTGTCAGGAATGAGGTTGAAATGTCTGGTCTTTACTGTAACACCAGAGGAAGTGTCAGGAATGAGGTTGTAATGTCTGGTCTTTACTGTAACACCAGAGGGAGTGTCAGGAATGAGGTTGAAATGTCTGGTCTTAACTGTAACACCAGAGGCAGTGTCAGGAATGAGGTTGAAATGTCTGGTCTTTACTGTAACACCAGAGGGAGTGTCAGGAATGAGGTTGTAATGTCTGGTCTTTACTGTAACACCAGAGGGAGTGTCAGGAATGAGGTTGTAATGTCTGGTCTTTACTGTAACACCAGAGGGAGTGTCAGGAATGAGGTTGAAATGTCTGGTCTTTACTGTAACACCAGAGGGGTTGTCAGGAATGAGGTTGAAATGTCTGGTGTTTACTGTAACACCAGAGGGAGTGTAAGGAATGAGGTTGAAATGTCTGGTCTTTACTGTAACACCAGAGGAAGTATCAGGAATTAGGTTGAAATGTCTGGTCTTTAATGTAAAACCAGAGGGAGTGTCAGGAATGAGGTTGAAATATGTGGTCTTTACTGTAACACCACAGGGAGTATCAGGAATGAGGTTGAAATGTCTGGTATTTACTGTAACACCAGAGGGAGTGTCAGGAAAGAGGTTGAAATGTCTGGTCTTTACTGTAACACCAAAGGGAGTGTCAGGAATGAGGTTGTAATGTTTGGTCTTTACTGTAACACCAGAGGGAGTGTCAGGAATGAGGTTGAAATGTCTGGTCTTTACTGTAACACCAGAGGGAGTGTCAGGAATGAGGTTGTAATATCTGGTCTTTACTGTAACACCAGAGGGAGTGTCAGGAATGAGGTTGTAATGTCTGGTCTTTACTGTAACACCAGAGGGAGTGTCAGGAATGAGGTTGAAATGTCTGGTCTTTACTGTAACACGAGAGGGGTTGTCAGGAATGAGGTTGAAATGTCTGGTCTTTACTGTAACACCAGAGTGAGTGTCAGGAATGAGGTTGAAATGTCTGGTCTTTACTGTAACACCAGAGGGAGTGTCAGGAATGAGGTTGTAATGTCTGGTCTTTACTGTAACACCAGAGGGAGTGTAAGGAATGAGGTTGAAATGTCTGGTCTTTACTGTAACACCAGAGGAAGTGCCAGGAATGAGGTTGTAATGTCTGGTCTTTACTGTAACACCAGAGGGAGTGTCAGGAATGAGGTTGTAATGTCTGGTCTTTATTGTAATACCAGAGGGATTGTCAGGAATGAGGTTGAAATGTCTGGTCTTTACTGTAACACCAGAGGGAGTGTCAGGAATGAGGTTGAAATGTCTGATCTTTACTGTAACACCAGAGGAAGTGTCAGGAATGAGGTTGCAATGTCTGGTCTTTACTGTAACACCAGAGGGAGTGTCAGGAATGAGGTTGAAATGTCTGGTCTTTACTGTATAAATTAAAAATAAACAAATTAAATGGTCCACACAGAACTCATTCAACGATCAAAGAAACAGATAAATCATGTTTCACTGTAACCATGAAAATAATTTAAACAAAAGAGATGGAGTTCTGAGCAAAGAATACACGTATCCTTGGGGAAAAAGAAGAACACAATAAAGTCAAAATTGTTTATTACTACAAATAAACAACTAAAAACAGTTCCATTCATTTATTATCAAACAAAAACATGGTAATACAATGTACAACTGTTGTAGGGGCACCAAACTTGGAACACATGTTATTACATCATCAAAATCAATACTTGATTTCCTGAAATGTCAAATCGGATATCCTGCCTAATGGGAGATTTTTTCTTGACAAACTTGATATCCAATTACCAGGAGTCTACTATTAACTTTGTATACAGCAGCGAATCAATCTATTGAGGATAAATACAGTTATTGAAATATTGGTCTGAGGCTGTCATGGTCCAGAAATGAACTTAGTCTAAAAGTTTATTTCTATATTGTTGACAATATCTGAAATTTTGTTTGTATTTTACAGGGATTCAAGATAGCAGATTTAAACAGAAGTAAGTAAAGAATTGAAATGCTTAAACTGTACTTATCAGGTATTTTTCATATTGGTCTCAATTTGAGCAATAATGACCTTGATTTCCAAAGGAAGGTCGGATCAAGGTCATATGTAAAAAATATTAGTAAGTGGCCTCTGTGGCCGAGTGGTTAAGGTAGTTCGTCACGTGGTCTATCAACACTGAGGTTGCAGGTTTGAGTCTCACTGCGGCAGGGTGTACTCGACTCCAATCATAATTGACAAGGATTGCCAGTTTTCCTACCGAAGCTCCGGGGTTCTCTCCGGGTACTCAGGTATTCTCCCCAATAAAAACTGGACACCATGATATAGCTGAAAAGTTGCTGAAAGTGGCGTTAAACAATACTAAAACAAACAATCAAACAATCTTTATGACTTACCATTTTAAGTCTGTAACAATGAACACATTACAACAAAAGTAAAATTAGGTCATCAAATTACAATGCAAACATGTTTCACCACTTTATTTATAATGGAAATCATGGGCTCGTTCATGTATTGTGACATGGACAAGGTCAGTAGTAAATACCTTAGAGGGGGTCTAGGATAATTGCACCACGGATAACTGTCCCATAATAATTGTTCCCTTATGAACACTGCTTCCTGTACAATTGCCCCTTTATGGCAACTTCCCAACCCTGGACAATTTACCTTTATGACAACTCCCCGGAGGACAATTGCCCCTTACAATAACTGACCCTGGGCAATTGCCTCCTTTTGACAGTTGTCCCCTTATGACAATTGCCCCCAGAAGAAACTACCCCTGGACAATTGTCCATTTATGACAACTGCCCCTCGATAATTTCCCCTTAATATGACAACTTCCCCACCCTGGACAATTGACCTTTATTACAACTCCCCTCCCCCCAGGACAATTGCCCCTTATGATAACTGACCCTGGAAAATTGTCTCCTTATAATAATTGCCCCCTTATGACAACTGCCCTAAGACAATTGCCCCTTAAGGAACTGCCCCCTGGACAATTGTCCCCATATGAAAACTGGCCCTGACTATTGTCCCCTTGTGATAACTGCCCCTGGACAAGTGTCCCCTTATGAAAATTGCCTTTTGTGAATTAAGTGGGGTCTGGGACAATTGCACCACGGATAACTGTCCCATAACAATTTGCCCCTGGACGATTGTTCCCTTATGATAACTGCTTCCTGTACAATTGCCCCTTTATGGCAATTTCCCCACCCAGGACAATTGCCTCCTTATGATAACTGCCCCTGGACAATTACCCCTTATGACAACTGCGCCATGCACAATTGCCCCCTTACCACAACTGCCCCATGGACAATTGCCCTTTATGATAACTAACTAATGGCAATTGTCACCATATGCCAACTGGCCCCTGACTATTTTCCACTTATGACAACTCCCTTGGACAATTCCCCCTTTATGACAACTCCACTCCCTCCCTTGGGGCAACTGCCACTTATGACAACTACCCTTGGACAATTCCTCCCTTATGGCAATTGCCCATTATGACAGCTCCCCCTGAACAAATTGTCCCTTTATGAAAATTGCCCTTGGGACAATTAATTGCCACATTATGACAACTCCCCCAGGACAACTGCCCCCAGACAATTGCCTCCTTATGATAACTCCCCAGGACAATTGCCCCTTATGACAACTGCCCCTTATGGAAACTGCCCCCTGGACAATTGTCCCCATATGACTACTGGCCCCTGACTATTGTCCCATTATGACAAAACTGCCCCTTGACAATTTCCTCCTTATGACAGCTCCCCCTTATGAAAATTACCCTTTGTGACACTCCACCCCCGATTGGGACAATTAATTGCCCCATTGACAATTGCCCCTTATGATAACCATCCCTGACTATTGTCCCGTTATGACAACTGCCTCTGGACAATTTCCCCTTTGTGACAACTCCACCCCCTTCTTTGGGGCAACTGCCCCTTATGATAACTACCCTTGGACAATTGCTCGCTTATGACAATTGCCCCTTATGAAAATTGCCTTTCGTTACACTTCCCCCCTTTGGAAAAATTAATTGCCCCCTTATGACAATTCAATTGTCCCTTTATGGCCCACCCTGGACAATTTACCTTTATGACAGCTCCCCCACCAGGAGAATTGCCCTCTTGTGACAACTGCCCAATGCACAATTGCCCCTTATGACAACTGCTTCATAGACAATTGCCCCTTATGATAACTGACCCTGGGCAATTGTCCCCATATGACAACTGGACCCTGACTGTTGTCCCCTTATGAGAACTGCCCCTGGAAAATTTTTCCCTTATGACAACTATCCTTGGACAATTGCTTCCTTGTGGCTATTGCCCCTTATGACAGCTCCCCCTGGACAATTGTCCCCTTGTGAAAATTGCCCCATTATGACAACTGCCCACAGACAATCGCCCTCTTATGACAACTGCTCGTGGACAAGTGTCCCCATATGACAACTGGCCCCTGACAAGTGTCTCTGATGACAGCTCCCCCTGGACTAGTGTCCTCTTATGAAAATTGCCTTTTGTGACACTTTCCCTCTTTGGGACCATTAATTGCCCTCTTATGACAACTGCTCCCTGTAGAATTGCCCCTTTATGGCAACTTCCCAACCCTGTACAATTGACCTTTATGACAAACCCCTACACCACCCCCCAGGATAATTGCCCCCTTGTGACAGCTGCCCCTGTATTACCCCTTATGACAACTACCCCATGCACAATTGCCCCCTTATGACAAATCCATCCCTCCCCCAGGCAATTACCCCTCATGGCAACTGCACTTGGATAATTACTCCCTTTTGACAATTGGCCCTTATGACAGCTCCCCCTGGACAATTGTCCCCTTGTGAAAATAGCCCTTGAGACACATCCCCCCTTTGGGACAATAAATTGTCGCATTATGACAACTCCCGCAAGACAAATACCCCCTTACGAAAACTGCCCCCAGACAATTGCCTCCTTATGATAACTCCCCTGGTCAACTGCCCCATGCACAATTTCCCCCTTATGACAACTGCCCAATGGACAATTGCCCCTTATGGAAATTGCCCTTTGTGACACTCCTCCCTTTGAGGCAATTAATTGCACCATTATGACAACTCCCCCAGGACTATTGCCCCATTATGACAACTCCCCCTGGACTATTGCCCCATTATGACAACTCCCCCTGGACAATTGCACACTTATGACAACTTAGTGGGTGTGACATAGTAAGTACCTCACAGTGGTCACATGGACTGATTTGTATATAAAACCTGTCCATGTGACTGCCTATAAGGAACATAACTGCTGATTCGTTAACTTGACCTCTGTCATTATTACAAACATCCTATTTACAAGTCCCCACTACTGAGGACGAATTTTTTACATTTTTATGACCCCACAAGTTTTGAATATTTAATTATTCAAGTTAGTGTAGTTTTAATTTACTGATATTAATCATGAAGTCATCTCTGTGTCAGGACTATAACTATCAACACATTAAATGTTTATTTCATTGCACACTTTGATTGTTAATATCACACAAGTTTAAAGATTCAAGTTGTTATCATGACCTATTTAAATACAGACATTGTAACTAACACACAGGTTTAAGCATTCAAGTTTTCATCATGTGACCTAATTATATACAGACATTGTAACTACCTTTTTACTATGTTTACTTTTAAATATAATCTGATAATTGTACACAATAATAGCTGGATTCATTAGGATATTATATTTATATAAATTAATGCTGATTTGAGGTCATCCTTTGGAGAGACACACCACATTTGTTTTGTTTACATTATATAATGTACATTTCAATTGTTTTTTTATGTCAGAGTTATATTACATTTATATAAATCCTTTACAGGTGTCATGTCTGTGACAGGGAACCATCTGTATACTGGTGTCATGGCTGTCAGAGATCTATGTGTCAGGACTGCAACAATCAACACAGGAAATCAACAGATACTGAATATCACATTGTACAACATGTACAGGATGTGTATTCACTGGATTATAACTTCAAGGTCAATGTAGTGGAGATCTATGATATAAAGGTGTTACATGATGATGTGTTAGTTATAGCTGATTGGGATGGTAAACAATTAGTAACATGTGATATAACAGGACAACAACAACATACCATTCCATTACCTGGTGGACCACGCCGTATAGCTGAAGTAGACAACAACACTGTAGCTGTTACATTCTATCCTGATAGTGTAGTGATAGTAGATGTCAGACAGAGACAAGTTATACAAAGTACTGATGTAAAGGTGTGGTGTGATGGTATCATGTACAGAGATAACCAGCTGTTTGTAGGCTGTGGTGATAGAACAATAAAGGTAATGAACATGTCAGGGAAGGTAACACGTACAATACCAGTGGGTGTATGGCCTGAGTATATCTGTGGTGGTGAGGCAGGACGTATCTACTATACTGACTGGGATAAGTTGTACTGTATTGATACAGTGGGGAACACTTTGTTTACATTTACTGATCCTAACATGAGAAGACCATGGGGAATTACAACAGATGATGAAGGACATGTACTTGTTATATGTAATGGGTCTGACAATGTACTCAGGATTAGTCCTGATGGTAAACAGAGTCAGGTTATTATTACACACATACCATCATCTGATTGGTCTCCATACATATGTAATAATTCACTGTCTAAATCTGTTGTTATTGGTCGTCATGACAATGTTTATGTTTATAAGAAAGTATAAATAATCCACATTACAATATATTCTGATTGACACCAGGAAGTGATCATGTAGTTTACATATGTCTGACTTATCTGTTGTTATTGGTTGTCATGACAATGTTTATGTTTATTAGAAAGTATAAATAATCCACATTACAATATATTCTGATTGACACCAGGAAGTGATCATGTAGTTTACATATATCTGACTTATCTGTTGTTATTGGTTGTCATGACAATGTTTATGTTTATTAGAAAGTATAAATAATCCACATTACAATATATTCTGATTGACACCAGGAAGTGATCATGTAGTTTACATATGTCTGACTTATTTGTTGTTATTGGTTGTCATGACAATGTTTATGTTTATAAGAAAGTATAAATAATCCACATTACAATATATTCTTACTGACACCAGGAAGTGATCATGTAGTTTACATATGTCTGACTTATCTGTTGTTATTGATCACTGGATGTAAACAATGTGTATCATTGTATTAAATTACTGCATGTAAATATTGTGAATATGTAAAGAATTAAAGATAATATTCTGTCTAACATGTGTCTAATGAACTCTTAAATAAATGTCCAATATAGCATGAAATTTGACATGATGACATGTTTAGAATGATTGAATTGACCTATTGACCTAAATATCTATAATTAGACATCTTATATAAATAGATGCTATTCAAAGGTCATGTCAATTTCTGTGTATTCTTTTGAAATCAATATAATTACTCAGTTAACTAGGTTTTACATGAACAGGTCTAGTAATGATTGATAATTGTAGGACTTCTCCTTGAATGTATTGAATATTGTGAATATGTAAAGAATTATTGAAAAATAATATTCTGTTTAATAATAACATCATGTAAATAATATACATATTTTTATTAAAATGACAAGGTCAATGATTATTTTACAATAACATCATGTATTTTACTGTCTATGTGTATTACTGATACCATGTAATACAAATGATGTCAATGATTTTTTATTCTTTTGTAATCAGTGTGATTACTCTGTTAAATGATTTACTTTAAATAAAAGGTTTACATGAAATAATTAAAATAATTGGTTACTTATTCACAAAAGTGGTTTTTCTATTATGTTCTTCCAAAGACTAGACTGTGTAAGGTGACATCTGTGGGATGATATATCTCATTGTGAGATGTGTCAGTGTGATGTCATGTGAGATGTGTCGGTGTGATGACATGTGATGTGTTTGTGTGATGTCATGTGAGATGTGTCTGTGTGATGTCATGTGAGATGTGTCTGTGATGTCATGTGAGATGTGTCAGTGTGAAGTCATGTGAGATGTGTCGGTGTGATGTCATGTGAGATGTGTCTGTGTGATGTCATGTGAGATGTGTTGGTGTGATGTCATGTGAAATGTGTTGGTGTTATGTCATGTGAGATGTGTCTGTGTGATGTCATGTGAGATGTGTCTGTGATGTCATGTGAGATGTGTTAGTGTGTCATGTGAGATGTGTCGGTGTGATGTCATGTGAGATGTGTCAGTGTGATGTCATGTGAGATCTGTCGGTGTTATATCATGTGAGATGTGTCAGTGGGAAGTCATATGAGATGTGTCGGTGGGATGTCATGTGAGATGTGTCTGTGTGATGTCATGTGAGATGTGTCTTTGTGATGTCATGTGAGATGTGTCTGTGTTATGTCATGTGAGAATGAGATGTGTCGGTGTAATGTCATGTGAGATGTGTCGGTGTGATGTCATGTGAGATGTGTCTGTGTGATATCATGTGAGATGTGTCAGTGTGATGTCATGTGAGATGTGCTGATGTGATGTCATGCGAGATGTGTCAGTGAGATGTGTCGGTGTGATGTCATGTGAGATGTGTCTGTGTGATATCATGTGAGATGTGTCAGTGTGATATCATGTGAGATGTGTCAGTGTGATGTCATGTGAGATGTGTCTGTGTGATATCATGTGAGATGTGTCTGTGTGATATCATGTGAGATGTGTCAGTGTGATGTCATGTGAGATGTGCTGGTGTGATGTCATGCGAGGTGTGTCGGTGTGATGTCATGTGAGATGTGTCGGTGTGATGTCATATGTGATGTCATGTGAGATGTGTCGATGTGATGTCATGTGAGATGTATCCGTGTGATAGCATGTGAGATGTGTCGGTGTGATGTCATGTGAGATGTGTCGGTGTGATGTCATGTGAGATGATATTACTCCATGTCACATGTGTCTATGAGATGACATTTCGAAAATGCCAGAGTTGAGTGTTTGTGAGAGATGACATGTGTCCATGAGATATGTGTGATGTAAATTATATCTTTTAGGTGACTTTTGACTTGGTGAGAGGACATGTGTTAGAGTGAAACGTTTTATGTGCCCTTTGATATCTTGTCACAAGCTTATATGATATTTGTGAAGCATCTCACATATGTTGGTGAGGGGTGACTCATCTTCATCATCTTATCAAAACACCTGAAACAAGAATGCTATTATGGTAGCATAACAAAATTCTTGTTAAATGTCCTTGTTGCAGGTGATTGGATGCTGGATATTAAACAGTGGAGAGTCTATAGGACATCACAATGTGAAAGTTGTTGGTTTATGGAAGAAATAGGTATTTTCATGCGTTTCTAGGAAAACAAGTGATGTTCCACTCATTATTTTTTGGGATTTTATTTTTTCATTCTGCTGAGCTCCACTCACAAAAAGAATTAAACATTTATCTTTCATGGAGGATAACCCAGTCTTTCCCAGAAACATAAGAATCTATTATTGATTACTATACAACTGACAACATAAACATGTCTAATACCTATTACCATAAAACTGACTACATAAACAGGTCTAATACTGATCCATACAACTGACCACATAAACAGGTCTAATACTGATTACCATACAACTGACCACATAAACATGTCTAATACTGATTACCATACAACTGACCACATAAACAGGTCTAATACTGATTACCATACAACTGACCTCATAAACAGGTCTTACACTGATTACCATACAACTGACAATATAAACAGGTCTTATACTGATTATCATACAACTGACCACATAAACAGGTCTAATTCTGATTACCATACAACTGACCACATACACAGGACTAATACTGATTACCACACAAACAGGTCTAATACTGATTACTGTGCAAGTGACTATATAAACAGGTCTAATACTGATTACCATACAACTGACCACACAAACATGTCAAATACTGATTACCGTGCAAGTGACAGTATTAATAGGTCTAATACTGATTACCATACAACTGACCATATAAACAGGTCCAATACTGATTACCATGTAAGAGACCACACACAGGTCTATTACTGATTACCATGTAAGAGACCACACACAGGTCTAATACTGATTACCATAGAACATAAACGGGTCTAATACTGATTACCTTGCAATTGACCACAAATAGGTCTGATAAAGATTACCATACAACTGACCACATGAACAGTTATAATACTGATTACGATGTAAGTGACCACACACAGGTCTAATACTGATTACCATGTAAGTGACCACACACAGGTCTGATAGTGATTACCATACAACTGACAATGTAAACAGGTGTAATACTGATAACCATACAGCTCACCACAAATAGGTCTAATACTGATTACCATACAACTGACCACATAAACAGGTCTAATACTGATTACCATACAACTGACTACATAAACAGGTCTAATACTGATTACCATACAACTGACCAATGCACACAAACAGGTCTAATACTGATTACCATACACTGACCATATAAAGAGGTCTAATACTGATTACCATACACTGACCATATAAAGAGGTCTAATACTGATTACCATACAGGTCTAATACTGATTACCACACACTGACCATATAAAGAGGTCTAATACTGATTACCATAAACATGTCTTTTACTGATTACCATACACTGACCATATAAGTAGGTCTAATACTGATTACCATACAACTGACCATATAAACAGATATAATACTGATTACCATACAACTGACCCAGAAACTGGTCTAATAGTGATTACCATACAAATGAACACATACACAGGTCTATACTGATTACCATACAACTGACCATATACAGAGGACTAATACTGATTACCATACAACTGACCACATACACAGGTCTATACTGATTACCATACACTGACCATATAAAGAGGTCTAATACTGATTACCATACACTGACCATATAAAGAGGTCTAATACTGATTACCATACACTGACCATATAAAGAGGTCTAATACTGATTACCATGCAAGTGACCACATAAACAGGTCTAATACTGATTACCATACACTGACCATATAAACAGGTCTAATACTGATTACCATACACTGACCATATAAAGAGGTCTAATACTGATTACCATACACTGACCATATAAAGAGGTCTAATACTGATTACCATGCAAGTGACCACATAAACAGGTCTAATACTGATTACCATACAACTGACCATATAAGCAGGTCTAATACTGATTACCATACACTGACCATATAAAGAGGTCTAATACTGATTACCATACACTGACCATATAAAGAGGTCTAATACTGATTATCATACAGGTCTAATACTGATTACCACACACTGACCATATTAAGAGGTCTAATACTGATTACCATACAGGTCTAATACTGATTACACACTGACCATATAAAGAGTTCTAATACTGATTACCATAAACAGGTCTTTTACTGATTACCATACACTGACCATATATAGAGGTCAAATACTGATTACCATACAACTGACTAAATAAATAGGTCAAATACTGATTATCAACACTGACCATTTAAAGAGGTCTAATACTGATTACCCTACACTGACCATATAAATAGGTCAAATACTGATTACCATACAACTGACCATCTTAACAGGTCTAATACTAATTACCATACAACTGACCCAGAAACTGGTCTAATAGTGATAACCATACAACTGACCACATACACAGGTCTATACTGATTACCATACAACTGACCATATAAAGAGGACTAATACTGATTACCAAACAACTGACCACATAAAGAGGTCAAATACTGATTGCAATGCAATTGACCACATAAACAGGTCTAATATACTGATTACCATACAACTGACCACATAAACAGGTCTAATACTGATTACCATTAAACTGACCATATAAACAGGTCTAATACTGATTACATACAACTGACCATATATACAGGTCTAATACTGATTACCATACAGTGTCAGTGAACAATACAACAGAAACTAAAACTTTCAACCAGCAACGGAAATTTAAATACTGCCGGGCAACAATAAAACTGAAACTGTCAGTGAACAATAAAACAGAAACTAAATCTTTCAGCCAGCAATCAAACGGTAACTTAAATTCTGTCAACAATAAAACTGAAACTGTCAGTGAACAATAAAACTGAAACTGCTAAATTGCCTGACAAAGAAAACTTATACAGTTAGACTGCTTGACAAAAATCTAATTAAAAGAGTTAAATGGCTTGACGACAATACAACTAAAACTGTTAAACTGCAGACAATAAAACTAAACTATTTTAGAGTGCCCTCCAACAATGATGAAAAGCTTTTCAACATCAACCCTCTACACCCAAGCATTTTCTATTTGTGCGGAAAATGTCATCAAAGTAAAATTTAAAAAAGGCACCAAAATGTAAACTCGTTTTAAAATCGTAATGTTGTCTTCGTTTGATTGAATGATATAGCTGAAAAATTGCTGAAACTGGCTAAAATACCATGCATTCAAATCAACCAAACAACCAATATACGGATAATGACACATGGCCTCGGTGTCTGAGTGGTTAATCTAGTTAGTCATAAACTATTGATCACAGAAGTTTCAAGACCGAGGTTGAAAGTTCAAGTCGTACTGAGGCAGGGTATAATTGACTACATCCTTAATTGACAAAGATTGCGGTTTTCCTCTGGTTACAATTTGCTACAGTAGTTACAACCGTCTGTTTTCTATATATCTGTATTATAAAAATTAAAGCAAAACGTATACAACAAAATAGCCGTTCACAGTCTCGGCAACATGCTATGGAGCTTAACAACAGTACGGTAATAAGATGGTGCTTGTCTGGAATGAGAGATCATGAGTCTATTTCGTATCAAATCTGAAACACGATTGGAACTTGCTCCTTCTCTGCTAAAGACGGGTGCAATGCAACCAAAAAACTTTGAATCGAATCCAATTAACCGAGTGTTGCAATATATCTTACTTAGACAGGTACAGCTTACTGGCACTATATAAATATGGCTTCCTGTGGATAGATACTCCAGCTTGCTACAACAATAATATCAGTCATGTCAACATGTGTTTTAAATTTAAACCTAACGTCCGTTTTATCACTATAACAATCCAGCACAGTAAAAACGAAACAAACAAAAGCGCGCAGTACTGTTCTAATCATTACTTGGTTGATACATTGCTTATTTGGCGTTTACTTTCTAACTCCAGACATTAAGACAAACAGACATGTAATACACATAATGTAATAAAAACAGACTAGATTCTTGTCGCATGAATACATATACAGTATAATAAACTACCAAACTTTTAGAAACACCAACCAAAGTTTTGTGCTATCAGCGAATGTACATAATTATTTCTTTTATAAGATTAACTAGAGAAATTTTGAGTTATTTATTATTTCTCTAAAAGCTCGTGCATTTAACTTATACAGCTTAAGTCTACACTTCGTGAACACGTAGTTTTATTAACTTGAATGTGGTTAGCTCCACTTTCATCGAGTTGTTAGCTGTACGTATCACATCGTTCAGATTTATTGTGGGAAAAGCTGCAGTATCCGGAGAAAAAACCAGGCAGGAAAACTGAAGAAAATCCTTGATGACTAAGGTTTGAGACGAGCGCATTTTGTCCACAGTAAAGCTCGAAACCTCATTGTTAAGACGTAAGCCAGTAATAAATAGTAGAACAACTCAGCTGTTAATGGGGCGTTGACAACGTTGGGTCAAACCAAAGAATTTACAAATAGGTATATGTTGCTTAGCTGCTGAGGACGCAACATTAACAAGTCAATCAACTGGTCCATTCCCTTTTTTGTGTGCACCAAAATACAGAATACTTAATATCGTTGGAAGGTAAGATAAGGGTACCAGGCGAGGTATACTAAATATCGTTAGAATGTATGATAATGGTACCAGGCGATGTATACTAAATATCGTTGCAAGGTAAGATAAGGGTACCAGGCGAGGAGTACTAAATATCGTTGCAAGGTACGATAAGTGTACCAGGCGGGGAATACTAAATATCTTTGGAAGGTAAGATAAGTGTACCAGGTGAGGAATACTACATATCGTTGGAAGGGTACCAGGAGAATTAACCGAATACAATGAATTCAAATATCTGCTTCAGAATAAAAGGGAATTCATCTCTAATTCCTTTGTATAACATATAGTGGAGACACGATTATTTCTTTCTATATTATTTCAGCCATTATTTTTTGGATGCTTGCGATCGTTAGTACTAAATCCACCAAGTTGAACTTTATCCGTATTATCTAAGAATAAGAATCTATTTTTCCAATTCGAATGTTTCTTTAGAACTTTATATTAAGATATTGAGTGCATGTAATAAAAAATACCGAATACCGGCAAAACTGTCAAAAAAGACAATCAATAAATGAAAATCCAAGACAAAGGCAAACTCGAGAACCAACAATCCGAATACATAGCAAGGACAGCAATGGACCTGATGTGGTACAGGCATTTCAAACAAATGGTGGGTTAAACCAGGTTGTACGGCATGCCAAACCTCCAGCTTCTACTACTGTAGTATGTGAGTTGGTTTGTTGAAGAAAATTGATGGGTATCATATACCACTAGTCAGTAATAGGTACATCCAATAATAATCGTAGCATAATCACTATGTACTGAATTCAAAAATTAGGAAAACTATATGCAATCATATTTGCAAACAAGATTGTATTTATATTTATAGTAAAACGTATTAAAGGTGAATTATCTTTAAACAGACGCCATGTTTGTACGTTGTTTATTTTGTGCCATCCGAACCACACCCAACCCCCAATCCAGACATTGCGCACCCTTTTCCCATATTGGTATATACCGCCGAGACTCCGGCATTTATAAATATTGACACAAGTGACAAATCATGAAATAAAAACCTTTATTTAACAAGATTGGGTGTTCGTTAAGCTCTACATAAAACAAGTTGAATTCATGCGTCCTCTGTCAGACTAAACAAAGTTTCTATAGTACCAGACGAAACTGTATTTATATCCTTAAATCGTCGCACTCGATAATAAAACTAAACATGCGAATTGCTCTCTAATTTTTTGGTTTAAAGAACGATGTTTTATTACATGGCAAAATGTGCAAATTTGCTTTAAAAGTCGAAGATATTTGTCAAACCGTATTGATTAGCCTAGAATGCTTTAAAAATGACGTACACAGTGGTACAATAATAACAAAGCAGTTGATGTTCAGCAGATGTTGGCTGTGTCTGTAGTCGTACACATTGGTACAATAATAACAAAGCAGTTGATGTTCGGCAGATGTTGGCTGTGTCTGTAGTCGTACACATTAGTACAATAGTAACAAAGCAGTTGATGTTCAACAGATGTTGGCTGTGTCTGTAGTCGTACATATTGGTACATTAATAACAAAGCAGTTGATGTTCGGCAGATGTTGGCTGTGTCTGTAATCGTACACAATGGTACAATAGTAACAAAGCAGTTGATGTTCAGCAGATGTTGGCTGTGTCTGTAGTAGTACACATTGGTACAATAGTAACAAAGCAGTTGATGTTCAGCAGATGTTGGCTGTGAGTGTAGTCGTACACATTGGTACAATAGTAACAAAGCAGTTAATGTTCAACAGATGTTGGCTGTGTCTGTAGTCGTACATATTGGTACATTAATAACAAAACAGTTGATGTTCGGCAGATGTTGGCTGTGTCTGTAGTCGTACACATTGGTACATTAATAACAAAGCAGTTGATGTTCGGCAGATGTTGGCTGTGTCTGTAGTCGTACACATTGGTACAATATTAACAAAGCAGTTGATGTTCAGCAGATGTTGGCTGTGTCTGTAGTCGTACACATTGGTACAAAAATAACAAAGCAGTTAATGTTCAACAGATGTTGATTGTGTCTGTAGTCGTACACATTGGTACAATAATTACAAACAGTTGATGTTCAGCAGTTGCTAGCTGTGTCTGTAGTCGTACACATTGGTACAATAGTAACAAAGCAGTTGATGTTCAGCAGATGTTGGCTGTGTCTGTAGTCGTACACATTGGTACAAAAGTAACAAAGCAGTTAATGTTCAACAGATGTTGATTGTGTCTGTAGTCGTACACATTGGTACAATAATTACAAACAGTTGATGTTCAGCAGTTGCTAGCTGTGTCTGTAGTCGTACACATTGGTACAATAGTAACAAAGCAGTTGATGTTCAGAAGGTGTTGGTTGTGTCTGTAGTCGTACACAATGGTACAATAATAACAAAGCAGTTGATGTTCGGCAGATGTTGGCTGTGTCTGTAGTCGTACACATTGGTACAATAGTAACAAAGCAGTTGATGTTCAGCAGATGTTGGCTGTGTCTGTAGTCGTACACATTGGTACAATAGTAACAAAGCATTGATGTTCAGCAGATGTTGGCTGTGTCTGTAGTCGTACACATTGGTACAATAGTAACAAAGCAGTTGATGTTCAGCAGATGTTGGCTGTGTCTGTAGTCGTACACATTGGTACAATAATAACAAAGCAGTTGATGTTCAGCAGATGTTGGCTGTGTCTGTAGTCGTACACATTGGTACAATAATAACAAAGCAGTTGATGTTCGGCAGATGTTGGCTGTGTCTGTAGTCGTACATATTGGTACATTAATAACAAAGCAGTTGATGTTCGGCAGATGTTGGCTGTGTCTGTAGTCGTACACATTGGTACAATAGTAACAAAGCAGTTGATGTTCAGCAGATGTTGGCTGTGTCTGTAGTCGTACACATTGGTACAAAAGTAACAAAGCAGTTAATGTTCAACAGATGTTGATTGTGTCTGTAGTCGTACACATTGGTACAATAATTACAAACAGTTGATGTTCAGCAGTTGCTAGCTGTGTCTGTAGTCGTACACATTGGTACAATAGTAACAAAGCAGTTAATGTTCAGCAGATGTTGGCTGTGTCTGTAGTCGTACACATTGGTACAATAATAACAAAGCAGTTGATGTTAAGCAGGTGTTGGTTGTGTCTGTAGTCGTACACAATGGTACAATAATAACAAAGCAGTTGATGTTCAGCAGATCTTGGCTGTGTCTGTAGTCGTACACATTGGTACAATAGTAACAAAGCAGTTGATGTTCAGCAGATGTTGGCTGTGTCTGTAGTCGTACACATTGGTACAATAATAACAAAGCAGTTGATGTTCAGCAGATGTTGGCTGTGTCTGTAGTCGTACACATTGGTACAATAATAACAAAGCAGTTGATGTTCGGCAGATGTTGGCTGTGTCTGTAGTAGTGCATATTGGTACAAAAGTAACAAAGCAGTTGATGTTCAGCAGATGTTGGCTGTGTCTGTAGTCGTACACATTGGTACAATAATAACAAAGCAGTTGATGTTCAGCAGATGTTGGCTGTGGCTGTAGTCGTACACATTGGTACAAAAGTAACAAAGCAGTTGATGTTCAGCAGATGTTGATTGTGTCTGTAGTCGTACACATTGGTACAATAATTACAAACAGTTGATGTTCAGCAGATGTTGGCTGTGTCTGTAGTCGTACACATTGGTACAATAATAACAAAGCAGTTGATGTTCATCAGATGTTGGCTGTGTCTGTAGTCGTACAAATTGATACAATAATTACAAACAGTTGATGTTCAGCAGATGTTGGTTGTGTCTGTAGTAGTACACATTGGTACAATAATAACAAAGCAGTTGATGTTCATCAGATGTTGGCTGTGTCTGTAGTCGTACAAATTGATACAATAATTACAAACAGTTGATGTTCATCAGATGTTGGCTGTGTCTGTAGTCGTTCACATTGGTACAATAATTACAGCCAGTTGATGTTCAGCAGATGTTGGCTGTGTCTGTAGTCGTACACATTGGTACAATAATGACACAGCAGGTGATGTTCAGCAGATGTTGGCTGTGTCTGTAGTCGTGCACATCGGAACAATAATAGCAAAGCAGCTGATGTTCATCAGATGTTGGCTGTGTCTGTAGTCGTTCACATTGGTACAATAATAACAAAGCAGTTGATGTTCATCAGAAGTTGGCTGTGTCTGTAGTCGTACACATTGGTACAACAATTACAAACAGTTGATGTTCATCAGATGTTGGCTGTGTCTGTAGTCGTACACATTGGTACAATAATTACAAACAGTTGATGTTCAGCAGATGTTGGCTGTGTCTGTAGTCGTACACATTGGTATAATAATAACAAAGCAATTAATGTTCATCAGATATTGGCTGTGTCTGTAGTCGTTCACATTGGTACAATAGTAACAAAGCAGTTGATGTTCAGCAGATGTTGGCTGTGTCTGTAGTCGTTCACATTGGTACAATAATTACAAACAGTTGATGTTCAGCAGTTGCTAGCTGTGTCTGTAGTCGTACACATTGGTACAATAGTAACAAAGCAGTTAATGTTCAGCAGATGTTGGCTGTGTCTGTAGTCGTACACATTGGTACAATAATAACAAAGCAGTTGATGTTAAGCAGGTGTTGGTTGTGTCTGTAGTCGTACACAATGGTACAATAATAACAAAGCAGTTGATGTTCAGCAGATCTTGGCTGTGTCTGTAGTCGTACACATTGGTACAATAGTAACAAAGCAGTTGATGTTCAGCAGATGTTGGCTGTGTCTGTAGTCGTACACATTGGTACAATAATAACAAAGCAGTTGATGTTCAGCAGATGTTGGCTGTGTCTGTAGTCGTACACATTGGTACAATAATAACAAAGCAGTTGATGTTCGGCAGATGTTGGCTGTGTCTGTAGTAGTGCATATTGGTACAAAAGTAACAAAGCAGTTGATGTTCAGCAGATGTTGGCTGTGTCTGTAGTCGTACACATTGGTACAATAATAACAAAGCAGTTGATGTTCAGCAGATGTTGGCTGTGTCTGTAGTCGTACACATTGGTACAAAAGTAACAAAGCAGTTGATGTTCAGCAGATGTTGATTGTGTCTGTAGTCGTACACATTGGTACAATAATTACAAACAGTTGATGTTCAGCAGATGTTGGCTGTGTCTGTAGTCGTACACATTGGTACAATAATAACAAAGCAGTTGATGTTCATCAGATGTTGGCTGTGTCTGTAGTCGTACAAATTGATACAATAATTACAAACAGTTGATGTTCAGCAGATGTTGGTTGTGTCTGTAGTAGTACACATTGGTACAATAATAACAAAGCAGTTGATGTTCATCAGATGTTGGCTGTGTCTGTAGTCGTACAAATTGATACAATAATTACAAACAGTTGATGTTCATCAGATGTTGGCTGTGTCTGTAGTCGTTCACATTGGTACAATAATTACAGCCAGTTGATGTTCAGCAGATGTTGGCTGTGTCTGTAGTCGTACACATTGGTACAATAATGACACAGCAGGTGATGTTCAGCAGATGTTGGCTGTGTCTGTAGTCGTGCACATCGGAACAATAATAGCAAAGCAGCTGATGTTCATCAGATGTTGGCTGTGTCTGTAGTCGTTCACATTGGTACAATAATAACAAAGCAGTTGATGTTCATCAGAAGTTGGCTGTGTCTGTAGTCGTACACATTGGTACAACAATTACAAACAGTTGATGTTCATCAGATGTTGGCTGTGTCTGTAGTCGTACACATTGGTACAATAATTACAAACAGTTGATGTTCAGCAGATGTTGGCTGTGTCTGTAGTCGTACACATTGGTATAATAATAACAAAGCAATTAATGTTCATCAGATATTGGCTGTGTCTGTAGTCGTTCACATTGGTACAATAGTAACAAAGCAGTTGATGTTCAGCAGATGTTGGCTGTGTCTGTAGTCGTTCACATTGGTACAATAATTACAAACAGTTGATGTTCAGCAGATGTTGGCTGTGTCTGTAGTCGTACACATTGGTACAATAGTAACAAAGCAGTTGATGTTCGGTAGATGTTGGCTGTGTCTGTAGTCGTACACATTATTACAATAGTAACAAAGCAGTTGATATTGATGGGAGCGGGACGGGAGATTGTACATCTGACAATGGTAGATGTAAACGTAGACGAAGTGGGTATGGGTGGGGAGAATGTACAGCTGACAATGGTAGATGTACACAAGGACTGAGTGGGAGTAGGTCGGGAGATTGTACATCTGACAATGGTAGATGTAAACACGTGCGAGTGGGTGGGAATATTGTACAACTGACAATGGTAGATGCAAACACGGACGAAATGGGAGTGGATGGGGAGATTGTACAGCTCACAATGGTAGAAGTAAACACGGGCAGGGGTGGGAGTGGGTGGGGAGATTGTACAGCTGACATTGGTAGATGTAAACACGGGCAGGGGTAGGATTGGGTGGGGAGATTGTACAGATGACAGTGGTAGATGTACACACGGTCGCAGTGGGTTTGGGTAGAGAAATTGCAGAGCTGACCATGGTAGATGTAAACACGGACGGAGTGGGTGTGGGTGTCGAGATTATACAGCTGACAATGGTAGTTGTAAACATGGACAGAGTGGGTGTGGGCGGGGATATTGTAAAGCTGACCATGGTTGATGTAAACACGGACTGAGTGGGTGTAGGTGGGAAGATTGTACAGCTGACAATGGTAGATTTGAACACGACGGAATGGGTGTGGGTGGGAAATTGTACAGCTAACAATGGTAGAAGTAAAGACGCGCTGAGTGGGTGTGTGTGTCGAGATTATACAGTTGACAATGGTAGATGTAAACACGGACTGAATGGGAGTCGGTCGGGATATTGTACATCTGACAATGGTAGATGTTAACACAGACGGAGTGGGTGTGGGTGGGGAGATTGTACATTTGACAATGGTAGATGTAAACAGGGGACGGGGAGCGTGTGGCCAGAAGATTGTATAGCTGACAAAGGTGGATTTAAAGATGTACGGAGTGGGTGGGTGTGGGTGGGGAGATTGTACATTTGACAATGGCAGATGTAAACGCGACGGAGTGGGTGTGGGCGGGGGAGATTGTACAGCTGACAGTGGTAGATGTAAACACGGACAGAGTGGGTTTGGGTGGAGAAATTATACAGCTGACAATAGTAGATGTAAACACAGACGGAGTGGGTGTCTGTGTGTGTGAGTAGATTGTACAGCTAACAATGGTAGATGCATACCTAGACGGAGTGGTGTGGGTGGGAAGATTGTACAGCTGACAATGGTAGATGTAAACACGGACGGAAAGGATTATGGAAGGGAGATTTTACAGCTGACAATGGTAGATGTACCCAAGGACTGAGTGGGAGTGGGTCGGGAGATTGTACATCTGACAATGGTAGATGTAAACACGTGCGAGTGGGTGGGAATATTGTACAACTGACAATGGTAGATGCAAACACGGACGAAATGGGAGTGGATGGGGAGATTGTACAGCTCACAATGGTAGAAGTAAACACGGGCAAGGGTGGGAGTGGGTGGGGAGATTGTATTGCTGACAATAGTAGATGAAAACACGGGCGGGGGTAGGATTTGGTGTGGAGATTGTTCAGATGACAGTGGTAGATGTACACACGGTCGGAGTGGGTTTGGGTGGAGAGATTGCAGAGCTGACCATGGTAGATGTAAACACGGACGGAGTGGATGTGGGTGTCGAGATTATACAGCTGACAATGGTACTTGTAAACATGGACAGAGTGGGTGTGGGCATGGAGATTTTAAAGCTGACCATGGTTGATGTAAACACGGACTGAGTGGGTGTGGGTGGGAAGACTGGTACAGCTGACAATGGCAGATTTGAATACGACGGAGTGGGTGTGGGTGGGAAATTGTACAGCTGACAATGGTAGAAGTAAACACGGATGGAGAGGGTGTGTGTGTCGAGATTATACAACTGACAATGGTAGATGTAAACACGGACTGAATGGGAGTGGGTCGGGAGATTGTACAACTTACAATGGTAGATGTAAACACAGACGGAGTGGGAGTGGGTGGGAATATTGTACAACTGACAATGGTAGATGTAAACACGGGACGGGGTGCGTGTGGCCAGAAGATTGTAAAGCTGACAAATGTGGATTTACACACGGACGGAGTGGGTGTGGGTGTGGAAATTGTACAGCTGTCAATTGTAGATGTAAACGTGGACGGAGTGAGTGTGGGCGGGGGAGATTGTGCAGCTGACAATGGTAGATGTAAACACGGGACGGGGTGCGTGTGGCCAGAAGATTGTAAAGCTGACAAATGTGGATTTACACACGGACGGAGTGGGTGTGGGTGTGGAAATTGTACAGCTGTCAATTGTAGATGTAAACATGGACGGAGTGGGTGTGGGTGGGAAGATTGTACAGCTGACAATGGTAGATGTAATCACGGACGGAGTTGGTGTGGGTGGAAAGATTGTACAGCTGACAATGGTAGTTGTACACACGGACGTAGTGTGTGTGAGTTGGAAGATTGTACAGCTAACAATGGTAGATGTAAGCATGGACGAAGTGGGTGAGGGTGGGGATATTGTACAGCTGACAAAGGTAGATGTAAACATGTACGGAGTGGGTGTGGGCGGGGAAATTGTACAGAAGACAATGGTAGATGTAAACTTGGACGAATTGTGTGTGAGTGGGAAGATTGTACAGCTGACAATGGTAGATGTAAGCATGGACGAAGTGGGTGAGGGTGGGGAGATTGTACAGCTGACAAAGGTAGATGTAAACATGTACGGAGTGGGTGTGGGGGGGGAATTGTACAGCAGACAATGGTAGATGAGAACACGGACGAAGTGGCTGTTTGTGGAGAGATAGTAAAGCTCACAATGGTAGATGCAAACATGGACAGAGTGGCTGTGGGCGGGGAGATTGTACAGCTGACAATGGTTTATGTAAACATGAACGGAGTGGGTGTGGGTGGGAAGATTGTACAACAGACAATGGTAGATGAACACACGGACGGAGTGGATATGGGTAGGGAGATTGTACAGCTGACCATGGTATATGTAAACATCGACGGAGTGGGTTTGAGCGGGGAGGTTGTACATCTGACAATGGTTGATGTAAACATCGACGGAGTGGATGTGCGACTGGGATATTGTACAGCTGACAATGATAGATGTAAACACGAACGGAGTGGGTTTGGGTTGGGAAATTGTACAACAGACAATGGTAGATATAAACACGGACGGAGTGGGCCGTGGGTGTAGAAATTATACAGCTGACATTGGTAGATGTAAACACGGACAGAGTGGGTGTGTGTGAGTAGATTATACATCTGACAATGGTAGATGTAAACACGGTCGTAGTGGGTGTTGGTGGGGAGATTGTACAGCTGACAATGGTAGATGTAAACATGGACGGAGTGGGTGTGGGTGGGAAGATTGTACATCTTATAATTGTAGATGTAAACATGGACGGAGTGTGTGTAGGTGGGGAGATGTAGATCTGACAATGGTAGATGTAAACACGCGCGGAGTGGGTGTGGGTGGGAAGATTGTACAGCTGACAATGGTAGATGTAAACACGGACGGAGTGGGTGTGGGTGGGAAGATTGTACAGCTGACAATGGTAGATATAAACATGGACGGAGTGGGTGTGGGTGGGAAGATTGTACATCTTACAATGGTAGATGTAAACACGGACGGAGTGTGTGTAGGTGGGGAGATATAGATCTGACAATGGTAGATGTAAACACGCGCGGAGTGGGTGTGGGTGGGGAGATTGTACATCTGACAATGATAGATGTAAACACGCGCGGAGTGAGTGTTGGTGGGGAAATTGTACATCTGACAATGATAGATGAAATATAATGTGGATGTTATATTATGACCAATAAATTGTATTAGAATGCTGGCTTTTGATTGGCAAGAACATATGTCAAGCAGACGATGGAAAAAATCTGTGTTGACCTGTGACGTAGCATATTCGCGAAGCACTTACAGTTTGTGTGTAATCCAAGGTGGCATGTTAATACTGAGGTAACGTATTTGAGTCTTACTGCAAAATGTGCTCGACTCAAACATTACCTGGCATGGATGGAAAGTCAAAGGACAAGGGTTTTTACTGGCTATTCTTGCTTCCTCGTTCAATAAAAATTCTACACCATAAAATAGCTGAAATATATTGCTGTAAACCAAAACAAAACAAACAAACAAACAAAACAAAAGAAAAAAACGAAAACTGGTAGAAAACATTATGCTTAATGATATTTAGATGCATAACTATGTGTACACATTTTAACAGGCACGTGACCACTAGTAGATGACAAACTACCTTAACCAGTCGGAAACCAAAAGACACATTGATAGAAAACAGTAAACTTTACTGGGGCAAAATTTACAAAATAACAGTTAATGCATATTTGTACATTCACTTATAGGTCTTTAGACACATTTTTGACCACTTGTCAATTCTCATTACGTAGTACAACAAAACCAGTCATTTCTCGATACGTAGTACTCTTAAACTAGTCACATCTCAATTCGTAGCACACCAAAAGCAGTCAATTCTGAATACGTGATACACCAAAACCATTCACTTGTCTATACGTACTACACCAAAACCAGTCAATTCGCAATACGTTGTACACACAAACCGCAGACGCACTAGGAAGATCTGTAGAGTCTCGGAGTACTTTTAAATAAAATCTTAACTTGTCACGGACAGACACAAAACGATACAGGGTACACCGATTCAACATCATGTACCTTTACAATGTACACCGATTCCACATCATGTACTTTTCTTTAGCTGAACCAATGAAGTACAAACAGCAATTATGTGGAGTGAACATAAATTACAAAAAACAATGAAGTTTAATTTTTTACATGTGGTACAAATTAGTCTGTACTGGTTTTTCTTGTTGTCCTTAAACTTTGATTTTGGAACGAATTTCATGTGTAATTTCAGGAACAATGTGCTACTTTCCCCGCGCCCCCCCCCCCCCTTCCCGTAAAAAACCAAAACAAAAAAAAAACGTGAGACGATATGGTTAGAGGACAGTCCTCATAATAAATATTCTTATTCGCTAGCCAATTCGGCTCCCCCTCTTCGAGCCAAGTGTTATGATCCAGTATACCCTATCGAGGTGGAACCGGATCGCAGCACTTAGCGAAGATGCATCGCTTTTAACCAGTATGTGGAGTTATATAGTGGATATACACACAACATAGAGATAACAATCGGCTAAAACTAATATTTTCTTCAGATAAATGACGAAATCCTCATTTTGGTCATTATATATATACTGTTACACACGCTTTGACAAATTTTGGGGTGCCTGCTGAAATGATGCCTACGCAGTCTGAATTTGTATATTGTATACGGTTATGGCCAAGATGCCATAAAACATATTCTTTGATGAGAAATTTTTTATTCTCTATTTCATCCCATCAAAAGATTTGATTTCCTCTGTTGTCATTAATTTTAAAAAAATTCTCTTGTTGAGCAAAACATTTTTAATGAAAAATGTTTAACTATGTTGGGACCAGGAATTTGTTTTAGTATTTAACAAATTGTATGTGCTGTCAAATAAACATATTGATACAAAGTTATGCAAATTAAATAAAATAAATTACAGTTATAGATTGAATATTTGTTCGTTTGAACTTTTAAGCAATTTTGTCTTTACATTCAATTTCATATTCTTTCTTGTTTTTGTCTATCATTAAAATATTATTACAATAAAACAAAGAAATACCGTTTTGCTTTTGCCGGCCATAATACATAATACAAGTGGTGGCTGTTTGCTGTCGTGGCCACTCTTGATAAAAGCGTGGGTGCTGAGTAGTTGGTAAAAATAGTTCTTTACGATGTGGAAGGTAGCATCCAGAAACCACGTCTTTGCCTTTTGGAGTAGTTCCAGCTGTCTGGTTGTGGAGAATACAAGATGTCGGAGTCTATTTACGTATAAACGTCTGCGCGGAAGAATTGCTGTGGTATGATCTGTTCAAAGTAGTCTGTGACTAACTAAAAGGCCATGTATGTAGGGTCAGTGGGTTGGTCTGTGGGGTCAGTGGGTCGGTCTGTGGGGTCAGTGGGTCGGTCGCTAACGGTTCAGTACTTAACTATTTATCAAATAAGGACTTTTTACGAGGTCAATACGTAGTTATATGGACCGTGGAGGAAAATATTGACCGAGGACGAAGTCCGAGGTCAATATTTTTCTACAGGCCATATAACTACGTATTGACAGAGTAAAAAGTCCTTAATTGTTATATTACATATGAATTTTTCTCTAGTTATTTAAATTTAGAATAATGAGTCGGAAGAGTATATCCGGATCTATTTTTAGAAACAAGCCTTAAATATGCTTAATAAATAGTAACATATCCGGATCTATTTTTAGAAACAAGCCTTAAATATGCTTTATAAATAGTAACATGCCTTAAATATGCTTTAAAAATAGTAACAAGCCTTAAATATGCTTTAGAAATAGAATATATACACAGAATATTTTGGGGGACATTGTCTACACGAAGCAATCAAAATTAGGACTTAGCACACCATCTGTAATATTTATCAAATAAGGACTTTTTACGAGGTCAATACGTAGTTATATGGACCGTGGAGGAAAATAATGACCGAGGACGAAGTCCGAGGTCAATATTTTTCTACAGGCCCATATAACTACGTATTGACAGAGTAAAAAGTCCTTAATTGTTATATTACATATGAATTTTTCTATATTTATTTAAATTTAGAATAATGAGTCGGAAGAGTATATTCGGATCTATTTTTAGAAACAAGCCTTAACTATGCTTTATAAATAGTAACATATCCGGATCTATTTTTAGAAACAAGCCTTAAATATGCTTTATAAATAGTAACATGCATTAAATATGCTTTAAAAATAGTAACAAGCCTTAAATATGCTTTAGAATTAGAATATATACACAGAATATTTTGGGGGGACATTGTCTACACGAACCAATCAAAATTAGGACTTAACACACCATATGTAATATATATGATTTGTTTAATTGACGTAAGACTTAATTGATTTTAATTATATTATTGAATTATTTACAAATTCAAACAGTATAATTAACTAATTATAAACTATTGTAATTAACATTGATATGTATAATTTACTGTTTCTGTTCAAATGACATCACATACATATTTACAAACATTTCAAGATTTACTGGTACAATCAGTAGTTCTATCCCATTTCACGTTTATATTTATCATTTTCATCTGTTTTTACATTTTTTTATTTGAAATGCGAGGTTTTATCTGTCAGTTGAATTTTCTCGGGCAAAATTTATTCAGAAGTCTTTTATATTTCAACATGTGAAATATAATGAAACTAATATAAACACAAAGACTATACCAGTTTTAAATTGATTAAACTATGTTCAATTAAGTAATCCATGTTTGAAATATCGAAGCGAAATTTTCTGGGAGCTAACATTTTCGGAACGAATTACTGAAGGAAGTTAAATTTAATGGCGGAACGAATACAATTTGAAGTAATTGTAACACATGAGTGAAAAATTCTTTTCGTCAAAAACAAAGCCATAATTAACCATATTGCACTTTAGAAAATACTTTATTATATAATAAAAATAAAATATTTATTTTAAATTGCACTTTACAATATACTGCTTGAGACCAGTTGAAAACACACCATTGGATAGGTAACTGTAGGAAGCGCTGAGACATATACCTCAGCTTTTATCTTGATGGCTATGTGAGAACCAGGCTTCCCTGGGTGGACATGGACCTTGAGATCTGGACTGTAATTATCACCATCTGAAATGACTGAAGCTGGGCATGTAAGGGTCTTGGACACCTTGGAACACTGCCATAAAATATAGTCAAAAACAAATCCATAAGATAAATTAAAATGGGGTCGGCTATTCAATATAATAGGAGTGAAGCTTCAAACAGGACTTTAAACAACCTCGATCTACTAAGGTAAGACAATTGTTAGAAAATTTAGACATTTATCTTTAGATTAGCGTAGTTTGCATGTCTGTCCAAACTTTTTTCATATCTAACTTAAGGTATCCGACCAATAAATTAAGTCACCACTTAATTTAATTGTTCGAACAAAGAAATACATCTTTATTTAAATCAATGTATTACTAGTTAATGATAGAAATTAAATATCTTGTTTTAATTTGTGTCAATGTTAACATTTTTGGATTAAAAAAAGTAAGTTACTCAAATAGTATTCCGATGTTTGCCGAAATTTACCGAAGTCTGCTCCATTGAAAAGCAAAGGACATCCGGGACATCAAATATGATCACGTGGTCAATTATGGTCTGGATACCTTAACATAAACATTCCGCGAAATTCGCGCACGAAAAAAATATAAAAAAAACATCTGTATTACCCTATATATACCAAGTTAACCCCCCTTCCCCCACCCTTGCTACCGGTTCATCGAAAGTGTAAAATCCCTGTGCAATAGTGAAAGACAAAAATCCCCAAATTTTCGATGTACGCTACAGACTACAGTTTATAACATGTTTGATACACATTTATAGTACTTGGTATGTTTAGTGATGAAAAACAGTAGGTTTTAGCAGAGACATATAATTACATGTACTTATATGTCTCTGGTTTCAGACATAATTTTATATCTATTAAAAATAACTAGTAGAGAAAACAATCACAGAAAATGCTTCATGAAAATTTAAAAAAAATCTTGAAGGCAATCCATCATTCAGAATATTAAAAGCAATTCAATTGTAAGTGTTTTCATTTTTCTTTAATCATTTTATGTATTCCACATGTATATATGTAAACATCCATACTTATTGTATAAGAAAATAAACGGCATAGTAAAAGAAATAATACTGTTTAATTCATAATATTTAATTAATAAAGTGCAACATAACAAGCAACATAAATTATAATGAATCAAAACCACTACTACAAAACTACAGATTTGTCTATAAAATAAAGCACTACTTTAGACTTTTGTCCATGATAAAATTTTAGTGTGCAGTTGGTCCAATAAATACAGCACTATATTTGTCCATGATTAAATTTGATTTAAGTTCACTGTGCCTGTGGTCCGTATACAAATCCACACCGTCGTTGTTGGTGTGCACAGAAGACATACACACAGTTGAACGGCAAACGCCTGGATTTGACAGTTAAAGGTCATTGGCGACACAAACGGTACCCATATGAAGATTGTTTACGCCCATAAAAAGCGCCACCTATAATTTTGTGTGGTCGTCGTTTCAAAACGGTGTTGCATTCAGAAAATAAAGTATTTTTTAAATGAAACTTCCACTAGAAGGTATAGAAAACACATTAAGAGTTATTTCTTTACCTGACTGAGTATTTCTGATATGCGGGCAGTGTGAACAATGTGCTCGAATTTAAGAATGAAAACGAGTTTGTCTACGATGTACACATGGCGGAAGTCGAATGTTTACATTTTTAAGTTCACACAAAAGCTGACACAATTTTGTGTCCGGGTCCGATCCTGTGCATCATTGATGAATTTAGGTAGGTTATCCAATGGCATTTGTCGTTATATAAGTGGCTATAGGTTACCATCCTTCTTACAAGTTTGTTTTGTAAATAAAGAGGACCAGCCAAAGGATGCCGTGTAATCAATTTTCACGAGGTAAATTAATGTTTACTATTCATAATTTCCAGTTTTACAAAAGAAAACTAAAGTAAAAGCAAAATAAAAAAAACAACCTACGTACAGATGTGCGCAGTTTCCTTTATTCAAGAAAATTCATGTTAAAATTTGGACTGAACGACCAACTCAGACACGGGTCTCCATATGTGGTCATACACGTTCAGTATGATGTATATAAATAAACAAATACTTTAAATATTTATTATTAATAAGGAAGCAGGAAATATTGTTAAAAGCAATAATTGTACTTGTCTTAGTGCAGTTGCAGTTTAGGGATAAGTAGCACACTTACCACCCCCCCCCCCCCCCCAAAAAAAAAAAAAAACAAAACTGAAAGATAATAGGAAAAGAAACAACTGTAATATTTTAAATAGATATACATGTATTTTTTTTAAACCAATTACATAAAGTTCAATACACATACATAGGCTGATGTGACAAATGAAAATCCTTGTTTTTAAGTATGCTTTGCCAATTTATATTAACTATAGTGAAATCCCACATTAAGAGGAATTAGTGCAGTTTATTGGATGTCTACCACACTAGTAACATGAATACTAATACATTAATATTTTATATCTTAAATTTAGAATTCCATTAAAAACTCAAGTTGCATTTTGCCTATCTCTTCTCTCGTAGAATGACCAATGCAGCATGCATTCATTTTTTCTTAATATATTTTAGTTAAACAAAAAAGGGTAAGATAAAATTAAGAAATAGATTATTGCGAGCGGGCTTTATGGGAATTAGAACATGGTCAGACCTTATATTTGTCAATATTTTTTACCGAACGAAAGCGAGGTATAAAATGAAGACAAATATAAGGTCTGACCATGTTCTAATTCCCATAAAGCCAGCTCGCAATAATCTATTTCGATTCTAATATGTCTAACAAATGTTTTAAAATTTCGAAGCGGTTCTAAGAGGACGCTTTCAGTGGTAATATTGTTATTTGAAACTAATACGATATATCCCAAAACAGTATGTTAAAGCAAATAAAATTGACATAAACATATATTCTCGTCATTTTAATGAATGTACGTACTTTTTAAACAAAAATATTGAGAAATCTTAACGAAATTGCGTCGTTCCAGTCTGAATTTTCAGTTCAGCGTAATATGATGTCGGAATTCTAATTGTGACGTCATATTAATTCGAATGTGGAATTGTTAAAAAAAAATTATGTATTGGGAGTAGTTTAAATCATATAAATCTCAGAATTCAGACTAATAATAACTAAATTATTAACAATACCGATAATTATGGATAACACATAACAAACGGCATTTGTAAGTCAGTTTTTACATTTACACAAAACACGCAGTTTACGCATGTGCGAACTAAACTTATTGGAATTTTGACACTGCTTTGTTTACATAGCTAAAGCAGGACGTCATATTAGAATAATACTTTATTTATAGAGAGTAGCACAGATAGTCTATAATTAATCTTCCCTGAGGCCTCATTAAAGTTTCACGTAGACAGATTATACAAACATGATATACATACATGTAAATTTATCAAACAGTACAATTTACATATTATAAAGAACAAAGAAATGGGTTTTCCATATCTGCAAATAAACATATCATTAGGAAATATGACTGTTCCTGAAACTGGCCTGTGGCCATAGAATATAATGCATGATACATTTTGAGATTGCCTCACTCTTTTGTGCATGTCGAATATGTTACTTCTTTTTTTCCCTTATTATTTTGGGGGCCTCGTTGGCCGAGTGGTTGAGGTAGTTAGTCATCTACTATTGATCATGTGGTCTGTCATCACTGAGGTTGCGAGTTCGAGTTTCACTGCGGGAAGGGTGTACTTGACTCCAATCGTAATTGACAAGGATTGCCAGTTTTCCTACTGAAGGTCGGGTTTTCTCCGGGTACTCCGGCTTCCTCCCCCAATAAAAACTGGACACCACAATATAGCTGAAAAATTGCTGAAAGTGGCATAAAACACCATTCAAACAAACTGAATTATTTTGTGTTTGGTTGTTTGTCATTTCGCATCATATGCCAGTGAAAAATTTACTTAGATTATAATTTAAAATTAGCCAGCTTAAAGTTTTTTTAATTTTTTTTCTCAATACAATTTCACTTAGAACAGATTTGCTAAATATATGCTTTATTTATTTATTTATTATTGCATTAAATATTTAACTTTTTATCATTTGTTGATAATTACATTTTTATAATTCAGATTTTTTTTTCTATGTATATAGAAGTTTAAAGATAATTTCAACATAATAATTAATTAGAAAAGGTTTACAGGTAACTATAACATAACAATTAATTAGAAAGTTTAAAGATAATTTTAACATAATTATTAATTAGAAAATTGTTCAATCTTGACGAGTTGGATTTTTTGTGTAAAATAGCTTAATTTTGTTGCTTTTCAGACACCTCTTTGCATTTTTTTTTCTGTCGCGAACTGTAATATTTTAAAGGGAATGAAAGACAATTTATTTAATTTGCAGGAAACAGGAACTTATTTATATATAGTTACATTGTTTCTACCTGAACATATTTTAAAACATTTTATAATTTTTAATTCATATTATTATTATTTTTTTATTATTTTGATTTGAAACAGTTTTAGTTTATTATATATTTTATTGTAATGGTATTCTTTAAGTGTGTCTGTGTTTTTAATGGTTCAATTGCTTTTAGTAGTATGTATACATGCAAATAATTCTGGGACCAGTAAAACTAACTGATACATGTTTTCCAGATTTAATTTTTATAACAATCCCACTCCCAGTTTAATTCAATTAAACTTAGTTTATATTGAAATTAATGTTAATACCAGGAATTTTTATTTAAAAAAAATCAGTTATGAAGCTACATTGTTAGTTGATACATTTGTTAATATTTCAGTAAGTTATACACATAAAAACAACTTGAAACATTCTACCATCCCATAACATTTTTTCTTGTTACAAATGTTTAAAAATATATATAATGTTCCAAAATATAAATTTCCAGCTTCATATTTAATCCCTTGTTGGTTTAAAGACATCTTAAACAAAGTTAAATTATGTTCGTAAAAAGTTATCTTCCTTTATCACAGTTTTCGTCAAGAATAAGCTGACACAATTTCGTGTCCGGGGCTTTAACGATCAACAGTTGATACAATTGGAACACAATTTATAGTTCATAAGATTTTATACCCCTGTATTGGTTACCATTCCGATTTACATTATTATTTTTGATTTTTCCTCGACTCTCGCAAGGTTCCTGAAACAAATTCTCAACTTCAATCGTCATTTAAAAATATTTCGGTAATATTTTTCACCAATAAATATAATGGAAAATTAAGATTATTTATTCAAGATTCCAAAACATTAAGTTTTATTTGTGTACGATTTAAAACAAGAAGAAACGAAGCAAAAAACCACGAAGTGTGCATGTTGACAAAAAATCGCAGATCTGTTGACAAAAGTCACGTGACCAATGTCTTGACCTTAGACGCCATTAATTGGTTTGCCGTTCAACTGACACAGACCTGTGATTTACTTTAAATACCGGTAATCCACGTGTTGTAGATGTAGCATCTGGTGCCATCTGTCCAACTCCATAAATATTTCTTGGATGTGTTCAGGTGGTAGTAAAGGCAATGCCATAACTTGTCGAAGAAAGCAGTACACTTCGTCCCGTTGGTTATAAGCAGTCTGTAAATAAAGAGTACATATTATAATAACATGAATATTGCATTAGAATAAATATGAAATATGAAAATAATATTTTACTCATAAAAACAGATTCAGTGTTGAATTTAAAAATGACTTGACTGTGTTTGATTGCTTGGCCTATTAGAGCGTAATTTGAAATAATAGGCAGGGATTAGAATAATGATATACTAGTATATGTATAATAAAATAGCACCTAAAGACTTAAGTGCTAACTATATTGATATGATATTATTTGTTCTTGGAACACAATGTGTATGTTTGTATCAATACCCTTCTTTGTATAGGTATGGTGTCAAATGGCACTGTACTGTTGACACGTTAACAGTAGGGTGTGTTCAGTTTTAGGCACCGCCTATAATGATATAAATAAAGATACCGGTTTAAAAAAAACGAATGGTAATTAATTCCTATAAATAATTATTAACAGAAATAATAAAAGCTTAAAATGTTATCTGTTTATCTACAACAAGCATAGTGTTGATTAAATCAAACATGTCTGGCACGTGTCGGTGTAAAGGTTACTTGAGACAATGTTGTTGATTGTTATCAGTGTATGAAAGAGTAATTTGAGGACACAGATAAACGTAGGGATGCTCGTAGAAAAGAAAATATGAGAACAACAGTTATAATTTGAAGAAAAGTTTCACATGATGATTTATTTGAACGTGAAAGATTAATCGTATAGGCTATAAATAGGTTCACTAACGTGTTATGACTTGTGTATGGTAATTGAATTCGGCGCAATGTTTGAAATATTTGTTTTACTAATTGTGTAAAAGAAAGACGTAAATAAAATATAACTGTACGAATGATGTTTGTAGTGCGCGATACTATAAACTAGCCTTTTGGGTTTTCATTGGTTATTTAATGTTCGATCTCCGTTATGATTGGTGAATCCAAAAAAGGTCAACGCACAACCGGTATGACTTATGGCGTGTAAGGTGATGACGCATTGAATCGGAATACGCGCACGTCTATTTACCAAATAAGGTTTGCGCGATTATGGAATTTTTTATGACTCAAGTACTTCTGTTGACGTCATGACCATATATAGAAAGGGGGCGGGGCATGCCCATATATGTCGGTGCCTCAGTGCCCTGCGTTTTTGTGGGGTCTAAAACAGCTCACACCCTAGACCGGTTCCCATCCATCCAATCTCGTCCCGCGATATTGACGACTGGCACTGGCAAATTTAACCTTGACATTGATTTTCACTATTCGGTGCAAGACTATAATGCATCCGGTCTTTCCCCAATACGATATGGCTGCAAATGAAAGTTTATTGAGATCAAACGCAATTACAAAGTTTAAATACCAGTGTCTTAAAGAGAAACAGATAGAAGTTTTGAACAAATGCGAGTCAAATGATGTAATTTGTATTCTTCCAACTGGTTACGGAAAAACAATAATTATACAGTGTCTGCCTTTTTTGACACCCCTTAGTAGGGTAGTGTTAGTTATCAACCCATTAAATGCAATTATAGAAGAACAGTCTTCCCGTTTCGCAGGGCATTGCATAGTAGTTAATGCCGAATTAATAAAAGCTATATGTGGAGGTAAGTAATGTTTTGTGCTTTTAGATATAACATTTGGCTTTAAGTATGTATGTGCCTGTCTTATATATTAGATTATATAATCTCTGTTTTAACATGCTTTGTATGTCTTACTCTTAATATGTGTCTTGATGTGTTGTTTATTTATTTTATTGTATTGTCGGTATAAAAGCTCCTGAGAGCTTATGTTTATTGTTATGTATATTATCCGACTTTAAATAAATATTACTTTACTTTACTTTATTCTTCAATGGGTTTTCATTTTTAGTTTGAAGACAATGACCAATCATACAGGGTTACCCCTTTAAAAATTAAGCAGTACTGGTATGGATATAAGTAAATTATGAATTAATTACTGAAGAACATCTTGATTAATTGCTTGGTACATGTACTATGTTTACTACATCTGTAGCACAAGGTACTAGTAACTATTTGGAAACATTTCTTCTACTTTTCAGGATTTGACATTAACTTTTAACATTATTATTTACTAGACCAGCCCTAATGTCCAGTTTTACATGATTTATCTCCCTTTTTACTTCCAGTTAACAAAACTAAGGCTATCATCACTATAAGACTATGATATTGAAATAAAGATTTTGCATTGTTTTTGTATTGTTTGTCTATGCCAATTACATTATCATCTATAATTAACCTCATTAGTAGATGTTACAATAGCCATATAGGCAATAGGTGAGTTTAAATATTGGAACAAGGATGTCACTGGTAAGCTGGTTTAATCAAGCTATAAAAAAACTGGGGTTCTACCTTAGATTAGCATCAGATAAATGGGGTAATAAACATCTTTAATTAATTTACAATCATGTTTACACAGCAGGAATTTTTAATTACATCCTCACTCTGATTTTGACACCTGCCATTAACATGAAGCTTAAAATTGATCAAAGATAATTGTCCATTTCAAAAGTTTTCAACAGGACAAAAGTAGACCGACTAACTAGAAAGTAGTTAGCAGACAGCACAGATCCCTGTTTAATTATACTAAATCAGGCTTATTTATTAATAAAGATTTTTTACTTGTGCATTTTTATTTTATCCAGTGTATTTCCAAGTTTGCAATCATATTTTCCACTGTTTACATAATTACATCATACATCTGGTGATGCCACGATACAACTGAACAGAGACAATGAATATAAAATAACTAAAAAACACATTACAATTTTGTTGTTTTTATATTAATTATTATTTGAATTTTAAAAAATCTACTCGCTGCTGTTCTATTGCATTTAAATATTAAATGAAAAGAAAAACCAATTTATACATTTATTTGGTTTTGTCTCTTTCTGGTTTTGAGATATATATCGAATTCAGGGAGATAATTACGTTTTGTAACAGAACACGAATAATCTTCAATAACATGAAAAAAAACAAACCAACATTTTAACTCGTAGGTGAAAACGAATAATAAAGAAAACATCATATTGATCGTAGTAAACATATCGAAAAAAATTTCTTTTCCCTATGAAAATTCGTCCATCAAAAATAATGGCTGATCATTATCAGCACTACCAGCTGTCTGACCAGCTATTGTTCATGTATACCAGACCGGAGCCTACATTTATTGGACAATGTCGTTCGGTCTTGCCTTAATGTCTAACTCTGCTTTCACAAACTACAACTACATTTGTTACAAAATGTTTTACTCCTGCTTATTTTTATGTCAATCATGGAGTTATATATAGAATGTATTTGCAACAAATAAGTTGCATTTTGATGCTTTTCATGCTTGCTTTGTAAATGTACCCTAATCACTACTAACATTTACATAAGCTTCTATAGTACAAGTTAGTACATTTCAATTATATTGAAAAGATGTCAGTTCAAATCTCACTAGAAGCTATCATTTGTTTTGAATTTTGCTTAGCCATCCAGCTTTACATGTACCAATAAAATGTTTAAAGAATGTTCTGTTGTGCTTATACATGTATAACACAATTTTAGCAATTTTGATGTGCTTACCTTGGTACATGTACTTTGTATACTACATCTGTAGCACAAAGTACAATGGTAACTATTTTAACAACATGTATCCAAACTTTTACAAAATATTTTACTCCTACTTTTTTTTATGTCATGGAGTTATATATAGAATGTATTTGCAACAAATTAGTTGCCATTTGGCTGCTTTTCATGCATGCTTTGTAAATATACCCTCATCTCTACTAACATTTACATAAGCTTCTATAGTACAAGGTAGTACATTTCAATTATATTGAAAAGATGTCAGTTCAAATCTGACTAGAAGCTATCATTTGTTTTGAATTTTGC
Source organism: Limnoperna fortunei (assembly GCA_944474755.1). Lineage (NCBI taxonomy): Eukaryota > Metazoa > Mollusca > Bivalvia > Mytilida > Modiolidae > Limnoperna > Limnoperna fortunei. The sequence goes on from OX104119.1 coordinate 4,614,555, forward strand.
TTAGCCATCCAGCTTTACATGTACCAATAAAATGTTTAAAGAATGTTCTGTTGTGCTTATACATGTATAACAAAATTTTAGCAATTTTGATGTGCTTACCTTGGTACATGTACTTTGTATACTACATCTGTAGCACAAAGTACAATGGTAACTATTTTAACAACATGTATCCAAACTTTTACAAAATATTTTACTCCTGTTTATTTTTATGTCATGGAGTTATATATAGAATGTATTTGCAACAAATTAGTTGCCATTTGGGTGCTTTTCATGCTTGCTTTGTAAATATACCCTCATCACTACTAACATTTACATAAGCTTCTATAGTACAAGGTAGTACATTTCAATTATATTGAAAAGATGTCAGTTCAAATCTGACTAGAAGCTATCATTTGTTTTGAATTTTGCTTAGCCATCCAGCTTTACATGTACCAATAAAATGTTTAAAGAATGTTTTGTTGTGCTTATGCATGTATAACAAAATTTTAGCAATTTTGATGTGCTTACCTTGGTACATGTACTTTGTATACTACATCTGTAGCACAAAGTACAATGGTAACTATTTTAACAACATGTATCCAAACTTTTACAAAATATTTTACTCCTGCTTATTTTTATGTCATGGAGTTATATATAGAATGTATTTGCAACAAATGAGTTGCCATTTGGGTGCTTTTCATGCTTGCTTTGTAAATATACCCTCATCACTACTAACATTTACATAAGCTTCTATAGTACAAGGTAGTACATTTCAATTACATTGAAAAGATGTCAGTTCAAGTCTGACTAGAAGCTGTCATTTGTTTGAAGCTTTACTAACTTCACCAATACCTTTTTGGTTCTCTCATGGTGCTCTGGCTTCCTCCCCATTAAAAACTGGACAACATGATATAGTTGAAAAATTTATGAAAGTGGCGTTATACAATATTCAAACAAACAAACAAAACATAAACCCTTTTTACTAAATGCTGTATTTGTGCATTTAACCGCCCTGTTTTATCAGGTTTAATCATAAATAAAATAAAGAATGTGGAATACAGACACAAATTCTTTTATTTTGTTGTACAAGTTGCCTTACTAGCACATAAAAGAATGAATACATGTAGTATGCATGTCATGCATGTAATAAAATTTATGTACACAGTTATAAAACAATAATTTAATTTGCTATTTAAGATGAAATCCGACTAGTTAATTCCAATCGAGCAACCCATAGTATACCATATAACTAAGAAATTTGCAATATTCCTTAAATAATGCCATAATCTTTCTCATATTAAACACAGAAATTTATTACCAAACACAGAACACATGAAGAAACAACATTAGCTTAATTACCGGGTAATATCTAGGTTCATAGTTGTGTACAATATGTGTAATATTCAATTTTGTAAATATAGGTAAATTAAAAATTTAAAATGTGATGTCAAAATATAATGATAGCTTAAAACATCATTAAGAATAAACAGTCATTATACTATAAAGAATTTTTTTTTAAATTTTGTGCAGCTGAATCTAGTTATCAAGCTAAAGTTGACATACAGAAACTAAAAAATGGAGACGTCACATATATATTAGGCCATCCAGAGCATATGACAGATCCTGCAGTAAAGAAGATTTTTATGTCTGAACTATTGGCAACTAGGGTAAAATAAAACAAATTTAGCCCTTGTGTAATCTATATTTGACGTTTGTAAATAATACTCGTAGTAGAGACATAATTCAAGCTGATTGATGTGCTAAATACAATACACTGTTACTAAGTGAAATAATCTATTTTAGTTTTAGATGTGAATACTTTTTTTCATGCAGTTATACTGATTGTAAAATACTCAGTACATACCTACGGTAACATTTATTTTAAAACAAACATGTAAATTGTTAAACATATTGAATGATTACTGCTACGCATTACTTTTGTTGTTTTCATAATTTTTTCTTCCAGATAAGTCATATAGTTGTTGATGAGGCCCATTGTGTGTTATCATGGGGGAAGTCCCAATTTAGGCCAGCATTTTTGAAATTGTGCCAATTGAGGGCAATGATACCTAATGCCAACATGTTAGCTTTAACAGCTACGGCGACAAAAAATGCTATTATTGAAATAACACAAACACTTTGTATGAAAAAACAGCTATTGTAGCCGAGTCTCCTAATCGGTATGTTCAGTGCTTTAGATGTTGCAAATATGCACTTCATTTAATAAATTTAATCGTGAGATGTAATATTTTATAGTTAAAAAATTTAATTGTATAAAACCAAAAAGCTAATATCAATATTTTTCTATTAACATCATTCCATACTCACTGCCATCTACTAATGACCAAAATGTATGCCCATTAAAAAAAATCTATTAAATTTTAAATTCAAAATCTTACTTCCAATTCATTTTGTATTTTGAATGTTCTTGTACCTAAATGGTTGCTCGAGACGTCCTTAACATACATTGTGATGTCACCTCCAGGCAGTGAAAGAACTGATGTATTTCACACTGGGAAATCTCAGTATTTCATCGCTGTCAATATAATAAAAAGTCTTTACACACATTTATACCATCTGCATAATTTTCATTATAACTTACTTTAAACATTTTCAGCCCAAACATTTTCTTGTCTGTAAAAGACAGACCTTCATCAACAGGCTTAGGGCATTTGGTGGAGGAATCCTATGAAAGCGTTTTGGATCCAGTACTTGCCAAGTTAAAAGATGATGGCTTGGACTTTAAAAGAACGATTGTTTATCTACCATTAAAATGGTATGGGTATATTCATAAAAGAGCTATAACTCATTTTCTAGGAAGTAAAATACATGAATACCCACATTTGGTTGCACAGTACCATGCACCACAAACTGAACAGGTATTATATGTTATGAGGTGCCTTTACAAATGAAATATTTATGCATGTTCTTATACTTATAAATAACAGTGCTTTATCATTCTCATTAATTTGTTTCCATTATAAGTGAAATTCACAATTTGCAGTTGGATGCTAAAATGTTATATACATATCCACTATCACAATAAATAAATTTTATTTCTATGAACCTTTGAAACAAGTAGAATTGAGGGATTCATGCAAGCTTTTCTCAACTGTTTCATGGAGATTACAAATAAATGTTCATTTTCTGACAACATATGTAAATTTTATCTGTCTTGTAACAGTAAACCATGTCTTAAACCAGAACAGATTACTAAATATCCTTAGAAATGAGGTCAAGGATATCAGGAGAGTTCATTCAGACACCGATGGAAGAAACAACTCATATGTATACCTATATTGTAAAGCAAATATAATGATTGCAGGATAAAACTCATATATTATCCAAATTATCCCTTAATATTATTGATTTTTATGAAAAGAAATCAATGGTTATATTAGTTTAACAGTCAATTAGATTATTATTAGTTTTTTTATGATAAAATAGAATTATTTTAATCCATTGTTAGCAGTGGTCTGATGAAACTATGTTTCCAATGAAGAACTATAAATATTTCATAACATCTTTATGTGATGACAGATTCAATATTGAGGGTTTATGCTGACTAGGCTTAACTAGATTTCATATTTTGCAATTCCAGCTTAAATCTTGTATAAGTAGTGACTTGCAAAAATCTGATGGTCAAGTAAGACTTCTAATAGCAACAGAAGCATACGGAATGGGTGCAGACTCACCAAACATACATCAGATTATTCATGTTGGACCACCTAATACATTAGAAAGTATGTGTATTTATTGAAAAAATGTTACTTGAGCAAATTGTTACCAAAACAAGATGCTTATTTGTGTGTTTAAATATCAGTAGATAAAGCATACACAATTTTTTTTCTAATATTCAATTAGTTAGATGAACCTTTTATTCTAATGCATTTTCAATAGTTTATATTGTAAATTGCTTCATAAAATGACATATTGTAACCATGGGTTGTGTGTAATAGGTTGTTATCGATATAGACTTGGCTTCTAAGCATCTAAATAAAACAATGAAGGAGTATTGTTTGACTTCGTCCTGTCGCAGACAGTTTATGTTACAATACTTTAACTTTAATATGGATCAAGGCAGCAGTAAGCACAACTGTTGTGATAATTGTTTGAAAAACTGTTCATGTGAAAATTGTATAAGTGGTTCTTTCCACCAAGTAGAAATTTCAGAAATAGCAAAAAACAAATGTAAAATAAGCAAGGCTAAAATAGCATGTGCTGAATCTATGCTAAGGAAATATTTTAATGCTGAAAATAGTATTCAAACATCAATGTGTGTTTCTGCTATGAAGACTGGCTTATCAGACCATCTTATTAATATCTTACTTAATGATATAAGTATTTATGCATCTGAGGACTCTCTTAAAAGGAATTTTCCAGACCTTGAGAGACATTACATTGTAAATATTTCAGCTATATTATCTAAAGTAATTAACCTTGCAATCTAAATGTACTAAACTTTATGATCCTGATTTAATGGCAATTGCTGCTATTGGATGTTATGAACATTATTTTTTCATAACAGTGAACTCATCCTGGATTATATAAAAAATTGACATTACAAATCTATTTCATTAATAAACACACGTAATTATGTTATAGAAATATCATGCATGTTTTGTTACATACAAAATACACAAAGTGAACATTAACAAAATAATGTACAGTTTAAATATACATGTAGTATAGTAATAACCCAGTATTTCATTAAGTAGAAAGCTATGGCATAATTCTGTTCTTATGCCTATGAAACCATTCTTGTAACTCATGCCAATCAATAGTTTCTAATTGTGATTTTGTAATGTTAGAAAAGTGTCTAAATGCACGCCCTTCTGTATATACAAATGGATTTACTATTTTGAGGTCATTTGAGATAATTTTCTCTGCTTCCATATCACCTTTATTCTTGTGTTTTTTAGAACGAACAACAACTGCAGTATTTTTGTTCAACTGTTCACCAATTGCCTTAATGAATGGTAATGCTGCAGATCGATTCTTTATGTTTACATCAGTTTTATTGGAATACATGTGCTTTATATTTGATTTCACATCTTTAACAATCCACTCCATTTGCAGGTCTGCAGGCACATTTGTGTCAGATTTACCTCCTGTGTTTACAAAACATGCATGTAGAACCTGACAAGCCTCTTGTAAGCCTAACAAACTATATTGCTGTAAAAGCATTCTTAAAATTTCTAATGGATATTTGGCTTGCTTGTTCTTTCCCCATAACAATATCATAATAATTTTAAATAATGATAATATTGTTTGTCTATCTGGTGTTTTCAGCAATTGCAGTAAAAGTTTGAAAATGCAACCAACTTCTATAGCATGGTGAAAATAGTCCTTGATTTTATCATTTTTCATATTTTGTGATGGGTCTGTACTTTCAACAATAGGGATTTGTATAACAGATCCATCCAGTAATGTGATGCTCATCATTTGGTCCTCAACTAACAAGAAAAAAATATGTTTAACATTCAATATCATAATTAAGACATTTATATTCTGTAACTTTAGAAAATACAGAATACATCTCATATTCAAGAATTTCAATTATTTCATTATCAGCCAGATGGAATACCATAAATATTACTATAAATTGCTTTCATTTTTTTTTATTCAAATAAAAAATGATATGACTCCTTATATTGTATTATAATAATCTGACATTTAAAAATTTCATATTGCAAAAGAGTGGTATAGATGATAATATTAAAATGCCTGCAGAAAGACTGTTTGTGTTTTAAAATCTCTCTAAATAACTTCTTTTACTTCTAGCACTGTGAAAAAGATGGCATATTTGAGGAAATATATTAAGAACTTTATTTTATCACATTGTGTGAAATTTGTTTTGTATATTTTTTAGCTATTATTATGTCTATATTTTACAACCGTTTGTTTTTTGTTGTTGTTTTTATCAAATATTTTTTCTCACTACTTGATAACATGAAATACATCTATTCTTCTGTAAATGGCCGATTTCGCTCCACTCGCGAAAAGACATAAAATTTCTCTTACTCGTGAAAGATCTACCAGTCTTACCCAAGAAAGACCCTATTATTCTGATCTTTTAAAATAGGATGACTTACTAGAATTTAAACTGTCTATTGGGTTTTCACTGTTTCCACTCCAACAAGGGAAAATATACTGGTCGACCAGTTGACCTATTTTGTTGTAAACCCAGTATTTTTCTTCTTCAAAATTGTCAAAATGTCAAAATGTGGTGGAATGTTCTTTTTTACATGTAAATCCGCATTACCAAAAAAGTGCTTTCCTGCTTCAGCTATAATTGCATTTGTGTATGCAATTATAAAGTCTTTGTCAGTGTCATACGCTTTCATGACATCAATGTCAAATGAACTTTTGAGATTTCTTTCAACCTCGCATTTTAGGGTACCAAGTTCAGACATTCCATTTGGATTCCATAATGTGTCAATTATGCATTTGTCCAAAAAACTCATGCAAAGGTGAAACAATTCAAATGTTATAGGAAAAAGATGATCAAATTGTTTTGCAGGGTCAGGATTACATAATCTCAGATTAAATGCTCCTGAAAAACGCTCCCTTGTAAGTTGGTCACCTCCAATCTGAAATTTCCCTTGTCCTTCTTCACCTCCTATTTTGTTTACTAAATCTTCATAAAAATCAAGTATTTTTACAGTGTCTTGGTAACATTGTTCATTATATGGCAAAACAGGTAATGGTATGACTTGTGTTTTGTGAGAAAAGATTTTCGTGTCTGGTCTCCTCTTTTGAAAGAAGTATGTCATTTACAGACAAAAGTTCTAATGGAATCTGAGGGATGTTCGGCAATGCAAGGAAATGACGATCTGAAATGAGTGCAGCAGAAGCAAACATATGCACCATGTGCTATGTTGTTCATGAGTCTCTCTATAAACCCCTATGCTGAAATTCAAATTGTCACCAACAAAACGAACTCGCTTGTTTTTCTGTAATGCATCAATAAGGACATCATTAAACTGACCACCTAGCTGATTACATACATGTAGTATCCTGCTATAGGAGATGGAGACACCAAGTCTGTTTAATCTGTCATATACTGTTGTGTAAACAATGACCAAAATCAATATCTTTAATTCTTAACATATTGTCTAATGAAAAACTGAAATTATGTCCTTTCGGATATTTTGCTGATTGTTTCATGCCATGGCATTCATTCCATGACTGTTAATATCAATGGAGAAATATTTTTTAATTATATAAATGTCAGACTCCCATTTCATTCTATTCAGATAGTTTCATTTATTGCCATTGTATTATAATGAAGATTCCAGCAATTTTTCAAATACTACTTAGATACATTTATCTTTGAATTGTACAAAACATGATTGATTAATTGATTGAAAATGGTAAATAGCCTAGTTTTGATTGGTGCATTGTTTTCCTGGAATGTAGGTACGTTTTATTCATAATACATGTTTAAAGAAACAAAAAAAATAACATCAGAACATGTTTATTTAGGAATTAAAACATTCTACAACTTTAAATAATACAGGCTTTAGATTGCATGTAACAATTAGTTTAATTTTTTCTGGATAATATTTTCATATATACAAATAAAATAAGTTACAAAGAGTGATGTAACATGCATTAGATTTTAATTATACTCATGTTTTAAAAATATAATTTTTGAGTTTTGCTGGTTTGTCTTGCAAAATCTACAATTAATTGGAATTATACTACACTGACACTTGAACTGCTAAATTTAAAGTATGAACTTGTTGCAACAAATACCAAACAATGTATCATGCAGTAAGTTTAATAATAAAAAATACATGTAATTAGAACAACTGTGGACACAGACTGGCAAGTACTCATCATAATCTACTAAAGAAGCAAATTTGATGGACTAATAGCTTAAGCTTACAAAGTGTAAAGAAAAATATCAGGTGTTTAACTTCGCCTTCTAAAACCTATTTATATGTTATTTACGTTTTTGAAACCAGATGCGTTTTCTCGTTCATATCTCATCGAAAGGGCGACAGCCCTGAGATGAGATGACGAGAAAGTGCATCCAGTTTCATAAAACGTAAATAATCTGTTTATCGTTGTTTTTTAACATTGTGACATCACATTATTACTTAACGACGTCTTGACAGCGAGCTGAGATGGGCCCATCTCAAGCTAGTAGAGTGAGATGGAATAATATCGCACACAAAGATCGAAGGAAAATACTGCTAAATAGCGATTAATATATTTCTCACTCTAGGTATAGAAATATCTTGTGACTTCCTGTTGGTGAGACTTTGTTCTTAATGATTTTGTTTCTCTTAAGTTCGTTATACTTAAGAACAAGTGACAAAATGCGACACAATATGCCAGTCGAAAAATTGCCATTTTTTATAAATAAAGGGCTATAACCCCTAAGTGACCGAAGCAATATCGCTTGTAAACATTTTCCCCAAAAACTGTTTGAGTTATAGAATTGACGTCGTTGTCATTTTTTCAGAACATTTGGTGGAATGTTCTTTGTTAAATGTAAATAGTCAATACCAAAGTAATGCTTTCTGGGTTCAGCTATAATTGCCTTTGTGTTTGCAATTATAAAGTCTTTGTCTGTGTCATTAGCCTTCGAATGAAGTTTTGAGAATTCCTTCAACTTCGCATTTAAAGGTACCAAGTTCTGACATTCCATAACGTGCCAATCATGCATTTGTCCAAAAACTTTATGCAAAGATGACAAAATTCAAATGTAGTAGGAAATAGATGATTAAATCGTTTTGCAGGGTCAGGACTACATAATCGCAAATTCATTGCACCTTAAAAACACTGTCTTGTTATATGGCAAAACAGGTAATGTAAAGAATGATGTTTTGTGAGAAAAGATTTTCATGTCTGGTCCAGCAAAGGTTTAATGTACAGACTGTGCAATAAAAGCTAGTTGTGGTACATATTTGGCAAGTGTGTCCACAACAATTTTAACCATATCGTTTTGAATAAATACTCCTCTTTTGAATGAAGTATGTCATTTACAGACAAAAGTTCTAATGTAATCTTAGGGATGTTCGGCATTTGCGTATGCAATTATAAAGTCTTTTTCATTGTCATAAGCCTTCATGATTCATGACTTCAATGTTAAATGAAGTTTTGAGGATGAGTTCAACTTCGCATTTAAAGGTACCAAGTTCTGGCATTCAATAATGTGTCAATTATGCATTTATCAAAAAAAAAAAAAGAAAAATGCAACATAAAAAATTCCAATGTTGTGGGAAATAGATGATCAAATCTTTTTTTGCAGGGTCAGGACTACATATTTTGTGAAATCAACTCCTATATTTTTTACACAGACCCAAAACCTTCTTCCTACAAATTGTAAAACATTCCCTATTTATTATTTAAAGGCTCTTGATTTGCAACCTGACCATTTCAGACTTTTGCCATTTTTAAAAAGTAATATAATCCTGTTTTGCTTATTGCCTCTTAAAATACAACAGAAATGGAATTTTGCTCAACTTGCGAAATTTACAGTCTTATCTTTGTTGTATGAAATGTAGCAATAAATACCATAAAAATCACTAAATAATTTGTTGAAATAAAAAAAACATATTTTCTCTAATTATGAATAATGGAATCATGTAAAATAATAAATAAAATTGATACCAAACAATATATCATGCAATAATTGTTGCAAAACATCAATCAAAAACACAAGTAAGAAAAAAAAACATACATAAATTTTGTTCAACACAATCACAAAAACTCTTTAAAATCACCTTTTGATCACAAATACTGTTTAGTAGACAACAACCTACAACTCTTTGTAACCTGGAAAGTTCCTTGTTCCTTGTAAACATTATTACAGAGTAAACTGTTGCAAGTCTGGGTATAATTTGCTATTTCGTCACTAATTCATATGGACACATCATAGAATAGACTATTTTATAAAGTTCTGGAAATTTGTGTTCAAACTCTTCCACTATGTCCTTAATTTCCAATGATTTAAGGGAATTCGGATCTTTTCCCATCAAAACACTGGTGTTATGAATTCTGTTTTTCATACTGTCTGCCACTTTTGATGATTTATTAGCTATTATTTGTACTATATTTTGTTTCAAGGGTAACATGTCTAAAACAGTGCTAGCAATTAATTTAGGTCTTTTTGAATTAAGTATAATTTTCAGCCTAGCTATCTGTGAAACTGTTAAGGAGGAAATCATCTCGGCTACTGTAGAAGATTGGGATGGTATAACTTTGCTCTTCCTGATTTTATTTTTCCCAAGTTTACTGTTGTTTTTTATATAATTATGATCTGACAATGAGAGGTGAGCGAGAGGATCTGAAGGAACTTGTTGGTTATTATCATTATTTGGAAAAGTTGTTGGTAATGGTTGGTTGTAGTTGTGGTCCAACATTTCTGTATTTGACATGCATGCACCATAGTTGAATCATCATAATTCATATGTCAATCACAAAGTCCATATTTGTCTATGGGAAGCCCAAATATCATTCCCATCAAAATGTTATATACCAGGTGCATAATAGTACTATGTGACAAAGATTCTGTGTATGTTTCAAGAAAGACAACATACATTAAATGGACAAAAATCACTTTGTCTGCTACTCAGTAAAGGATCATACTTGCCTTGGATTTAACGAAATATCAGTTTGAACTGAGATGTCCTTGCTTTCCACCGATATTTCAATATATGAGTCTTCCTCCATTATTGAGAAAATTGTTTGGCAGCTGATAGCTGTTAATGAAACAATTTTACTTATTAAGTTCCTTAAATTGTCAACTGTTCATAGACATTACTTTATGTACATCTAAAACCCATGCAAATAAAAATGTCATAAAAGATACCAAGGTTAATATAATTTACTAAGCCAGACACGCTTTTCATCTAGTCATGACTCATCAATGGTGTTGAAACCTAAACAATATTTAAAAGCCAAATAAATGAGATGTTGTAGAGGTTTTATCCCCAAAATTCCAAAACATTATACCAAATTCAACTAAGGCTATCTACACCTTAAAAACAAAAACCTTAGAATTAAAATATTATTAGAAATTTCAGGGCAGTACATTTAGACCATGACTATAACATGTGTATTGCAGCTCTGGGTTTTTTGGACAGAATCATAGACTATTCCAATGAATGACATTTAAGGAATACTTTAAATTTCTGAACAGGTTATACAATATAATATGGCTTGGGTCTGTTTACGCCTAATAAACCATGAAGTGATTTATGAATGTTCTAAACAGACCCAAACCAAATTATATCATATAACATGTTCAGAAAAATTGAAATATTCCTTATAATTTAATTTGAGCTATAAATCTTAACAATTTTTATGGTAAAAATCATCGATGACATCATGGAACTATTTGAATTTTTACGGCGTAAGAATAGGTCATATGTCACACAAATTATATCTTATAATATGGATAGCTCGATTTGAATTGACCAATCAGATTTCAGCTCACAAAGCAAATTAAATTATTAATAAATACATCAATAATTCATTGTTTTTTTAAAGCTTTATATTAAATTACAATTAACATAAAAAGTAGCAAATTTTTCATGGGTATGAAATATTTCATTTTATTTTGCGTTTTCTTTATAGAGTACTAGATTGTCTTTGAATTTACCTTTACATGTATATTAACTCTATCTTTTTGCTATATATTATATACAACACAAACCTGATCTTTTGGTGCCTAATGATCTCTCCATTAATGTTGCACATTCTTCCCAATTGATGTTACCAATACTTTTACTGTCTGTATATTGAATTATAAATCTTTTTTCTGCTGGTGTCCAAGCTTTCCATTCTTTCCTGTTCTGTAATACATGTATTTAAATAATTTATTTTTATCATGTAAGGCAGAATATAAAATATAATTATGGTCTTATAAAGAAGAAAACATCCAGAATTCTCAACTTGCATGGCTTGTCTTGAGACAACTCTAGAATGTTTAAATTCTTAATGTCCACTGATTAAGGATGATATAACTGTTTTACTTAACAAAACAATCAACCTGGTTCTTTAATGGTATTTTTTCTTATCACTTTTTTTTTTAATTTTGCAGGCCATAAATTGTAAATATTAATATTGTTGACAGTCCACATGAGTTTCAGTTTATTGTGGTTATCGAGGGAAAGTCTAGTTGGAAGGCCAATAATACTATTGTCAATCTATTGTATTATGTATTTGTCAGTAACATACAACTAACAGATATAATTTACAATCATGTTTTTAGGTAATCCTCTTTCAAATATTTGATATATCCAGTCAAAGTTACTGCCTTTACATTTAATGATAATTTTTTCTGTCCATTTTTCGGGCAAAAAACATGTTTTAAGACAATTTAAAAGTATTATAGACTTACAGTTTTCCTACTGGTCCTATTATTTTTTTTAACATCAGGTGTAAAAAGCGTTGGACTGTATAAAGTTGAAAGTGGTCTCTTTTTCCTCAATGACTTTTTTGGAGTCCGAGGTGCAGGTGGTGATTTTACTGAATTCATACTGAAAGTTTAGAAGACTTTTATTTACAAAAATAATATTTATTAAATATGCAAACTTAAAGAATTACTTAAAAAAACCTGGCAATTCAGAATTCTAGTCATTTTGGGACAGACTTACAAAATTCAGTACTCAGTGTACTGAGCAGTACCCCGGTGCCAACTATATAATCATAAGTATTCTGTAAACAGGAGGTAGATGACTAAAGAGCAAAATATTTCTATACACCATATGGAACTATAGTATAAACCAATCATCAAAATGTCAGGCTGTTGCTTCCAGGGCTTTTTCTGGCCCAATTGAGAAATGCCTTTTCAGTTGAGTTGGGAAATTTTGTAAACTTTTTTTTTCTATGAAAATCATCAACACCCTTTTGAAACCTCTTAAACTGTTGGGGGGGGGGTCAGTATAATAATTAGCAGGAATGGGAGTAAGACTTATTTTTTTTAAGTCTGGTAGAACATAAATAACTCTATGCAGCTTTTAAACTGTAAGAGGAAACAGAACAAGTTGAATTTCCCATAGGGTTTAAACTTTATAATGGGAATGACAACCATCCTCTTTGTTGGAGGAACAATTATTCAGAGCACTTGTAAGTCTTAGAGTGTGACTTGGAGTACTGCCATAAGACTCATTAGCATTGTTTATAACACTGTAATTGTTGTCAACCAGTTTCATTCTATTGGCAAATTAAAAATATGCATCAGTTTTATTTTATTGCTGCAAAAGAATGCAAAAAAAGATATATGACAGACATGAATAAGATTGCACTTTTGCATTGGTATGATCACAAATGGATATCTGTTTGTGTTGGGAAATAAATTATCATTTATATTTTTGTTTGAAAGGTGTTTTAGACACTATTATTCAGCTATATCACCCTAACCTTCAGTACAAAAACTGGCAATCCTTCCTCATTTAAGATTGGAGTCTGGCACACCCAGACAGCAGTGACAAACATTCAAACCTACAACCTCAAAGACAGATCATGTGATTATTTGTAGAACTACCATGTGAGAACTATCTTAACCACTCGTCCACTATTTATAAAACATGAATCTATTTATATCTTGTATTATCTTTATGACATAAAATTTCATTTCCAATATTAGAAAAATTAGTCTTACCTGACCAGTTAGCAATATAAACTTTTAAGTGTAAAGTCTTGAAGTGATGATACACCGTATACTATCCCTCATCAAACAATTTGGACATTTTCAATCTGAAAAGGAAAAACAAAAACTGTTCAATTATAAGTTAGACTTTAGTACAATGGATTCATCATATTGACAGTCTTCTGTGGAACAACAAAAGGCTGAAAGAGATTGTGATTTTTTGTCCAGTGTACTTCCCATGTCATTTTAACACTGTACTACTGTGGTGCTTTTTTTTGGTATTTTTTTTAAGGTAATTGAAAAACTAACTTAACCACTCTTTCACCAAGGCCTCGTCTCATTTATAAAACATGAATCTTTTTATATCTTGTATTTTCTCTATGACAAATTCATTTCCAATATTGGAAAAAATTAGTCTTACCTGACCTCAAAACATACAGGTTAAATCTGAAATCATGATCCAATGAATATAGGTTATTTACGTTTTTAAATTTATTTCAGAAAATGATAAGTGGTAAAGTTTTAACTCCATTTTTTTAGACAAAGGGGTGTGACCATTTATTTCAGAACAGAATTATCAACTTTTGAAAATGTATTGTAATGGGCCGAGTGCCAAGAAGTCTAAATTGTTCAACTAAATGACCAGGTTTTATAGTAACCCAATACAGGTGTCAAGATAATTAGTGATATGTGTTATTAGTGCAATTGTTAATAGTAGCTTTGTATTTATATCTGTTATAATCTGCAGGCATGGAAATTAACTTTTTTACCCACATGAAAATTTTTGCTGTTAGTCTTTTTCTTTTTATAGCGAAAACTGAATTTTTGATAATTTTTAGAAGCAAAACTTTTTTTCAACATATCAGTCTTTAAAAAAAGAAAAATGTAGACCAGTTACAATTTTATAAGATGCTAATTTTTGCCTTTCTCCTATACCTGCATGCGCAATTATCAAGTATGCAGACACATTCGTATCTTAGCACTCGTAAATTTCGAACCATGCCATCTGTTATGTAAGCCAATAATTTAAAACAAACATAAATTAATATCTCGTTCACTTCTATTAAGATGCATGCTTATTTGTTCTCATTCTTTTAAAAGTTTTGTCCCAACTTCCATAAATTTTCGGAAAGCACTGTGATGTTTTAAAAAGGTCCAAATATAGTAAGACACTCCCCCCAAAAAATAGTAATTTGAGGTGAAAACTAGTAATGCTTATATTGAGTGTTAAAAAGCTTGTAATATATTGTAGATACTGCAAATGTTTGTTGTCTTTAATTTTAAACAAATACTAACCAAATGTACACATTAATTCAAGGAGTTCACTTCTTATTTTGGAACAGGAATCGGAAATGGCAGTGTAAAGATAATACACAGAGTCAAACAAAAAATAACGAAACAGAAATAAAAAAAAAATCAGGATTTTTGAAAAATCGTAAGGAATATAGTAAAAATTGTAATGGCGTAATATGGCCTTAAAAGTGGGGAGCCTTACGGCAAAATCGTAAGGGTAGGCAGGTCTGTTAATACAATCTCATTTCTTATTCAATTCAACAAAGTTACTTCTTTGTTAGAGAAATCACACATACAAAAATACACGTGATGCAAGAAATGTACAACACATGTGAAATTGGACCTTTTTAAAACATCACAGTACTTTCCGAAAATTTATGGAAGTTGGGACAAAACTTTTAAAAGAATTAGAACAAATAAGCATGCATCTTAATAGAAGTGAACGAGATATTACTTCATTATTTAAAACAAAAGGGGTTGGGGAATAATGTACATAATGTCTTTCAGTTTATGTTTTATAGGCATTGCTATGCTTTAAACTGATTACCAAAAAGTCCAAATTATTGCCTAATTGTGTTACTAGGTACCAAAGTTGAAAGCTTAGTTTTATTCTTATATATATATCTTCCGACCAACCATGATACTAGTGTTTTATATCGATAAATAGTGTAATTCAGATGTGTTATTGATTGTTTGTTTGGTACATTTTGTAAACATTTCTTCTCCTTTGTTTATTTTTTCTTTACATAAAAAGGTAGATTTTATTTGGAACCAGTTGACAATATATTTTAAATCAAAAATATATAATTGAGATGATATCTACTCAAGTAAACAGTGATTTCATTCTATTATTATTAACATTTGGATTTGAAATGGATTTTGAAGAATATTACACTCTTCTCCATTATTGAAAGAAAAAGAAATATCCTGACGATATATCTGAAAATAAAGAAAAAAAAAGATAAAAGTAGTTTGTCAGTGCCAGAAGTTTTGATGTTGATCTTGAGGAAACAGATATGTTATCCAGCTCAAATAGAACTCATGAAAGTCAACCAAAGTGTACATGTAACAAACACAAATATCCCCCATATAGTATATATGTAGACTGCAGTTCATTTTCCATCAAAGACTCGATCTGGTTCACGAACTTTGATATCCAAAAAAAAAAATCCTTCATGCACATCTACATATAATGTACTTACTTTATGCTAAGTTTCATTAAATTCCATCAAGCGGTTTAGGAGGAGTTTCGCTTACAAGGGATGTGGACAGGGGTATAATACATGAAGAAATCAAGTCTTTTTAAATGCGGAAATGTATTTTTTTCCTCTGTTTATGCACTGGATTAAAAAGTATTTTAAGTTTGGACAAAATGGAACATATGATAAAACAAGTGGAACAGTGTCTGTTTTTTTAGAAAAAAGGAGGAGGGGCCTATATTAATGAAAGGTACATGTATGTCAAGCTTTAATTGAGTTGTTTTTGTGGATAGCAGATGTGTATGGGTGTTCTTATTCGTCTGACATTTACCTAGGCAAAATCAAACAAGGCCAAAATTTTCTTTTAAAGTTATTATGATATCCACTCGAAATAATATAAACACAGACTACACAGATTTGGCAACATAATATAATATTCCTGTAATTCTTACCTTCACAATGCACAATGATAAACAGTTTCTACAATCTAGTTTAATTAGTATTATTGACTCGATCTTTTCCACGAACTTCGAAATCCCCGAATTTGAGACATACGACTATTATTGCAGACTGTTTTGCCATAACATACATTGTTTTTGCTTAAGGAAAGCTTTATGTCGTTTGTATAACATAGAAAACTATTAAAAGAAATAATTTGGCATCTTGCAGTAACTATATTGAAGCTTTACATTACATATTACGTCTACAGTCTGTAACAATACCTTTTGTGCAGACGAAATGTTGCCGCCATATTAGAGATAAAATGGTGGGCGCTACCGGTCTTTTGTGGATGGAGCATGCGTAATCACGCTAAGGCCGAGAACCAGTCTACTCACACCCTACTACTCACGTTGACCCTATATTTATGTTGAATAAAGGGCTTACTTCCTGGTGCCTCCGCGAAAAAATACCCAAATGTAGTATAAATAATACTACCAAGGGAATTTGGCCGATTGGATTGTTGGTACTTCATCACTGTAAATTCCGTAAGGCTAACTTAGCTTTAATGTACCCACACTGATTATGCCTCAACCTTGAAACCTAAACTAGAAATTAGTTAAATTTGTCTATCGGTGATTTGATTATAATTTAGAATCCAGGCACCAAAGGAAGCAAGTCTTTACACTCTTGCAATACACTGACTGTAGCGGTTAGCTAGGCCGCCCAGTGTTAGTTTGTTTACACGTGTTAAATAAAATGCACGTGTAGTATTCTCTACTTTTCTCTCAGTAGCATATATATATCCATTAAGTCCCGAGGAAACACTAGAGTCGGGTGCACTATATTGGTCAGTAGCATTATGTTAGATAGATATAGTATCCTTTCTCTAGGTTTTAACCCTGTTTTGAAAAAGAATTTGTTACTGAGGACAAACATAGCGAAAGTATACTTTTAGAGTGTGCAAGGTATAGTACATTATTAGAATTCATTACTGCACTTAAAGTAAATGTCAGTGTTAACCTGATAAGTGTGGTGATGCCATAATTACTAGCTATTGTCTTTGTAATCAATGTGAAAAATATCATTGAGTTGGTAATAAACATCGGATTTGAAATTAACATTTTAAGAGTTGACGTAAGTGGAAGTTTGTATTGGATAACAATGTGAGCTGAATTCATCCACTATAGAATATAGATTGTGTATGTCTTATTGTTTACGTGGTTTGAGAAAGGACGAAAACTAAAATAATATTAATTTTTCATTGTCCTGAAGACAAAACTGAGT
This sequence comes from Limnoperna fortunei, assembly GCA_944474755.1. Classification (NCBI taxonomy): domain Eukaryota; kingdom Metazoa; phylum Mollusca; class Bivalvia; order Mytilida; family Modiolidae; genus Limnoperna; species Limnoperna fortunei. The sequence goes on from OX104119.1 coordinate 4,632,363, forward strand.
AGTACAGTGGGAGTAAATTAAAAATACATTTAGTGTATGGGGTGTTATACTGTTTGCGTTGAATTGGGAAACATGTTTTGTTGTTGTTGATTTGTTTTTGTTTTTGTTGTTGTTGTTTTTTTGAGAGCTGAATCAATACATGATTCATCCTAACATAGGTATAATCCCATTATTATGTATAAAGATAAAAGGTAAAAGAAATTGAGTTTAATTTATTTTTAGCCTTTTAGTATTTAAAACGTAGCTGAGTAGGGGTTGGAGACTTTTTAGGATAAAGTGTTCCATTGTTTCTTGTTGAGAACAATGTTCATATAATTCCGAGTTTTTTACACCAATTTTGAGATGTTTATTTAAACCAATATATTCAGTTCTTAGCTTAAACAAAATTACTTATTGTTTCTTGGTAATTTTGGTATATTTATTTCAAAATTTACGTTTTACAGATTGAATATAACTGTCTGCCCTGTTTTGTCTCGTCCCAAAATTTTTGCCACATATTTTTCAAAACGGTTTTGCTTATAGTTTTGATATCCTCCTTGAATATGAGAACAGAGACATATATTTCTTTTAAATTTAGTGAATTTTTTGCCTCTGCATCAGCTAATTCATTTCCCTTTATTCCTACATGACTTGGCATCCATTATAGTATTACGTATGTTCCCGTTTTGACAAGTTCTGTATAGGTATATATATAATTTGACATTTAATTTTATTGAATGGACAGTTAATAGCCTGCAATGCTGAGAGAGAATCTACAAAAATAACCACATTATTTGGTCTAAAGTCCTGAATCCAATTTAATGCCAGAAAAATGGCTGTCAGTTGGGAGTGAAATACCGACACATGACTCTGAAGACGAAAATCCTTTTGATACCTAACTCTGGTACAACAAATGCACAGCTACTTTGACTGATGTCTGGGTCCATGGACCCATCTGTATATATTTAACTCGGCCCGTCTTCTTAGACAACATGGCACGTCTACTTTGATAACACGGCCCGTCTACTCAGACAACAAGGCCCGTCTACTTAGACAACATGGCCCTTCTACTTAGACAACTCGGCCTGTCTACTTTGATAACACGGCCCATCTACTTAGACAACTCGGCCCGTTTACTTAGACAAATGGGCCCGTTTACTTAGACAACTCGGCCCGTCTCCTTATACAACATATGCAACTCATTATAAAACAAAGTCAACGCAAAACAAATATTTTTAATAATACAACTTTAAAGTTTTTATAATGTCATCAGCACTACACACTCAATAAAAATATATAACATAAACAATAATAACAATTTCAAAAGTAAATTGGTATTAAAATTGTTATAAAACAGTGCATAATTACGTGATTTTAAAGTTTATTTAATAAGTCGTATGAAAGTCATGAGATAGAAAGGGTGCTTGACAACTTATATACCATCAATATTTGCATTTGTCGTAATCATATATTTTTTTTTAGATACAGATATTTTATTAAGCCAATTAATGGTGTCCAAACGCTGAGCGATTTACAATCAAAGAAAATAATAAACATATATAATTTGATTGATTCGAATGAACAAAATACCCACTAAACACAGTAACGTTCTTGTAATGTTCTGATAACGTTATCTTATAGTTCTGGGAACGTTCTGACAGGTCGTTTTGAGAACGATATTGTGTAGACGCCCACATTGGTTCTGAGAACGTTATGGAGTAACATTTTCAGAACGTTCCCACAACGTACCAAGAATGTTCCTAATGAACAAAAAAAAACATTCATAGAAGGTTTAAAGAACGTTATACATGGTTTTGGTTTGGTTCATAATGACCTTGTCCAATGTAAAAAAGACATGTTTTGCATTTGTATGCCTCTAGGCTGCATATTCAAATGTTAACACATTTGCATAATGTACTACATTGATTTAACAACAGAGAAAATTTTCCTGTTTAAGACTGGGCAGAACCTTTGATCAAATAAAATACTATCTGTATATTCATTATGACTGGTCAGATGGTCAGAACATTTTTTCAACAATTAAAACACAATCAACAATTATTCATGCTTACAGTAGCCAAAAAATACAACATCATGGCAAACAAAAAGATTGTCCAGGAATAGAATGTACTGAAAACACTCACCCAAATTAGAGTCACAAGGTCAGGTACAGCAGTAATAAAAAAATGAAATAATCAAAAGACTTGTGTATCTAAATCTACATAAAAAAGAATTGGTCGACTTAGTCAATGCTTTTGTGCCATTGTAAATAATATTTAAGGACATATAAATGCTGAGTGTGATTAAGACTTTGCTGAATGTAAGGCAAACACATCCACTATAAACAAAGACATTTTACAAGACACAAAGTTTATTATGGTAGAATACAAATCAAAGTTATAATTGAAATTTTAGTCATATTCTAAAAAGTTCTTATTAGTTATCCATCCATCCATCCATCTAATTCCTCTTAATCAGTAGTTTCTTCTTCATTGTCCTCTGCAATCTAAAATAGAAAGGGATTCAATATTATAAATTCATATATAGTTTCCTCACATGCTATTAATGTCAATCAGCAAAACCTGGAAAATTCTTCATTGTAATAAACTGACAGATGATGTCTATTGAAAAGGGATAAATAATTCTAATGTATATAATAGAAAACAACAGAATTACTTTTTTAGTATACTCTCTGCCAATCCTATTTTTCATGCAAGACTATAATAAAATAATTCCTAGAGACTCATCGAAATTTCTTGAAAAAATGGGGCGGGCGGGTGAATTATATTTCATTTTTTATCCAATTTGATGAAATTTTCTGCCATTTTAAAGAAATTGACAAAAAAATGAACATAATTTGAGAAAAAATCAAAATAAAACTTTTTCAGAGGATGAAAAACCGGGCGGGTGGGGATAAGAATCTAGGATATTTTGTATATTGGCCTCTAAAATGGTTTTGTGGCTTTTTTATTACTGCTTATAAATTTTTTATAAATTTGCAAGTTGAATAAAAAATATATTAACTGGTCAAAGCAACTTGGATCACTCAGAATATCATCTGAGCCTTCTTTGTTCAACAAAAAATGTGTTTGCTTTGTTACCAGTTTAATTGTATCTGTAGGGAAACAGTAGAAATGGTCATTGACTGGGGTTTGATATTTTTTTACCTTTATATTTATTTCCCCACTCTGACCCTATCCACTTATTTCATAAATATCATTAAACCAACTTTTTAAAAATAAAAAAGCTTAATTTGTTTGAAGTAAACTACATTGTATTAATTTGTTTTTGCTAAATAAATCTGTTGTTATACATAGTACCTTGAACTTAGATTCTCCTTGCAGGTGTGGCGCTCTCTTTAAAGTTTCAGAAATTGCCTCATCAATCATGGCATCAGTGGCATTGTTGTGGCACTTCTTGCATGACTCTGGAAAAAAATGGATTTAATATTTAAAACATAGGAAATGGTTGTGCTATTTTATGTTTATAACCACCTACATAATTTTTAAATATATAATAGGCATGTTTTTCACAAAGGAACACCACCCATCAAAAAAGAATATATCCAAAAACATATAATGCCCCATCTTGCAACATTCGGGACAGACAGACCTGAACACTATATGCCCCTACTTTCGTAGATGGGGCATTAAAAATAAAAAAGAATTGGACTTCCCCCCCAAAAAAAAGATTAATTAAAATTAAAAACAAGACAGAATTAATTTTGTGTGACGGAAAAAAATCAAGTACTTTTAATTTTATATACTTACTTTTAGTTACTTTGTATATTGCCTCAGTGTTTAGGGATTTTTTGGCATTTTCTGTTTTCTTGGAATTTTTCCCCTTTAAATTAAAATTTGACCATAGACTGTTCCCACCAACTCTCCTCAGATCAAGCCTGGTGGTCTCTTTAATGTCTTTGCCACCAAATAAGTGAACCTAAAAAAATCACATTAATTAGCTGTCAGATTAGATAAAAAAATATTTATTTTATATAATCAATCATGTCTTATTTTGTGCTAAATTTTAATTTTTTAATGTTTATGCCAAACAAAAAAAATGTGTGTTTCCTGTTTCAGGTCTGAAAAAGATAGAGTAGTCCTAGGTACAATTATAAAATTATCCTCCTTTGCAATGACTGCAAAATCCTTTAAGCAGTTTTGTTGTGAGGTTACCTCTTTGAACAGACAAAAAAGCTTTGTTCATTTGGCTACAGCTAGAGAACAAAACACTTGAACTATGTAACACAATTTATATTGTTGCTGGCAGGGATCACCACAGCTCAAAATCCAAGGGTGGTGCAAGTCGGACGATGATCTATTTCCTTATGCATAAATATTTTAGAGTGACGATTATTTATTCATGAGAGTGTTATCAGTCTTTGTTTTTGTTTTCCCACTTGTGTTTTTGCTACCAGTCACAATATACATGTATTTTTGTATTTAAAAACTTCACTGTTTTAGGAATAAAGTCAAACTTTAGTATGGAGCTCACAATTTAAGGGTGGAGGAAACAAATTCAAGAGTGGAGGAGCACCGCTCTTGAATAGCCTGTGGTGAACCCTGGCTGGTTTTTAAACAAAGTACACGTATAATGTATACATTGCAATATTTTGATTAATTTTTTATGGATTTCAACATACCAATTTTTTCTTCAGATAAAGAAGGTTCATCTTTGTCTTCTTCTACATACATATCATTATCATCATCAGAATCAATTATTGGGTGGTTGTCAATTAGGTCCCAATCAAACGTCTCATTTTCTTCATTTTGGATGTATTCTGGTTGACTAATACATGTACTTGTATCTGGTTCATGTTCATGCGATCTTACATGAACACATGCATGCATATCTTATAAAATGTTCTGTGTGTCATACGCTACTAAACTTTCAGTCTCATCTTCTGATTGCCCAAGTTCTGATGATTCATTTTTTTAATCTTCGTACAGCTCTAGCAGCTTGAATCCATTTCCTTTTGTAAGCTTTTCGACTTTCACTCATGCTCATGCAATCTGGAAAAAAGTTAGTTGTCAACAAGCATGTTTTCATGAGATAGGTTTACATGCACAAACCTATGTAAAAACATGAAAAAGGTCACCTAAAATTAAACATGCCTTTTAATCTTTATTTTATTTGGCTTATAATAAGACAAGATTATATTTATTGACCCCATCGCAAGTAGTCATACAATATAAGATCTCACGCTTGAGTATATTTTCATTTTATGTTTACTGATTTTTTGCTTTTTCTATCAATAATTGTTTTTTCTATTGATAATAATATTATTTACATGTATTTGCAAAACATAAAACCCTGACAGGTTCAGCAAATACAAATGAAAGAACTTATATGTGCAGCATGTTTCTGAAAAATGAAATAAAAAGTCCTTTAAAAAATGTTGAAAATCAAACATAATGCTAAGTCGTATGTTATATGACTACGTCCTTAGGGCATTATGTCTGGCCTGAGTGGAAGGCTTGGTGCTGTAAAAAATTTTAAAACTGAAGAATTTTTTGCTTCAGGCTAGAACCTGAAAAAGTTGTTGGCACAGACTATTTAGCTTTTTGAACCCTAAAAAGGTACATGTACATGTAATGTGTGACTTTATGCGTGTGTTAGAGTTTAACACCCTTTTCGACGCACCTTGGTCATATAGGGTGGTCATGATCAGTTTAAATGGAGGAAACCACTGACCTTCGGCAGGTAACAATTACTTGTGTGATTTTAAATCTAAATGATAATCTAGTGCATGCCTTAACCAACCAGCTATCTAGCAAACTAAAGATCGAGAGCTTTCATTGGCCTCATCAATTCTATAAAATAGACCATTTTGTGTTTATCAGCACATTATTGCTTTTCAATTTCTTGTACAAATGTTGGTGGCAACAAGAAATTGTCATGAAAATACATGTTTAATTTCTCATATTTTTTTATAAATTTTAGTTAATTCTTGCTGTATGCGCATCCATGTGACGCTATCTTCAATGTGTTGAAGGCGGTCACTACCCAGTAGAAGTAGAAGTATATTTTTCTCCCCTTCTGACCCCTGCAAAGCCATCTTCAACAGGTACATGTACATGTACCTGTAAAAAAAGGCTGAAAGGTGGCAGGGGTTGGATCCGCCTCTTAACTTGTAAGCTAGCTTGAAATTTAAGTGTTTTAAAGCAATATGTTTTATTAATCAAGTTGAATTGCATTGTGTACCTACATTTATGTGTACATGACAAACAAATCTGTGAGAGAGAGTATGTGAATGTCGTCTTTGAAATTTGAATTCGACGCCAAAACTTTAGGTTGACAAACTGAGCTTATTAAACGTGACAATATGCACTCAAATGAAAGTAACAATCATTCATACCTTTCTTCTAATATTGTAGGCCCGCTGTTTCCTGATTCTCGAACTTCTGGTTCGTCCTCGCAGACGCAGTCTCGAATTCTAATAGAAATGTTCGCCGCCTTAGATTTGAAAACAAATTTTAAAGGGAAGATCTTGTTTCGTAAACTGAGATAATTATGAGAAGTTTCAAGAAAATAAATACAAAAAATTAAATGAATATTTTGTGTTCCTCTTGTGGTTATTTAAAAGTATATAAAAGCGTGCAAATCACTTTTCTTTTAAAATATTACGAAACTAAATCTCGGCTTGGATTTAAGCCTTGTGCTACCGCCCTGATTTTCCCGCGCACGCTCAAATTCTAGATAATGTGCAGCCGTGTTTTATAATATATAATTGAATTAATATTTGAGTGCAATCTAGCATTTATGTCAAACACAGAAGTCAGAAGAACTGTTAAATAATTTACAATGCATTATACTTGATCATTTAATATCATTTTTCAATCATGTCAGTCCCGAACGTCCTATTATAGACTGTCACTCGGCGTGAAGATATATTTCAAATAATCATTTCTTTTATCAGTTTAAACAATGTCCGTACTGTTTAAATTAGAACAAAATAAAATACACATGCAAACATTATTCCGGATATGCACAACTTTCAGAAAACGTTATAAGAACGTTAGTTTTTAATCAGCTTTTAAGGTTTTTAAAAGACCTTGATAGAACATTCTACCAAAACCAAAACTTAAATCAAACGTTCTAAGAACGTCACAGCAGAACGTTCTAGGTAGGGTTTTTCATAACGTTACGACTGAACGTTTTAATAACGTATTAAGAACGATATGGTTCTGGAAAACCCGGGAAAAAACGAAAACGTAACGTTCAGAAACCGTTCTGTGTTTAGTGGGTACACAATACAACTACATGTACATTAAACAAGAACAAAACGAGATATAAAATAAAAGATATATATCATTGTTAGACCCGATATCTCACTGTGACCATGAAAGAACTCAATAGTTAAGGTCTTTCCCACAACAGTGGAAAGACCTTACTGTATTTCTTATGATTATTTTTGTTTCAGCGGCAGATGTCAAAAAAGTGTCTTGACGTATCGCTTTGAAACTTGGCACACACTTAACCGACACTACCTGGGCTCGACCTGAGTCACCCTGCGAAACCGATCTATTTTTAGAAACGGAGTTATCTCCCCAAACACTGTTTACCCTTGTTTTCAATTAAACTCATAAACCGTAACCGATATCAAAATTCTATGGTGTGGAAATTGTCACCTGATTCCTGACAATGATTAATCACGCAAAAAAATTTTTTTCGATCAACTTCCTGTTTATGCAATTTTGACGCGAAGTTTGTCGAAAGCGTCAAAGTTGTTTGATTTCCACAAAAGTTGGTTTCCAAGTAGATATGAGGGTTCTAATTACTTATCCATTAACACAGTTTTTTTTCGGTCCACCATTTTCAAAAATGACTGCCATTGAAATTTTGTTTTCAATATAACTCAAAAGCCATTAAAAATTGAAGCAGACAAAATATCAGAAAAATGTTCCTCTCATTTAGATCTACATTTGATATAAGGCTCAAAAACTGTGCGACAAACCGTTTTCGAGTTATGGTCCTTGACACGTTTCGGCTAATCAGTTTTTGGCGAATAATTTTTAAACCGTCAGAGATAATATAGTAAACATATGGTTTTTTGTGACCGTCATAACAAGCCCTTCGATTTAAGACCAAAGTCGAATTGTTATGGGCAGCCATTTTCAAAATGGCCGACACCGTAAACAGTTTTTATAGAATAACACGTAAACCGTACAAAATTGAAGCAGACAATACAAGGGAAAAATGTTCGTCGCATCGAAATGTACAAAAAATGTTCAGGTACGAAAGCGTAAAACTTGTCGTTTTTGAGTTATTGCCCTTGATTCGTAATTTGAAAATGGATTTTTGTTATTACTTTTTAAACGTTATAGATGATGACTGAAACATATGGTTTATTTGAAAGAGAATTAAAAGACCTAAATTTGATAACAAGAAATACATTATTCGGTTGAGTGGTTTCAAAATGGCGGCCAAAAACATATAATAAACTGCGTTATTTGTCAATAACTTTTATTGTTTGTTTGTTTGTTTGATGGTGTTTAACGCCACTTTCAGCAATTTTTCAGCTATATCATGGCGTCCAGTTTTTATTGGGGGAGGAAGCCGGAGTACCCGGAGAAAACCCCCGACCTTCAGTAGGAAAACTGGCAATCCTTGTCAATTAAGATTGGAGTCCAGTACACCCTGCCTGCAGTGAAAATCGAACCCGCAATCTCAGTGTTGACAGACCACGTGATCAATGGTAGACGAACTACCTTGACCACTCGGCCACCGAGGCCCCCTCAATAACTTTTAAACCGTTACAGTTTTTATAGTAAACATATTAGTTTTTTTGTAACCGATATGTCAAGCCCTTCGATTTAAGACCAAAGTAGAATGGTTATGGGCAGCCATTTTCAAAATGACAAAAACCGTAAACAGTTTTTATAAAATAACACTTTAACCGTACAAAATTGAATCTGCCGTAAATGTCAAAAAAGTGTCTTGACGTATGGCTTTGAAACTTGGCACACACTTAATCGACACTACCTGGGCTCGACCTGAGTCACCCTGCGAAACCGATCTATTTTTAGAAACGGAGTTATCTCCCCAAACACTGTTTACCTTTTTTTCCAATTAAACTCATAAACTGTAACGGATATCAAAATTCGAAGGTGTGGAAATTGTCACCTGCCTCCTGACAATGATTAATCACGCAAAAAAATTTTTTTTGATCAACTTCCTGTTTATGCGATTTTAACGCGAAGTTTGTCGAAAACGTCAAAGTTGTTTGGTTTCCACAAAATTTGGTTTCCAAGTAGATATGAGGGTCCTAATTAATTATTCTTGATCAAAATTTCTTTTCGGTCCACAATTTTTAAAAATGGCTGCCAAAAATAAATGCAGGGAAATACCTCACATTTGTTCTCGGAACAAATGCGTTTTAATTAATATTTTTATTTTTAGCATAAAGGGTGATAACTCTAAATTTGTATTTTAATATTTTTGTGTTCCATATTTCCTTTTGTTTTTCGATAAGAGAGTTCAGTAATGTACTTAGAATTGATATTGCCCTAAGGTTCTTCCTATCCAGGTATAGGTTGATCTTAGCATAATTTGGTTTCCAGTTTGTCATTTTTGGTTTTATTGTTCTATGCTCTGCATTTTCATATAGTGTTTTGCATTTTTAATCTTTTGGATAGAGCGCTTCTGATGAGTCTTGAATAGATGAAACGCGCGTCAGGCGTAGCAAAATTTATTGCCTGGAACATTGTTGTATTTTTGACTTTTAAGCTTCAGAGGACATGATCCAAATAAACTTCATATCATCTGAAAGTTTAAATAAATTCTGAAAATGTGACGCTATTTTTATTTAAATGAGGAGAACGTACATCCCCTAAGGGAGCGACATTTAAAAAAAAACATGAAGTTCATCTTCAACTGCGAATTTTTACATAATTGACTTACATATCTTCGGATTTTGTACCATTATACCTTCCTCTTTCGATTTCGATGTCATGACTACTTGTCTGTTTGCGAGATTAATTTCAAGTATGTTTCAGTCATAAAAATATATTTTTTGAATTTTCTATAGGTTCAGAATCAAATCAGAATCGTAATCAGAATCGAAATAACTCATGTCGTTTTAACATGGGTGAGTATTATATTCGTGATATATCGCTCGGTTAAAAATTTTCACGAAAATAATGGCGACTTATGTGAAAACGACAATAACTTATGGCATGAATGAATTATTGCTTACATAAACTAAACAAGTTTCAGCGTGTTTGTTTTTTGTTAAAATTGTATTTTACGCGCCTTAAATAAACTTTTCATCTGCATTATGACGTGCACTTTTTTTGTGCAAGTAGGGATATTCATATTGAAATATTGACCCTTTGGTACAACGAACCTTGCAACCATTGAACATTGTTAATACTGAACCTTCTGACCAACGAACCTTGCAACCATTAAACCTTGTTAACATCAAACCTTCGGACCAACGAACCTTACAACCATTGAACCCCGTTAACACTGAACCTTCGGAAAAACAAACCTTACAACCATTGACCATTGTTAACAGTGAACCATCGGACCATCGAATCTTGCAACACTTGAACCTAGCTAACACTGAACCTTCTTAACAACTAACCTTGCAACCTTTGAACCATTGTTAACATTGAACCTTCGGAACAACGAACCTTGCAACCGTTGAATCTAGCTAGCACTGAACCCTCGGACCAACGAGCCTTGCAACCCTTGAACCTCGTTAACACTGCACCTTTTTAATATTGAACATTACAACCATTCAACCTTGTTCAAACTGAAACTTCGGACCAACGAACGTTCCAACCATTGAACCTTGTTAACACTGCACCTTCGGAACAACAAACCTTACAACCATTGAACCTTGTTAACATTGAACCTTCGGACCAAGGAGCCATGCAACCCTTGAACCTCGTTAACACTGAACCTTTGGAATATCGAACATTACAACCATTGAACCTTGTTAACACTGAAAGTTTTGATCAACGAACCTTCCAACCATTGAACCTTCTTCACAGTGAACTATCGGATTACTGATAAGTTTCCCTTGTTAAGTTTTACGTTTGGGGTTTACAACAATTTGTTTAGGACTAATACGTTACTCTTGTGTAAAAGTGTGTTTTATCAATTAAATATTAAATAAATTATTAAGATGTGTTAATTAGTGAACATGTATTATGACGAAACCCGTAAAGTATTACAAGAAATGACGAAACAAAAAGAATATAAATGAGTTCAGACAAATATTTAGAGTTGATTATTCTTATATTCAGATGCTAAGTATAGTTGTTGGCTAATTATTCAAATTGAATAAATGTATAAAGACCACAACACGCAAAGAACACGATATGTGAAGTAAGATCTCCAAAGCTTTAACAATCTGGAGGCAGGGTGTGGGCGAGTCAATACTGAATAAGTCTCTTAAAAATGTTAATTTCTAGAATTTCTAATTTCAACATTCATCATATATTCAAGTTTTTAATCGTGGACTAGAAAAAAAAGGAATGGCAGTACTAGACAATTTAAATTGTGGTATTTGATGTTCGTCATTATTTCTAAGGTTATAATTTGTAATTCGACGGACGGAAAAATGTCTAACATATGGGAAGCCATATTGTTGTGCAGAGAATGAAACATGCCCAAGCGTTTATTCTTTCTACTATATTCTAAAGAATCTGAACCTGTTTCAACTCAGATTCATTTGCAGAACTTGGTAGACCAGTAACAATTCTTCCAATTAAAGTTTTTCCAAAATTTATCAATATTTTGTTGGCTACACCCATTCCATACTTCTGAAGAATATTCGATTATTGGATGATTAGGCTTCAATAATTTATGTTTAAAACAAATGATAGTTACTTTAATGCTGATCATTTCTTACTAACGGATTGCATGATGTTTTCATTATGTGTAAATGTGTCATTTGAATCAAACGTGTCACCCAAATGTTTGTGAGATGTAAGACATTCTAGAGTCTGATTTTGATATTGAATCTAAAAATCAATTTGCATGTCTCGGTTAGATATTATAGACATTACATTAGATGTTCGTATCTGAGTAACCACGTCGCTTTAGACGTTAACAAATGACGGCATTTTTTCATGAAAAACTGATTGTGTTTATAGTAAGGACTTATGATAAATAATGCTCCGTAATGATATAAGGAATTTCGGTAAACTTTCAGCATCATCAACGTCAGTAGTAGGGTGTGAGCTGTTTTAGTCAAGCAAACAACGCGTAGTGCTGTGGTGCTCCCAAATATGGGCATGCCCCGCCCCCTTTCCATAACGTCACCGGAAGTCGACTACCACGACAGTCCGATAGCATGAATCATCGCGCACCTGTCATAACGCGTGACGGTCAGCGAGATTTAAATATTTGAATGCACCAATCGAAACGCTCATTCCGGATGGTTCGACAGTAGGTTAGAAATTAATATTAAATAATGAAATGATCGCAATTTTATCATTAAACTATGATATGATCTCGTTCTAGTTATGTCTTCAGGGTTACATTTCTTTTATGGTCATTTACAATATTCCTTCTCTACAAAATTATTTTTATTATTGTCTATCTGTATATAAACAGATAACATTTTATTTTAAGCTTTATTATGTTTCTGTTAATAATTATTTTAATTATTATATTTAAAACATTAATTATTGATGAAACAATCAAATATTTCAAACATAGCACAGAGTCCTAACGCGTTACGGTCAGTTAACTAGACATTTAAAGAGCAGCGATACTTAATTATATTATCCTCTGATTACCCCTCAACGATGAATCTTTCACGGACATCTGTTTGATTTTAAATCAACACTATTCTTGTGGTATATAAACAGATACAATTTTGGTATTTCTGTCAATATTTTTTTAAATAGAATGGAATTAATTAACATTAATTTAGAATAAATTATTTCAAACGTAGCGACGATTATCGATCCGGTCGTACACACCTGTCATAAAGCGTTACGGTCAGTGAATCTAGTTTATAGCCTATACGATTAATCTTTCAATTAAATCAACATGTGAAACTTATCGTAGTTCTCATATTTACTTTTCTATTTACAAAACTCCTTCTTTAAAAAATTATGGTCTCTATGTATATAAACAGATAACATTTCATTTTAAGTTTTATTATTTCTTTTAAAAAATTATTTTAATTAAACGATATTTAAAACATTAATTTACAATAAATTATTTCAAACGTAGCGTCGAATATCGATCCGGCCCTGACACGTTACGGTCAGTTAACTAGACATTTAAATATTTCTTAATAGCAGCGAAGGTTGTGATGGGTGGTGGTGGTGGTGGTGGTGGTACGATGATAGAGATGACTTTAATTAATAATGACATATATATATATAATAGACGAATATATACGATAGTGTCATCGGTACAGGTCTTTCAATATGCTCTCTATAATAAACGGATCTCCACCAGAAAGTTCGGGTACTATGTCCTCCATATTAAAGTTCGTGTATTTGACTCATGATATTTACTATAGAGAAGTCATTAGAACTGACAAAAAAAGACAAACTTATACAAAATAGTCATAAAGCGCAGGCGGTGGTGGTGGTGGTGGTGCACGGTATCCATTACCACCACCACCACCCACCCACCACCATCACCACCACCAACCAACTTTACACTTAGATACTTTTGGAATAATAGCGTGTTTCCACTTGGACATTTGACCTTTTTAGTGCAAGTTCTATTTCTGTGCAAAATGTGTTTATCCTCTCTCATTTATATGGTTTGCTCGATGTTTTACGTTTTCGCGAATTGATTACGCTTATCCGGGTTTTAAATTTCTCAAGAATTTATTGATCATTTTCGTGAAGATTTTTATCTTTACCATTTCTTTATCCAGGTGTCATACTTGTTGCTTACCAGGGGGCAGGAGCCCCACTTTTCGTCAGTAGTCGCCGTAGCTTTGCATGGCAGGATTTTCCCATTCTGAACTGATAACAGCATATCAATTTCTAACACATAACCACTTCTGTAGTAATATCCATCTTTTGCCACGTTTCGTTTCTATGGCATTTATAAAACTGAACGAGTAGTGCAAACATTATTCATGTCACAAAAAGTATATGAGTGAAAATTCACCATATAAGTATATACCTATACTTAAACAGAGGCTCACAGAAGTATAGGCAAACTACATTGAAGTAGATAATTAAAATTAATGTACGGAAGAGATGAACCATTTTGTCGCAGAAAAGTGTACTTGGACATTTTAAAAGTTCGCGGAAAAATATAAGGCCATCTATGGTTTATAACATACATATGAAACTATCAAGAGAAAGATGATATGTTAAGGCGGCTATGTTGTAATTTTTATTATTGTATTTTCGTAATATAATACATGTAGATCGTTATTTGACACGTTACGGTTATCTCCATTCTAATGCTATAAGTAACTAAATTAATTGATTAAATGGGATTTTTTTTATTTACCGCAAATAACGTCGCTTAACTAACTTCTGACGGCATCAATCGGGGAACTGATTCCATGAAATTATTCACGTTGTCCTATCAGAATAAACGTTACATCAAAAATCGCATTAGAATAAGAAATATTTTATTGTGAATTGTATAGTATAATTCAGTGAACCAGTAACTTTTACATCGTGATATTATCATCTCCATGGTTTTAGATTCCATTGTCTCCGACATCCAATCAGAAGGTCTGACATAACAACGTTGTTAGTGTAACAGGAGGCCTATCTGCGTTGTAGAAGATAGTAGATATATAACCAGTCAAAATCGACTGAGCTAAAGGAGTACTTCTTTAGCTTACTTGGTTAGAGGGCTGGCTGGCAGTACTGAGATCCCGGGTTCGATCCCCGGTGGTGACATCTCGTTATTTCATGCTCTACCGTTACATTATGTTGTTATTGGCCATTTACGGAGGAGTAAGTTAATAGTAATGTTTTTACTAAAGTTTGATCTTAATTTAAAACGTACATGGTTGATATGGGTGTGTTCCATTTATACCTATGTCGTGATATATACATAATACTTCCTGTTCGATATAAACATTCGAATCTTTGTTTGTTGTCTATGAAATCGCCCTGTTACACTTTGATACAGACTCGTTTTTGTCCGAGTTAAACAGGTTGAAGTGTCCTAGTCATATTTTAGCAGAGGACAAAGCCTCACGTGCACCTCACAATAGTTTCTTCGGGTGACGTTCTTTCTTTGATTAAAATGTAATGGCATTCACCTTCCTAAATTTGCTTTCAGTGTTCCGAGTACTTTTATCAGTTATTATTCGGAACTCCTCGGACAACATCGTTTCATTTCCGGTACTAACAAAGTTTGTTTAAATCCTGTGAAACTTTCAAAAATCTACAAAATGCCGCAATATTGCTGCGTGCCGGGTGGCACCAACTTCGGGGGACATCTTTTCCCTGAGGAGAAAGATTTAAATTTGAGGTGGAGGGTCGCCATTAAGAGAAGAGACCCGAAAACGAAAGGCCTATGGAAGCCAGGAAAATATGATGTTGTGTGTTCCTTGCATTTTAAAGACACCGATTTTAGAGTTACAAAGTCGGGTTAGACCATTGCATACAAATTTTATGCAGTATTAAAGTTCAAATTATTCCTTTCACAAATAGATACAGCGTAATCCGACTTCAGGCTATATTTTTTCAGTTGAAAACGTGACCCCCTTTATAAGACATAGCCAGACCTTTTCTAGTTTATGTAGTTGCTTAATCAAAGTCCAGCACCTAGTTAGAATAAGATATTAAACCTTCATTTAGCTTAGGGGGACCGTCTACCTAAGGGTGAATTTCAAATGTGCCATACAGTTGTACAGGCTGTGTCAAAGTGCCACCTACAATGTATATATTGACTAGCACTGTACATACATGTAGCCTTGTAGGCTGTATCAGTCTTTATCTGTTATCAATGTGCCGTCCGACATTCTGTCATCAAGCGCCATTGGTTAGTGTACCTTACTAAAGCTTTTAATGTCATGAATGTTAGGGTCTCCTATATTGTAGTACATGTAATATATCTTACTATACATACATATATGTCACACATACATGTAAATATGATAATGTAACCCTCAGTCCACTACAATCCTGTGAGGAACATAGTGGACTGAGGGTTAAGTTATCGTATCTTATGTAGGTCAATATCAGCTACATGTAATACCTTCATGTACAACACTGTATGCAAACATGTGATAAACATGTACATGTAGTTAGAAAATATTCTGTTCAGTTTACACAGTGTTCGAAACTAAATTTTTTCTAGTATAGACATTTGCTCCAACTGCAGAAAATTTTCTACATACTCTATATATACTTTTCAAAATTTGGCATAGACCTGCTTGATTTATCGTAGACAATGTCTATCGGTCTACCACTAATTTCGAACACTGTTTACATACATGTGTACATTTTGTACATAAAATGATGCTCTAAAATAAGAATTTACATGTACAAGCTAAATGTTCATTGTAGCCCACCTCATAATTTAAAAACCATGGGCAACTGGCCATGAGCCACTGCTTGTTTGGACTCCTAGGCCTATTACACTTGAAAATGTCAAAACTACTCTCACAGTGGATGACTGTATAGATTGATTTTTTAATTATGTGTATGCATTTGTGATTGGAATAATATTAATTTTAAATCAATTGATAATTACTGACTGAGTGATTGTTGTGGTTTTATGCCTTAGCAACATATCTGCAGATATGCATGTACATTGTACATGTACTAGCCCCAAAAAATTTTCACATGTCCTGTTTAATGAATAAACTAGTCTTGAGCATTACAATTAATATGCTAGTGGCTAAATGTACAGACTAATTCAAAATGTGTACACTTGTATTCACTGAATTCAAGCAAATAATTAATAATGCATACTAGTACATGTATATTTGGACATATGTTACTGTTGAAAAAAGGCTTAAAAGGACAACAAACAATCAGAGATTGAATACATTACCATGATTTCTGACAGTGATTAAAAGTTATACATTTCATTGGATATGAGTTAGGGTTATTTACATATAAAGCCCCTGGTGGCATCTTTATAAATTTATGTAAAAAATAATTTTTATGTAAATTAAATGCACATAAACATGTGCACATACAAGCGATTCATTTGCAGTGTACATGTACATGGTACATGTATATGTATATATACACAAATGAATTCGCAATGTATACAATATAAGGCAAAATATTAAAAAACACATTTTATGTATCTGACAGCTAACTATAATAGTTTTGTCAAGGCTAACTTCTAGAGAAATTAGTAAAGGGTGTAACAACATTACAATGTACACATGTATATCTTTTATCATCCACCGTCAAAAAGGTCAAAATAAAATATAGTCTTGTTTCCTGCTTCAATTCATGAAAAATAGCTAATTTATTTTTAAAAATAATTTTATTGAGTTAATCTGTTAATGGGGAAGACAGATGGAATTTAACAGTCATTAGGGCAAAATGGTAATAAATTTTTGTTTAAATAGGGTGGGCTTTGAGGACAAAAAATTAGGGTAGGTACATGTAGTATAGGGAAGCAGGAAACAAAGATATACATTTTATTTTGGCCTTATGTGTTTTTTTTCAAAATTTTCTAAATTAATACATGTAATAGGGATTTTAACAAAATTACAGAACATATTTAACTGGAACACTTCTAAAATCAGCATTTCTATCATATGCTTTTAACCTGAAAACAACCGAAAGGATACATGCAATACCAGTTTCTAGTTATCTGATTGCTTAGTATTCAGATGGCAACATGCATCTATTTTGAAAAGAAATACCAAAAAATATTAAATTAATATGTTCTCCCTATGCCCATATAATGCATACCATTATGCTATGTCTCTCCCATGGTGACACATGTACATGTAAGACCGAAAATAAATAATTGTTTGTTTTCCATAACCTACCCTATGAAAGGTTGGTAGGTAGGTAAAATAATTTTTTATCCTGACAAGGTATCATTTCCAATAAACTTGACTCATTTACTTCATTGGAGCACAATTCCATTGATTTTGATTAGCCCCCCCCCAAAAAAAAAAATATTCTTCACAAAACAACAATATAATTTTTCACATTGAAGTGATTTTTTGGGGGTAGGTCGGATTGGGGAAACAAACATTTTTTTTAATTTTTGGCCTAATTGAAATGTTTTTTTTAATTCAAAGAGACCAAAGTGTTTTCAAATCTAGGTTCTGTAACCATTAAAATGCATAAGCATTGACAGTCTGTGCCATTAGCCCTATGCTCTTAGCTAGTGAAATTTGGTGAGGGCTAGTGAAAATTAATATAGACAAATAGAAGACAATTTCAAAAATTGGCTTTTCGGGCTAGTAGACAAAAAAGTTTTTGGCACAGACTGCATTGAATTTCACATCTTCTAAAAATGTCTAGGAAGAACATTAAATTATGAATACTTACATACATAAACCACAACATTGAAGAACCATGCACTCAACTGGCAAACACCAACATCAACATTGAACATGAAGAACATTAAATTGCCACAAACAAAGGCAGCACTAGATGTGAAAATTAATTTCTCGACATGCTAGCACTTCCCTCAGTTGTAACAAAATCAACAAAAATCAACATTCCAATCAAGTCACTGAAAAATAAACTAGAATTGCAGTCTTCCATGGAAGACTTATGTTGCCTGTGTTTAAAAATATTGGTAAACAGGAAGTAGTAATTTTTCGGGCATAAAATCACTTATGTATGAAGGTTCTAGACTACTCAAGAATTTGCAATATAAGTATTTTTTTTTTAAATCCAATGATAACAGAAAAATTTGTTCAAAAACCTTGTTAAAATGAAAACCTAGTTAATCTTTTATGTATTTAGTGCAAGCTACTTTTGTCCTCGTAATCAAACAGACTTTTTAGTCTTAGAAAATTAAAATATTTTTTGGCCATATTTTTACTGCTATAATTATGTAGCTGGGGTGGGTATGGCCTTTTTCGGGAAAGGGGGTTTTGCTATTTATTTTCAAGGGAATCTGGGAAAAGCGCCTAGGGGGAAATGGGAACCCGCATTTTATTTTTTGGGATGTGGGATTGCTATTTTTTATTTTCTAGGAAAATTGGATAATCAAATTATTTTTACGGGAATTTTGGAAGGGACCCCCTCCTTCCGTCCCTCTAGCTTGCACTAAATAAAATAACCAGTGGCGGATCCAAGGGGGCCTAGCCCCCTTATGGAAAAAAATTTTTGTCGATTATATCAACCTGACTGTGGTAACCTATATGAAAGCATTGGAATCCCACACAAGGGGTGTTAAGTTCATGAGGTCATTTTTTAATTACATGAATAGAATTTTAGTTTTTTTCTGATTGGTCCTTAAACTACTTTCAGGTCATGTTAAATCATGACAGTATTTCAAATTCATTACAATAAAGTTAATTCTTTCTGCTTGCACAGTAAAATGCTAAAAATAGATCAACAGAGGTCAAGCGGAATTTGATAGTGCACGGTTTTAGCCTAATAATAGAAAAACCAAGAGTGCACGGTTTTAGCCTAATAAATAGAAAAAGAGTAGAGTTTCTAAATTTTCTCATTTAACTCTTACCAATACAAATATACTGTTTTATTACTAGTAATGTATTTCAATATAAATAGTTTATAAATGTAATACCATTAAAGATGGGGGGACCACTTCCTATATGCATGATATACAAGGTGATGGAATGTGTCACTGGAATAGGTGACTCCCATTTTTCAGCTGTCAGATATAGGATTAGGTGGGAAAAACGTGAAACATTGTATATGATAATATAAGGTCACTTATTTACATCTTTTGTAGAAAAAAAGAAACCGAAAAAAAATTTAAAGTTTCACTTAAAAATATTAGTTTTGAATATTTTATAATTTTTTTTTACTTGTTGCCACTCTATTCGGCCTATCGGGGTATTGAGGGAAATCCTACCTTATGTTATAGGAGTAATTCTCAGCGGCACCCCCATATATTAGGTGTGGCCCCCGAGGTAGAATCCCATATAAAATGTTTAGTAGGAACATTAAACTCCCCTTTAAAAGTTAATATCACATTAATGCCTAATTATTGTTTGACAGGCAACTTGTAAACATGGGGAAAATGTGCTAAAATCGTGGAATATTTGCTAATTTCAAAGGTGGACAGATAGGTCTGTTTATAGCCGACAAGGAGGAAATTCACTATTCTGTCAATATCTTTTCAAAAAGTTATATCAACCTTTCAATTAAATCAGCTTTTCGTCCAGCTGTTGATGCACTTCTTGACGACAATTCTATTTTTAATTTGCCCACTGTCCATTGTCGATAGTCTTCCGCCATTTTCCCTATGTAAAAAGACGACGAGTTCCGCAGGAGTATTCCGAATAATAACTGATATTTTTTTATGCTTCCAACGACCGACGTGAAAGGTGAAATCCATTGATTCTGCCTCTAACGGGCACCTTTAATTGGTAAATAAAAATCTGTTCTGTTCTGTTCTTCTGCTCGTACAATGACTATATGGTATGTTACCGTATGTGTAAGAAACATTTGTTAATGTAATGAAAAATAAACAAAATGTGTCTTTAAGAATTTAACATTAAACGACAATCTGTGTTTCAAAATGACAACATTTAAAGAAAATTGGCAAGTAATAGTCTTTTGTAGCTGAAATGTAGGATAAAAAAGTCAAATGTCTATCTCAGTCGCATTCTAATGAAAAGAGCAATAATAGTTATAGGATAATTAATTGGGCCGAGTGAATATCCAAAATATGATCACGAGTGCCGCATAACGCATCTGATTAAACGAGTGCGCGGAACTTCTTCCGCGCACGAGTTTAATCTGATGCTTTATGCGGCACGAGTGATCATATTTTGGATATTCACGATGCCCAATTGATTATCCTATTTATTATATAGATCAAAATTGTTTTCGTAAAATTTTAATGCTTAATCCTAAATTTTATGAACGGCGGATGAATATCTGTATAGAACAAAACCAACTGCAATTTTGGCGGGAAAAGACCCGAGAGTGAAAATAAACGATAATTTTCACATGTGATTTACTATGATTTCTGTCACTCGGAAAATTCGATATTTCATCTCTATCTATATAATAATTATAGGATAATTAATTGGGCGGAGTGAATATCCAAAATATGATCACGAGTTTAATCTGATGCTTTATGCGGCACGAGTGATCACATATTGGATATTCACGATGCCCAATTGATTATCCTATTTATTATATAGATCAAAATTGTTTTCGTAAAATTTTAATGCTTAATCCTAAATTTTATGAACGGCGGATGCATATCTGTATAGTACAAAACCAACTGCAATTTTGGCGGGAAAAACCGAGAGTGAAAATAAACGATAATTCTAATATGACGTGCTTTAAAGGCTTTGAGAACACAACTGTGGTAAAAAAATGATTTATCTATGAGCAACACGCGCTGAAAAGGGCGTGTTTTAAATGGCTGATTCAATTATAAAACTGTAACTCCCACCGAAAGCTATTGCATATGACGTATAAATCTTATAAATAGCGACACGCGCTATAATTATCCGTTGCAATATATTGTGTGTTACATTGACGGAACAGCCAGTTTATGGCGGAAATGATGTTTTTTATACGTACGAGAATATTATAAATGTACTCTAATTGTCTTATTAGAATAGAAATAATTCACATGTGATTTACCGTGATTTCCGTCACTCGGAAAATTCGATATTCAATCTCTATCTATATAATAAATCATAGTTAGTTGACTGTTGAAGACGTAATGGCTAGTGTCTAGATAATGTGGAAGCCTTTTCATAGCGAGGAATCAGGTGGCACAAAGCCTCAATAGCGGGTCTATGGAGAGGTTGAATCCACGAGAAGCTAATTCAGAAACTTAGCATTTTCTACATTTAATTACAGAATTTTGTTTAGATAAAATTTAAGTTGAAGAGTAGATTTTTAAAAGATATTATATTTGGCCATAACGATGTTCAGCCAAAAGATAAGACAAGATAAGAAAACTTTATTCGAATTTCGCATCAACATAAGATCCTTTAACAAAATAAAAAACCTTAATAACATTAATAATAAAAAGCCTCTGCCACGCTTATCTCTATTTACTGCGGGACTACATATATCGTCTGCCTCTGATATTTTACATAAAAAGTAATGCGTTTGTACTTATCCGCCATGAGCGATATCAATGTTGTCAATAAATGGTGTGGCAGAGGTGATTGTGGTTGACGTAGGATACCAAGAATCCTTTGCGTGGACATTGTGCTCTAGCTTCCGTCTGGCTACGCCACTGCTCTAGATTCCGTCTAGCTACGCTACTGCTCTAGATTCCGTCTAGCTACTTCACTACTCTAGCTTCTGTCTAGGTACGTAACTGCTCTTGCTTTCATCTAGCTACGTCATTGCTCTAGCTTCCATCTAGCTACGCGACTGCTCTAGTTTCCGTCTGGTTACGCCACTGCTCTAGTTTCCGTCTGGTTACGCCACTGCTCTAGTTTCCGTCTGGTTACGCCACTGCTCTAGTTTCCGTCTGGTTACGCCACTGCTTTTGGGGCTTCTTCATCACTGTTATAATATATGCATTGTGTTTTTTTACTGTGTTTTACTTTATTAGTGTAAGGACCTCAGTGGCAGAGTGGTTAAGGTAGTTGGTCATCTACTATTGATCACGTGTCTGTCAACATTAGGGGTCTCGGTGGCAGAGTGGTTAAGGTAGTTGGTCATCTACTATTGATCACGTGGTCTGTCAACATTAGGGGTCTCGATGGCAGAGTGGTTAAGGTAGTTGGTCATCTACTATTGATCACGTGGTCTGTCAACATTAGGGGTCTCGGTGGCAGAGTGGTTAAGGTAGTTGGTCATCTACTATTGATCACGTGTCTGTCAACATTAGGGGCCTCGATGGCAGAGTGGTTAAGGTAGTTGGTCATCTACTATTGATCACGTGTCTGTCAACATTAGGGGTCTCGGTGGCAGAGTGGTTAAGGTAGTTGGTCATCTACTATTGATCACGTGTCTGTCAACATTAGGGGCCTCGGTGGCAGAGTGGTTAAGGTAGTTGGTCATCTACTATTGATCACGTGGTCTGTCAACATTAGGGGTCTCGATGGCAGAGTGGTTAAGGTAGTTGGTCATCTACTATTGATCACGTGGTCTGTCAACATTAGGGGCCTCGGTGGCAGAGTGGTTAAGGTAGTTGGTCATCTACTATTGATCACGTGGTCTGTCAACATTAGGGGCCTCGGTGGCAGAGTGGTTAAGGTAGTTGGTCATCTACTATTGATCACGTGGTCTGTCAACATTAGGGGTCTCGGTGGCAGAGTGGTTAAGGTAGTTGGTCATCTACTATTGATCACGTGGTCTGTCAACATTAGGGGTCTCGGTGGCAGAGTGGTTAAGGTAGTTGGTCATCTACTATTGATCACGTGTCCGTCAACATTAGGGGTCTCGGTGGCAGAGTGGTTAAGGTAGTTGGTCATCTACTATTGATCACGTGGTCTGTCAACATTAGGGGCCTCGGTGGCAGAGTGGTTAAGGTAGTTGGTCATCTACTATTGATCACGTGTCTGTCAACATTAGGGGTCTCGGTGGCAGAGTGGTTAAGGTAGTTGGTCATCTACTATTGATCACGTGGTCTGTCAACATTAGGGGCCTCGGTGGCAGAGTGGTTAAGGTAGTTGGTCATCTACTATTGATCACGTGGTCTGTCAACATTAGGGGCCTCGGTGGCAGAGTGGTTAAGGTAGTTGGTCATCTACTATTGATCACGTGGTCTGTCAACATTAGGGGTCTCGGTGGCAGAGTGGTTAAGGTAGTTGGTCATCTACTATTGATCACGTGGTCTGTCAACATTAGGGGTCTCGGTGGCAGAGTGGTTAAGGTAGTTGGTCATCTACTATTGATCACGTGTCTGTCAACATTAGGGGTCTCGGTGGCAGAGTGGTTAAGGTAGTTGGTCATCTACTATTGATCACGTGTCTGTCAACATTAGGGGCCTCGGTGGCAGAGTGGTTAAGGTAGTTGGTCATCTACTATTGATCACGTTGTCTGTCAACATTAGGGGTCTCGGTGGCAGAGTGGTTAAGGTAGTTGGTCATCTACTATTGATCACGTGTCTGTCAACATTAGGGGTCTCGGTGGCAGAGTGGTTAAGGTAGTTGGTCATCTACTATTGATCACGTGTCTGTCAACATTAGGGGCCTCGGTGGCAGAGTGGTTAAGGTAGTTGGTCATCTACTATTGATCACGTTGTCTGTCAACATTAGGGGTCTCGGTGGCAGAGTGGTTAAGGTAGTTGGTCATCTACTATTGATCACGTTGTCTGTCAACATTAGGGGTCTCGATGGCAGAGTGGTTAAGGTAGTTGGTCATCTACTATTGATCACGTGGTCTGTCAACATTAGGGGCCTCGGTGGCAGAGTGGTTAAGGTAGTTGGTCATCTACTTTTGATCACGTGGTCTGTCAACATTAGGGGTCTCGATGGCAGAGTGGTTAAGGTAGTTGGTCATCTACTATTGATCACGTTGTCTGTCAACATTAGGGGTCTCGATGGCAGAGTGGTTAAGGTAGTTGGTCATCTACTATTGATCACGTGTCTGTCAACATTAGGGGTCTCGGTGGCAGAGTGGTTAAGGTAGTTGGTCATCTACTATTGATCACGTGGTCTGTCAACATTAGGGGTCTCGGTGGCAGAGTGGTTAAGGTAGTTGGTCATCTACTATTGATCACGTGGTCTGTCAACATTAGGGGCCTCGATGGCAGAGTGGTTAAGGTAGTTGGTCATCTACTATTGATCACGTGTCTGTCAACATTAGGGGCCTCGATGGCAGAGTGGTTAAGGTAGTTGGTCATCTACTATTGATCACGTGTCTGTCAACATTAGGGGTCTCGGTGGCAGAGTGGTTAAGGTAGTTGGTCATCTACTATTGATCACGTGTCTGTCAACATTAGGGGTCTCGATGGCAGAGTGGTTAAGGTAGTTGGTCATCTACTATTGATCACGTGTCTGTCAACATTAGGGGTCTCGATGGCAGAGTGGTTAAGGTAGTTGGTCATCTACTATTGATCACGTGTCTGTCAACATTAGGGGTCTCGATGGCAGAGTGGTTAAGGTAGTTGGTCATCTACTATTGATCACGTGTCTGTCAACATTAGGGGTCTCGATGGCAGAGTGGTTAAGGTAGTTGGTCATCTACTATTGATCACGTTGTCTGTCAACATTAGGGGCCTCGGTGGCAGAGTTGTTAAGGTAGTTGGTCATCTACTATTGATCACGTGGTCTGTCAACATTAAGGGTCTCGGTGGCAGAGTGGTTAAGGTAGTTGGTCATCTACTATTGATCACGTGGTCTGTCAACATTAGGGGTCTCGATGGCAGAGTGGTTAAGGTAGTTGGTCATCTACTATTGATCACGTGTCTGTCAACATTAGGGGCCTCGGTGGCAGAGTGGTTAAGGTAGTTGGTCATCTACTATTGATCACGTGGTCTGTCAACATTAGGGGTCTCGGTGGCAGAGTGGTTAAGGTAGTTGGTCATCTACTATTGATCACGTTGTCTGTCAACATTAGGGGCCTCGGTGGCAGAGTGGTTAAGGTAGTTGGTCATCTACTATTGATCACGTGGTCTGTCAACATTAGGGGTCTCGGTGGCAGAGTGGTTAAGGTAGTTGGTCATCTACTATTGATCACGTGGTCTGTCAACATTAGGGGTCTCGATGGCAGAGTGGTTAAGGTAGTTGGTCATCTACTATTGATCACGTGTCTGTCAACATTAGGGGCCTCGGTGGCAGAGTGGTTAAGGTAGTTGGTCATCTACTATTGATCACGTGGTCTGTCAACATTAGGGGTCTCGGTGGCAGAGTGGTTAAGGTAGTTGGTCATCTACTATTGATCACGTTGTCTGTCAACATTAGGGGCCTCGGTGGCAGAGTGGTTAAGGTAGTTGGTCATCTACTATTGATCACGTGGTCTGTCAACATTAGGGGTCTCGGTGGCAGAGTGGTTAAGGTAGTTGGTCATCTACTATTGATCACGTGGTCTGTCAACATTAGGGGTCTCGGTGGCAGAGTGGTTAAGGTAGTTGGTCATCTACTATTGATCACGTTGTCTGTCAACATTAGGGGCCTCGGTGGCAGAGTGGTTAAGGTAGTTGGTCATCTACTATTGATCACGTGGTCTGTCAACATTAGGGGTCTCGGTGGCAGAGTGGTTAAGGTAGTTGGTCATCTACTATTGATCACGTTGTCTGTCTGTCAACACTGAGTTTGCGGGAACTAACTTTATTGTCTAAGGCATACACGACTCATGGCCGCCATATTTGTTTACGTTCAGCAGCAAAAAAAAGTAGTTCCAGAACAGTTGTTCATGAAAGTATGATCTTGGAAATATTGTTTTAAACACTTTTGACCAATTAAAAGTTACTATAAACGAAAATAAGATAAGAAATGGACGTATGTCCGCGTCGGTACGAAACCCACCCGCATTACCACTAATGTTGAATTTTCCACCGAGTCTTGGTTCTTTACTCTTTCTCCAATGTCAAGTACCTAAATAGATAACAGTTACCTTAATTATCTTTACTGATCTTTAATCAACTATATCAAAACATTCGATCACTTCAGCTCAAGTGCTCTACGTCAGATCAAGGGTCAACCCGGAACTCTCCTCTCAGTGCGCTGCCGCTGTATCCGGACAGGGAACCAGTTTTTTATCATCATGGCTACAGGTAGGAAAGGGAAATCCCGCTGTGTAGCGAGCGATTGCAATGATCCCAATAAAAAAAAGGATGCATAGTAGTTAATTAATTAATAATGCTTAGTTATTCCCAGCAATATCGTATTGAGTTCTTGATCGGATGGTATTTTTCATACATCATGTGGCAAAGAGAAGTTGCATCCTTAGTGGCCGAATAATATAAATGGAAACGTTAGTCAGTGTATGCATGTTATGTTTAGTTGCATAACGTTACACCATCACATGTACAATTAACATAAACCAATAAACCAAACTAATTGAACTCTCCCAGTCAGTTTTATTTAAAAAAATACTAATAACAAAAACCAGATAATATTAATAAACAAACCAAACACAGTGGGAGCCTTATCCCGAACAGTTGGCGAGTTGTCTTGAGGCGACTTGACTCGATTACTCACATTTTACTGGAAATTATCTTTTCTACAAAACACGCACATACTAGTACTGACTTTTACTTGACCACCCCGACTTGGTCTTGACTTTACATTAGTCTCGATTTGACTGAAAAGTCTGGAATATTCTTCTTTGTACTCAACGTCTCGTTATTGTCCAAACTAGTTGCGACCAGTCTAAAAAGATTTAACGAGTTTTAACCTGAACTAAACCCAGTCTCGCCCGAAGTCGATTTCACAGAAAGTCGTAAGTGTAAAATCTATCGTTAGTGTTGGAAGATCAAAGAAAAATGCACTGTGACGTCAGCACTTACGATGTATTACAATTACGAGTTTTTGTGAAAAGAGGCCGTAGTTGGTCTCATTATATCTGAATTAATAGTCTTGACCTGAATTGACCCAGTCTTAACTAGTCTCATTTTGTCTTAACCAGTCTTGACAGTCTGAAAAGACTGAACGAGTCTTGACCTAGTCTCGTAAATTTTCTAGCTAACCGATCTAAAAAGACGAAGATCCGACTAATTTCTGTTTCAACCGGTCTGAGACGGTTGAACAAGTGTCAACTAGTCTTTTTTATGTTTCAGTTAGATGCAAAAAGTTCCATCAATTTTTGTGTTTACATGTTTTATTTAAGTTATGTTTTTATAATAAAATAAACAAAAAGTCTAGATTTATTTTCGCAAAAACAGAAATTTAATCATTTATAAGACTGAAAGCA
Source organism: Limnoperna fortunei (assembly GCA_944474755.1). Classification (NCBI taxonomy): domain Eukaryota; kingdom Metazoa; phylum Mollusca; class Bivalvia; order Mytilida; family Modiolidae; genus Limnoperna; species Limnoperna fortunei. The sequence goes on from OX104119.1 coordinate 4,660,208, forward strand.
CCAAATAATAATCAAAAACAGGTAATGTATTAACATAGCTTTTTCATTAAATTGCATTGCAAACCTTTTTTACTATTTTTATATATAATAAAAGTTGTTGCATAGATCTAATTATTGTTATATGTTTAACAGAGTAAATCGAGCCTTTTATGCCATAAGACTGGGAATTTGATCTTAAAGAAATTATGGTTTTTAAACGTTCAATCTGACAATTTTATTGTTTACTATTTTTTAAAACTTCAACAGATATTCATGGTATTTTTAAACAAATGTTCATTTTTCAAAAACAGTGTCCTCTGAACTTATTAAACAGGTATTGGGCATTAAAAATAGTCGTTAAAGAATTACAAATAGCAAGTTTAAATTGGACATAACAAAGGGATACTAGAATGCAATTTTTGGGGTAAAATACAGTGGATTAAGCCACATACTCTTGCATTGGCAGCTACGGTCTTGACATTTTGGAAATGACGGGCGATGCTTTAGTGGAGCCAGTAAAAGGATATTTGCGACCATCATATCACCATTTGATGTCGGCAAATCTCCAAATACATTACGGTTATCTCCATTCTAATGCCACAGCAGTAAAAAACTAAATTAACTGATGTAATGAGAATTTTTTCATTCATTTACCAGAAATAACGTCTGTATGTTTATCGTGAAATTGATGCACTGAAATGATACACGTTGTCCAATCAGAATTGCCGTTAAATCAAGCACTGCATTAGAATTACTACTACTAGTAGTATTTTGATTGGTCTAAAAACAATTTTCGGGTCATGATCAATCTCAGCAGTTCTTAAATTACACGAAGAAAAGGAAATTTCTTTCCGCTGCACAGTGGTCAAGCTTAATCCAATATTGACCTGGTTCATCTTTATTTAAAAAAAAACAAAGAAAAGTACAATAATTGTTTTGTAACTACTAGTTCATGTCTGTTTTTCATGTCTGTTCCAATAGATCTATAAATTTTAATTTTAGTTCTCATTTAATTGGATCATCTGTAATTATAAAATATATTGTTAAAACTGTAAGAATAAAATTATTGATTTATTTATACTCTTCTCAATATTTGAAATGATGAAAATGGAATTTCAGGATTATCAGAAAATCAATTTCAAAATGCAGTATTAACAAAAATATTAAGGATAACCAGTATTACAATAATTACAAAATATAAGCATCCTATGTTTTTCTGATCAATGAAGATGGTTTTTTTCTTTCACGTATTAAAACAATTATTGACTGTCACTATGATACACCTCTACTAGCGGCTTGGTGAATATTACATTTTCACTGCCTGATAAATCGTGACAGTGGCCTATATCAAAGTCATTTATTGTACAATGTTGGTGGTAAATATTTTATTATTTTGGAATGTTACAGAAATTTGAACACCAATGCAATAAATATAAATATCCCTTGGCCTCGGTGGTTGCGAGGTTAAGTAGTTTGTCTACTATTGATCACGTAGTCTGTCAACAATGAGTTTGTGGGTTTGAGTCCATTGTGGGCAGTGTGTGTCCACCTCCAATCTTAATTGACAAGGATTGACAGTTTTCCTGCTGAAGGTTTTCTCCGTGTACGTCGGCTTCCTTCCCCCCCCCCCCAAAACCGCAATGATATAGTTGAATAATTGATGAAACATTCAAACAAACAAGCAATATATATCCCTAATATTTAAGTCCCTTCCTAGACCCCCCTAGAATATAATGGTGGCTTCCTATCTTCATGTATGCAGGTTACTAGTATCTGCATTATCCTGTAACAGTTTTTATACCCCTCCACACAAAGTTGCGACCGGGTATTATGTGATGCCCTCCGTATGGATATGAGTGTCCGTCCGTCCGTCTGTCCGTGCATTGGTGGTTTCCAGTGGATAACTTGAAAACGCGCCAACAGATTTTATTTAAACTTTAAATACCATAAAATGAAGATCAAGTTCAATTTTCAGCACAATCCAATTTGTAGTTTTCAACTTAGGCCAATTCAAGTTTTGTTTTGTCCACAGTTTGTGGTTTCCAGATGATAACTTGAAAACATGAATTAATGTTGGTTTGATCCTTGGTGCCTTGATGGTTTCAAGATGATAACTTGAAAACGCGTCAACAGATTTTATTTAAACTTTGCACACTATTAAATACCATAAAAGGAAGATTTTGCAACGTGGCGGGGTATCATTTAATGTCCCATGAAATGGCCTATTTTTAGTTCCTGAGATGTCAGTTAGTATTAATTCATCCTGAAAAGACTGGAATGTTAAAAATATTTATCCATTTTGAATAAAAAATTTTAAAAATCACATGTTAGTCACAAAATAAGTTTAAAGAAAACCATTTTGTTAGGGTCCTACCCTAAAGTGGCAGACGCCCTATAGTGATCAGTCTGTCGATCCGTAAGTTTGAAACTGATCTTGTCCGTTCTGTAACTTTTTTATCTTTTGAAGTAGGCTTTTGATATTTGGTATGTGGGTAGATAATATCCAAGACGATGTTTTGCATACCATGGTATATGACCTTTGACTTTGACCTCGAGGTGGGCGAGGCCCACAGGGATGGATACTATCTCACTGATATCTTGTTTAAATTTGATTTTGAATAGGAGTTTTTTGTTTTATCGCAATAATTGAAAATTGGTATTAATTCCTAAAGTTTGTCATCATATTTTTCAAAATATGAACATACATGTATGTGTATTAAAATGTATTAAAATGTTTTGTTTGTTTGTTTGAATGGTTCACCATCATTACGTCCTTTATTCTTTTCAGAGGCAATATTATTTCTCTATTTTCAAACTTTGCTTTAACAGTTTTCCACACTTAACTTCCAATATTCTATTTTTAGAGATAAGGATCTGTAATGTGACAGTGTTGGCCGTTTTGGACGACTGTTTGGTTCACCGACTGCATCATGGAATACAATACGATATCGCTATACCACCAGATGTTATTTCCAAGTAGAATAAAGTCTGCAATGCGTTGAAGATCAGCTTGAAGAAGCGTTGGACGTTTTTGTGCAATATTAGATGATATTATGGAATTGTCTTGATTTTAAAACTTGGGCCTGCTTTTGATGATGGATTCGTTCACCTACAGAGAAATTGTGTTTGTGGTGGATTGTAAATCATAGAACAGCATTGTAACAGACTGTACACTCTATCAGGTAATTTATCAGGAGACATGTATATTGGAACAAATGTGGCACAAAAAATAGTGAAAACAAAGATAATATCAAATGGTGAATTAATAGACACTTTCTCTGATTTTTATGCTAGAAAAATACCACAACAGCACACCATTAAAAAAACTGCCTGAGGAACAATATCAAATTATGGAGTGAGATCATGTTCTGACGAGGACAATGCCTTGTCAAGTATGGATGAAATTTCTGCTCGACTTGAAAGTGTTAAATGAACCAATACTAGTATTGCTGTAAAACAGTTAATAAAATTTGAAATTGCTTGCAAACTTAAATTGATTGATTAGATGTTTGCTAAATATGTCCAGCCACCAGTATTTCAGCTATTTTCAGGAGGACAAACTTAAATTATGACATTACCTAAGCGACATTCTCAACCACAGCTAAATATATATTTATGCTTAGTGGTATCCCAAATGTAGGACCAGTCATTTTTTTAAATAGTTTTCTTTAATTTCATTTTAATGGATGTTGATGTTCATGTCCTGGTATGGTAATATTTTTTTTGTTTTTGGTGGTAACTATTATTTCACACATGGAATTATTTAATTTGTATATAGTCGCATTGTACTTGTCCACTTTGCTTCCTTGTGTGTGAAAACATTAATACCTGTTGAATATGAAAAGAAAAAAGATTGTGTTGAAAATTCTGTACTTTTGCAACATGCTGCATTTCAACATTTCTAGAAACGCAATTTTATTTCTGTTTCAAGACATTTACCAAAGCTGTAAACAAATAACTAAGCACTTCATTTATATTATTTTTCCCTTATGTAAAAGCCACAAGAAGAATTTATTTAAATGATAAAATCTATTGCCAATATAGTTATCTATTATGGATGAAAAATTGAACTCCTAAGGAAGTTTATTACCAAAATAAGTAAACCATGTTGTATCAAAACCATATTTAAACTATTTGTCCTCATCACAAAGATTATGTGTGTTGAATATTTTATGGATCCAAGGATGTGGCGACACCTATTTCTAAAGTTGAAGTTATAAACATTCATGCTATCAACGTTATATTTAAGATTTTTAAAACCATTGCAAAATAAGTATTACAAAGACATTACTACTGGCTAATTTTGCAAAGTCTGACATGTCCAACAAGTTTTTTTCTTATGCAAGGTAAAAAATGGCCTTTAAAGTCCCATGTCAATTTATCATCACAATCTAAAAATGTTAGCAAGTTTTATGGTATCCGTTGCATTGCAATTTTTTCTTGGATTATGTTTTTTTATATTGCTCCCCCAATTCTTCAGATTTATAATATTTTTGTTGTATACATGTACCCTATAACTTGAAATATCATTGTTATAGATTTTAGACATCTTTAAATTTTACAAATATTAACTAATAAAGTTTTCCCTACTGCTTGGATGTTCTTAATTTTGTATCAAATATAGACCTAATGTCATACATTTAAGTGTGTTGATGTCGCTGGACAGCAAGTCTCTCAACACGATACAATGTTTCTCGTTTCGTATAATGCAACACTTTGTCACTGAATGTAATGTCAATTCTAACTACAATTAATGCAAATAATTGGATAGTAATAATTTCACAATTGATGCTGTTGGACATTGCAGGCACATGTCTCATTTCTGGGATGTTTGATGGCAAGTCAGATTCATTTGCCATTGCATATATGTAAAATGAAGATAACAGTCATCATGTGTCATGTATTGGAAAGTCTTTTTCATTTTTTTCAGCTTTAATTGATTTGAAGGTTGGAAATACCCCCCCCCTTTCTTTCTTTTCTACTAGCCCACCCCCCCCCCCAATTTGTCCATTTATGGAACATGCATGTTACTGTAACTTTATTTGCGTTACGCTAATACCCCAAAACCAAGAAGTTGTGTGTTAAACTGTTTTATTGAGACTTTGAGTTTGAGCTTGAGACAAAGTTTTGTTCAAATTGTATATGATTATAAACTGCATCAGCACTCCCATCTGTCATCATTTTGCATATGGAATATATTCGTTGTATCTAAAGACAATTGTACATATTATCAATTTCATATATTTGCAATGCACTTTACAACACTGAAACGTCGACAGCAAAATTGGCAAAATATTGCAGTCTCCCTATGTTCAGTCACAGAACAACGAAATTCGACGTTCATAGTACGAAGTAAATATCGGCTTGAATTTAAACAAAAGCTTGAAAAAGTAGCATATAGCAAATAATATTGCTTTGAACGAATTAAATCATAATTTTATAGGAGTATCGTTCGATGTTCGCGCAGAATAATTACAGATCTAAGTTTTCCTAGTTGGACCAGAATACTTCAGTAAATTAAAATCTTGATCATTGGAGAGTTTTTCTGGTCTCCATTTACGTCAGTACGTGCAACGTTGAAATAATATGTTTGTCATTACAACTCGAAAGCCTATGTTGGAGCATTCAACATTAATACTTGATTTCTTTATAGTATTAAAGTGGCGATTCCAAGCTTTTAAGAAAGCGCTGCCCTATTAAATTGTTATATGATTTAAATGCGATGCGATAGTTTTAAACATGATGGAAAGGTGATATTCCGTTTCGATTGACACAAATATTACATTTTATACGCGAATGACTTGAGACAAGATATTTGGGCAGCAGTTTTATTAAAGTATATCTTTTCCGGAGTTGAACAAAATTTATAATTGAATTATTATAAGTCGATGTCCAACGTAGACTTTCGCGGCGAACAAGTTCGTTATGTTGTTTTGTTTGAAAGGTCAAGTGATTACTTTCACTTTCATTATTTTCAATCTCAATGGTTACAATTGCAAATACATCATACTTGCATACAGTTAATTCCAAAAGTTCAAATCATAAAAAAAAATATTTCAGTTTATTACTATTGAAAGTGTAGATGTATATCAAAATGCAAAAAACAACAAATTCTAGCGCCTGGTTAGTTTGTGCTACTGGTCAGGATGTAAGTTTGCCGCGCCTGGTTATCTTGTGCAACTGGTCAGGATATCAGCTTGCCGCGCCTGTTTATCTTGTGCTACTGGTCAGGATGCAAGCTTGATGCCTGGTTATCTTGTACTACTGATCAGGATGTAAGCTTGCCGTGCCAGGTTATCTGGTTATCTAGTGCTACTGGTCACTATGTAAGCTTGCCGCGCCTGGTTATTTTGTGCTACTGGTCAGGATGCAAGCTTGCCGTGCCTGGTTATCTGATTATCTAGTGCTACTGGTCACTATGTAAGCTTGCCGCGCCTGGTTTTCTGTGCTACTGGTCAGGATGCAAACTTGCCGTGCCTGGTTATCTTGTACTACTGGTCAGGATGCAAACTTGCCGTGCCTGGTTATCTGTACTACTGGTCAGGATGCAAACTTGCCGGGCCGGGTTATCTTGTGCTAATGGTCTGGATGTAAGCTTGCCGCGCTTGGTTATATTGTGCTAATGGTCAGGATGTAAGCTTGCCGCGCTTGGTTATCTTGTGCTACTGGTCAGAATGTAAGCTTGCCGCGCCTGGTTAGTTTGTGCTACTGGTCAGGATGTAAGTTTTCCTTGCCTTGTTATCTTGTGCTACTGGTCAGGATGTTAGGTTGCCGCGCCTGGTTACCTTGTGCTAATTGTCTGGATGTAAGCTTGCCACGCCTGATTAGTTTGTGCTACTCGTTTGGATATAAGCTTGCCGCGCCTGATTATCTTGTGCTACTGGTCAGGATGTAAGCTTGCCGTGCCTGGTTATCTTGTTTTACTGGTCAGCATGTACGCTTGCCGCGCCTGATTAGTTTGTGCTACTTGTCTGGATATAAGCTTGCCGCGCCTGGTTATCTTGTGCTACTAGTCAGGCATTAAGCTTGCTGCGCCTGGTTATGTACATTGCATATCTAACTATGATTTCTACGTCACATGTACATGTGTGCGGTGATATAATTACTCACTACTACTTTTGCACACAAAAAAGGCTATTGTGATGATTGCCTTTGTAATTCTCGGTGATTTAATTGGATCTGACATTGTGTTTATCACAAATCGCTAGTATTAATGCATAATGAAGTTTTTTAATACTCTTTTATTACACATCTATTCATGTATATATTAAGTATCTCAAATTAAAAATAAATAACAAACAATATACGCAAACATGCATAACTACGGAAGTCGTAAGGGGACATGAAAAATGAGAAGATTTTTTTAAAATAAAAATTGTTATATCGAGATCTCTCGATAAAACATTTTATCGTTATGTCGAGATAACAATATCGTTTTCTCGAGATTACAGTATCGTTTTTTCGAGATAACGATCTATTTTCATCGAGATCTCTATATAACAATTTCGTTAAATCGACATAAAGAAATATTTATATTAAATCTCGATACAACAATATCGTTGTCACGAGATAACAGTATCGTTTTCACGAGATAACGACATCTTCATATCGAGATCACGATATAACGATATCGTTTTCTCTAGATAACGATACAATGTTTTATCGAGATCTCGATATAACGATTTTGTTTTATGGAGATCACGAATTAAAAATCTTCTTATTTTTCATGTCCAATTACGGCTTCCGTACATGCATTCATATAAAAACACACAAAAACAACGCTTAATTGGGTCGACTGATAATGCATGCTAAATGTGATGCTAACCAAAATCTCCGAGGAGAACACTGTATGCCCATTTACATTGCCTCAGTTTGTTATGTTATAGCTATTACATAGGGGTGGACAGGGGGTCCTTTTCTCCCTTCTCTCTCCCCTCTTTATAATTCTCCCTCTCAGAAAACCCTAAAGAAATAGAAAAGATAACTGAATTTTGATTTGAAACTGATATAAATTTTGGACATAAAGCATATTAACTGCTTTTACAAACAAAGCATGCCTAATGACACATTATGAACTGAGGTTAATTGGTGTATGGTGCCCCTTTGTCAAAAAATATGAGGATCATAAACTGTGACCGGTAGATTTCTGGAATCAGGTCACGAAACCTATTGGTAATCATTCAGCCAGACCTGTTTTCCACATAGACCCATAGTCCACCCAGACTTGCTGTCCACAGATATCTAGTCCTTACAAACCAAATGTCCACACAGACCAAAGTTCTATATAGATCTATAATTTACGTGCACTTCTAATACACACTAACACCATTAGTCCACATAGACCTATTTGTCCACAAAATAATATAGTGTATTTCTTAACTGCAATTATTGCTTTTATGGTCTCTTGTTAGCTTATCTGTGTAGTTTGAATAAGCAACCACATTAGAAAATCTTTAACAATAAGACAACCTTTCAGTTTAAAAGTTTTAGAAAAATTGTGTCACTAGTTTGACTGATTGACAATATTCTACACTAAAATGTACAGACAGCATTTAATATTTTTACATTTTGAGAAACAATTGTATTACTTAAAAATTAGTTCATGTTCAGGCCTAGATAACTAGATTCTCAAACTTAATTCAAATCTCAGACTTTTAAGTTATTTTTAAACTTCTAAACTACAATACAGCAACGTAACAATTCTCATGTTCTGATTAGCTAAATGGGAGTTTAAAATGAAAAACATTGTGCTTATAAATGGAATGTAAAAAGGATTATTTGCTGCTATAACATAAAGTGTCTGATTATTTTTGCTATTTTACTTTTGCGGCTATAGTTTATTTAACTTAAAAGGCAAAAAACATATACATCATCAACAAATTTTGCCATTCAAGGGCAATAACTCCAAAAAGAAGTCATCTGAAAATCTTGGAGCAAACGAGTTATTTTTGCAATTTAGAGTTTCATTCTTACATTTTAAGTTACAAAGCAAACACTGAAAATTTCCTGAAAAATAATGAGTAAGGGACACAATATACTATAGGGAGTAAATGGACAAATTTAGAACAATTAAATGATTTGTAGGCCTTGTCCTTCCGATTATTTTTTTTTATTTAAAGTTTTACTCTAGGAGTCGTCTGACGTTATTTCTAGGACTTGTTTTGCGGATCATTTTTGCAATTTACAGTTTCACTCTAGTAATTATAGCTTTCAAGTTACATGGCTAATATTAAACAATTCATAAAACAATTCATTAAAGGGCAGTAACTCCTATGAGAATTTATCATTATATAATTTTGGATCAACTTAATGATTTCAATTTTCTTGATGATCATTTTTGTAATTTCTAATATCAATATGTTTTATAGTTTTCTCTCGGGATTTTTCATTAGTCAAAATAGTGATTTATGGCGCTTCATACACATGTGGACGAGTAATACTGGAAGACCAATTAAAAAAAATTACAATAAAGGGGACAATTTGATGAACAAAAGAAAAGGAATTGCCGCAAAAATGTAAACTTTTCGAGTTTTGGTAGCCAAATCTCGGGTTAAAAAGTTCCCATGAGGTATCTAAATTGCGCGTAAGTTCAACTGCAGGAGAAGTACTAATAAAATACAGAAACTTGTCTGATATTAGCTATTCATTCTTAGCTTGCTTTACACGGGAGGCATATGAGTAGCATTTGATTTAGGGAGAACCCTCGTCTATAAACTTAGTTGTCTTGCATGTGTTATATTTGTACTTCAAAGACCACGACCATGAACTATTGGAATCCAACTTGTTGGAAATGTTCGTTTGTTTTCAGATTCTTGGGTTGCTATTCTACACAATTCCTGACAAACCACTAGTGTATTCAGTCTCCACGCAAAGGATTCTGTGTATCCTACGTCAACCACAATCACCTCTGCCATACCATTGGTTGACATTGTGAGAGATATATCTCATGGCGGATAAGCTCCGCGTACAAAAGCATTAATTTCAATGTAAAACTGTATCAAAAATGTTTAAAAAGACTATATAAAAATAAATAAGATCTCGTGCATTATTTTACAAATATCTTTCTTTGTTTACCAACGTCACGGGCAGACGACAAATGTAGTCCCGCGGTAAATGGAGGATGACGTGTGGCAGAGGTTATATCTGGGAACCAGTTATGTTCTCTGTGCCGGGGAGTGTATTGTATTGTAATGTTATCTTACAGAAATGTACCTCAAATGGTCCTTTTCAAAGTGTTCGGTTTTGGTACTGATCCTGAAAAAGCCAAGATGGCCATAACAGTGGAGCATAGAACACAATAGGCCATCAGACAAACAGCTGATTTTCATAAACTAATTCACTTATTTAAATTAAATTATACAGAACCGATATAAGGGTAGTTTTCTGTCATTTTTTTAATTTGTATTTATTGAAAATTCAACGTCGCTGCTACAGCCATTGATGTTCTGATTGGCTGAAATTAAAATAATCTTTCTCTGAAAATCTGAGTGACAAACTGAATTGTAGTATTGAAATTAGTTTCTTAACAAATAAGTGTTTGGCGCACATCCTAAATCCAAGATGGCCACCACCCTGGAACATATCCCCAGAAATACTTTCCAGAAATGATTTACCACATATCATGCAAGAAAATAGTGCCAAAGCGGTTCTCTACTATTTACAAGTTTTGTTGCTAAATGAAAACTTAAGAAACATATAAGAAAAGTTTTAAAGGCATTTAACAAACAAATTTGTGTAATGTTCATATCGATTAAAATGAAGTTTTGTGATAAGTCATGTGAGCATTACAGGCTTTCCATATGTAGAAATAATGATATCGGAATTTTTACAATTTTTCAATGTAAAAGAATGAACTTTATATTGTACCAGTAAACTTGGTACCCTAAGGATGATTGTGACCACGTTTGGAAAAGATTGGCCAAGTTGTGTCAGAGAAGAAGATTGTTTAAAAAGTTAACGGACAGACGACAGATGACGGACATCTAGTGAATAAATGATGACAAAATGAAGAGCCAGGGTAGAAAAACAAAAACTTACTGCATAGAAGCATAGTAAAAATTCGGATCATTTTGGATGCAATTTATCTCAAGATTAGCTGCATGGCGTTTTATGTAAATAATTTTGGTCTCTTTCAATTAAATCAACGAATTATAAAATGATTTCTCCTACCCGTTGCTCCTTTCTCCCTCCACTCTGCTTCATTCACCCTCCCCTCTGCTTCTTTCACCCTCCCCTTCATCCGTTCTCCCTGTCCCTCTCTCCCTGTCTCCCATTACCCTGTCCGCCTTTCATTACACAATTCTTCTTTATTATACATTATATGTAGATGTATTTACTCTGTGTCTTTTGGTAGCGATGATACACCTGGCAAGATTCTTCTGACGTCACATTTAGATGTACAATCTCTTACTTGGCGTCTTTTTCTAGCCACGACATGCCTGACAAGAACAATCATCTGACGCCACATTCCTTTACTTTGCATCTTGTTCAGGCATATTAATAGCTGCAAATAATATCCAGACGTCTCATGTACATAGTGTCTCGAATAATTGGCGTTTTGTTCTTGCCATGGCATAGCTGACAAGAACTCGTGACGTCACATGTACATGTATATTCTCTATCTCAGCCTGTTTCAGTTCTAGACCATTATATAAGATATTCTCTCTATTAGACCAAACAATGAGATATTCTTATCATGTATAAAAGGAAATATTCGAATATCACACACGAGTGAGATAAGGAATCTACGCGATGCTTCCCGCCATAATTTATCATTGATTCTATACAATATTTCTAAATCAGTAAAAATGTGTTTTTCATATATAAACTATTCAAAATTGTCTTCACACTTCATTTCCAATCTTGCTACGATATAGCTGACCGACTTCACAGACACATGCACGTCCACTGAATCGTTGTCTATTTCTGGCTTTAAGATAGAAGTCGCCTTTCTTCCGTAAATGACCGATGTTTGGTTTTGTTTGTTTGTTTGAATTTTGTTTAACACCACTTTCAGCAATTTTTCAGCTATATCATGGCGTCCAGTTTTTATTGGGGGAGGAAGCCGGAGTACCCGGAGAAAACCCCCGACCTGCGGTAGGAAAAGTGGCAATCCTTGTCAATTTAGATTGGAGTCGAACGCACCCTGCCCGCAGTGAGGCTCGAACCCGCAAGCTCAGTAATTGTAGACGAACTTAACCACTCGGCCACCGAAGCCCCCCCCCCCTCAATGTCCGGTACAGATGAGCTTACGCGCATTCATCTGTACTCGGTGTGCCATCCAATCAAGACGCATGAAACAAGAACGTTGATGGTTACATCCGTATATAGTGTGCGTAGTGCAGTGCGTCATATAAGTTTGGATTATTGGAGGAAGGGGGTGCCACGAGGATGAAGTATGGTGTCGAGTTTATATGAGGTGACATTTTTGGCCGCTTATATCAAAAGAATATCAAACGAATGTATGGAAAGTCATGTCTATTTCATGAAGTGATATTGTTTATATGTGTGGTAGGTTTTATTAATTATATACCGTATAAGTGGGTCTTTTTTTCAAGTGGGAAAAATTTTGCATTCATGTCAAATAACTGTGTCTATTACTGAAACCCAGAAGAATATTAGTATAAGTACCATACGTATTACAGTAACCACTGTTAGTTCCTCATATATTAGTGTAACCACTACAAATATTAATAAAACTGCCGCATATATGTTTGTTTGGATGTTGTTTAAAGCCACTTTCAGCAATTTTGCAGCTAAATCATGGCTTCTAGTTTCTATTTGGGGTGGGGGAAGCCGCAATACCCGGAGGAAACCCTTAACCTTCGCTAGGAAAACTGTTAATCCTTTGAGACTGGAGTCGAACGCACCCTGCCGCAGTGAGGCTCGTACCCACAATCTCAGTGCTGACAGACCACGTGATCAATAGTAGACGAACTACCTTAACCACTCGGCCACCGAGACCCGCCCACTTATGTCTGGTACGCATGAGCTTGCGCGCATTCATCTGTACTCGTTGTGCCTTCCAAACAAGACGCATGAAACAAGAACGTTGTTATGGTTTTATCTGTCAGTTGAATTTTCTCAAAATTATTATACAAAATAATGAAAGATTGTTTGCATTTTCAATTTTCAATAAAAAACCAAGAAAGATAGCTTATAAAAATATATTGAACATTAATTGTACCCTCAGTAATTCGTATACATGTAGATATTGCAAAAAATGTATGATTGTCAATAGGTTTGAGTGTCCCGATTTCAATAACTTGGGTAGAAATCTGCCGGTCACAGTTTATGATCCTCACATTTTTGTTGACAAAGGTGACCACACACCAATTAAATTCTATTGATAATATGTCAGGAGGTATTCTTTGTTTACAAACGCAGTTTATATGCTTTATGTTTGTAATTTATATAAACTTTTAATCAAAATTCAGTGATCTTGTATTTCAATGGAATTTTTAAGAGTGATAAAGAGGTAGGGAGATGAACGATGGGAGGAGAGAGAGAAGGGAGAAAGGAAAAGAGAGGGGGAAAGGAGCAGTAGGGAGAAAGGTAGGAGAGGGGAGCGAAAAGGTGTAGGGTTGTAGGATCAGTCCATTATAAGGATCGATCCAGCATAGGGATCGGTCCAGTATAGAAGTCTGTCTAGTATAGGGATCATTCCAATAAAGAGGAGAGAGGTACACACAATCAATCGATATGTTTGATTCACACACACACAAAAGGCGTCATGTCTACACTAACTTAATCGGAACCGCTCTTTCCAATATTATGGTCGACAGTATAAGATTGGTCCAGTATGGGGATCCGTCCTGTATAATAATCAGTCCATAAAAGGGATCAGTTAAGACATAGATTATTGAGAGCAGGTTCTATGCGAATTAGAACATGGTCAGACCTTATATGTGTCAATATTTTATACCGAGCGATAGCACAATTGCAATAATCTATTTCGATTCTAATATGTCGAATTTTTTTTAAATTTAGAAGCGGCTCTAAGACGACGATTTCAATTGCAATTATATTGTTTTTGAAACTAATAAGATATCTCGCGAAATAGTTTGTTAAAGCAAATAATACTGACATAAACATATATTTATTGAATATACGTACCTTTTGGGCAAAACATATTGTGAAATCTTAACAAAATTGCATAGTTCCAGTTTGAAACTTTCAGTTGAGCGTCGGAATTCTAATTGTGACATCATACCATGCTCTATGCTTATTAGAACCCTATAATGTGTTCACAAAGCGTATGAAGGACGTCATATTATAATCTAGTATACACGTATTTATCAGTCCTGTATATAGGAATCGGTCCAGTGTAGGGATGGGTCAAGTTTAGGGATCAGTCCAGTATAGGGATCGGCCAAGTATAGGGATCAGTCCAGTATATGGATCAGTCCAGTACAGAGATCGGCCCATGCAGCATAGGGACCAATCCATTATAGGAATTAGTCCTGTATAGGGATCGGTCCAGTATAGTTACCTCAAGTTACCTAACGTTGATACGAACGAATAAGAGTAGTTGTCTTCTTTATATTCGTCTCTGTATCATCTTAATCACTTAATTCGCTTTTGTCACTTCCGGTAATGGCATTGTAATTTGCGTTGTAGTCTCTAATCATTGGATGTTCTTTCCAGAGCTTGTCCAGTCGACTTTCAAATGCTTTTTCATTTGGTGCAGTTACTACTGATTCGGGAATGCTGTTCCATACCACAACCACTCTATTGGTGAAATCGTGTTTACGGATATCCAATCGAGTTCACTCATTCTGTAGTTTAAGTGAGTGTCCTCTATAGTAGTGTTTTTGTTTAATTGATGTTACCCTACTATCGTAAATTTCAGGATCTTATAAGTCTCTATCATATCTCCACGAAATCGGAGTGTTGGTAACTTTAAAGTTTTTAGTCTCTCTTCATATAATTTGTTTCCTAGATAGTTAAGCATTTTTGTGGCTTTCCGTTGAACATTTTCGATGGCATCAATGTCCTTCTTCGAGTATAGACTTCATTCGCTACTAGCGTATTCAAGTTGAGGACGTACAAATGCCTTAAATAATAAGCAGAATGCTTTGATAGTCAAGATATTTGTATGATCCCCTGATAATTCCTACAAGTTGATTAACTATGTTCACTTGGTTCTGCACATGTTGAGTAAATTTTAAGTTTGAGTCAATTGTTACTCTTATATCATTCTCATATTTGATGGTTCCCAATACAGTTCTTGATCCATGCTATATCTTCCGTCTTGGTTGATTTTTGAAGTTATTTCGTGGTTATTGGTAGGGCCTTACATTTATCAGGATGAAACCTGAGTAACCATTTCTCACTACACGTACATAAATTGTATATATGGTTCTGGACTGTAGTGATGTCATCATCGGAGTCATTAGATCGGAACAGTTTTGAATCATCAGCAAACATAAAGACATTTGAGTCCACACAGCCATGTAAGTCATTTATAAAGAAATTTGAGTCCACACAGCCATGTAAGTCATTTATAAAGACATTTGAGTCCACACAGCCATGTAAGTCATTTATAAAGACATTTGAGTCCACACAGCCATGTAAGTCATTTATAAAGACATTTGAGTCCACACAGCCATGTAAGTCATTTATAAAGACATTTGAGTCCACACAGCCATGTAAGTCATTTATAAAGACAACAAACAGTATGGAACCTAGTACAGATCCTTGCGGAATTCCACTAGAAACATCATTCTTGCCACGCAGAGAAGTTGTCGTATCTTTTCACTTATTCCGCAAGAGTGAAGATTGTTGATGAGACTTTTATGAGGGACCTTATCAAAAGCTTTCATGAAATCTGTTTAATGGAAAATACTGTTCAAACCTACTTTGTCTAGTATACTTGTCCATCGACCAAGAACTGTAAGTAATTGTAAGGACGTTGATCTTTCCAAACTGACTCAATAAACCATACTTGTTCATGTGATCAACAATTCTTTTCCGAATAAGCTTCTCCATAGTTTTACAAATAACACTCGTAAGGCTGACCGGTCGGTAATTTGCTGCTAGTTATTTATCTCCATTTTTGAATAATTGCGGTGATTTGGACTAAAGTGATCAGTTCAGTATGAGGATCGGTCCAGTGTAGGGATACCCAGTATAGGGATCGGTCCAGTGTAAGGATCCGTCCTGTATAGGGATCAGTTCAGTATGAGGCTCGCTCCAGTGTAGGGATCGGTCCAGTGTATGGATCGGTCATGTATAGGGATCAGTTCAGTATATCAATCGGTTAAGTATATGGATCTGTCCATAAAAGGATTGATCCAGTGTAGGGGGCGGTGAAGTGTAGTGATCGGTCCGGTATAGGTATCGGTCCAGTGTAGGGATCCGTCCAGCATAGGTATCTGTCCAGTGTAGGGATCGGTCCTGTATAGGGATCAGTCCAGTATGAGGATCGGTCCAGTATTGGGATCGTTCCTATATAGGGATCAGTTTAGTATGAGGCTTGCTCCAGTGTAGGAATCGGTCCAGTGTAAGGATTTGTCCTCTATAGGGATCAGTTCAGTATGAGGATCGGTCAAGTGTAGGGATCGGTCCAGCATAGGTATCAGTACAGTGATCGTTCGGTCCTGTATAGGGATCAGTTCAGTATGAGGATCGGTCCAGTGCAGGGATTGACCCAGCTTATAGGTGTCTGCCCAGTGTAGGGATCGGTTCGGTGTAGGGATCGGTCCAGTGTAGGGATCGTTCCTGTATAGGGATCAGTTAAATAGGGATAGAGTCAGTATATAGATCGGTTCAGTATATCAATCGGTTCAGTATAAGGATCTGTCCATAAATGGATCGGTCCAGTGTAGGGGGCGGTCCAGTGTGGGGATCGGTCCTGTATAGGGTTCAGTTCAGTATGAGGATCGGTCCAGTATAGGGATCGATCCTGTATAGGGATCAGTTCATTTCGAGGATCGGTCCAGTGTAGTGATCGGTCCAACATAGGGATCAGTACAGTATAACGATCAGTCCTGTAAAGGGATCTGTCCAGTGTAGGGATCGGTCCAGCATAGGTATCTGTCCAGTGTATGGATCGGCCAGTATGACGATCGGTCCAGTGTCGGGATCGTTCCTATATAGGGATCAGTTCAGTATGAGACTCGCTCCAGTGTAGGGATCGGTCCAGTGTATGGATCTGTCCTGTATAGGGGTCAGTTTAGTATGAGGATCGTTCCAGTGCAGGGATTGGTCCAGCATAGGTGTCTATCCAGTGTAGGGATCGGTTCAGTGTAGGGATCGGTCCAGTGTAGGGATCGGTCCTGTATTGGGATCAGTTCAGTATAAGGATCGACTCAGTGTAGGGATCGGTCCTGTATAGGGATCAGTTAAGTATGAGGATTTGTCCTTAATAAGGATCGGGCCAGTATATAGATCGGTTCAGTATATCAATCGGTTCAGTATAAGGACCGGTCCAAAAATGGATCGGTCCAGTGTAGGGACGGTCCAGTGTAGGGATCGGTCTTGTATATGTATCGGTCCAGTGTAGGGATCGGAGATGCTTTCACATGTAATACAGATCCCCATACGATGAAGTCAGAATGCGTTCGATATTTGATATTCAGACAATTAATAATAAACCATTTAATAAAGGATGAACTAAAAAAAATTATTTTCTCGTTCGAGGGTTACAAAATTGCCGTTTTGCACATTGTATAATCCGCGTAGCAGATTATATTAAATGTAAACAACGGAATTTTTCCTTCGATTGAGATAATATTTTTCGAAGAAAATACTTTAAATAAATTTAAACATGTGAATTAGCTCAACAGTTTATGTTTGTTATTTTACATTTTTTAAAAAGAGATCAATACAAATGTTCAGTGGAATAATATATGACTTTAAAGAGAGCGTGTCTTCATGAATAAGATTTTTTTCCATCCTCTGATAAAAAATATTTTCAAGCCGATCAAAAGTCACTATTTTCGTACATTTTTTTATTTATGTAAAGATAGAAGTAAAGAATCAAAGGACTTATCCTGTATTGATTTTTTATTTTAAACTTTTCTCTTTTCTTATAGGTTTTGGGAAGGAAAGGTTGAATAACATATTCAAATGTGTTTTACGTAGAATTAAATTAACACTAGTTTAAACAAAACTTCTCCATCCAATCAGTTAAAGCCGTAGTAAGAAATCGAAGAATGTGTCCATGGGACACAGATGCCCCCGCTAAATGAAGTCGCAAACAGGAAGTAGTTGTCTAAAAGTCGCTTAAGACGTACAACTTGTTATACTGAACCACCCTGCCAAATTTCAAATTGTTTTCATGTACATTTTCTGAGAAAAGCTTGACGGAAATTTGTAAACTTAATGCCCCCCCCCCCCCCCCGACATGTCGCCGTAGGGACATAAAAATAGTTCCAAAGCTCCAAAATCATATTTTTACACTTAATAAAATGTTCAGTCGGTAATAAAAATTTTCTACTTAGCATACTGGGACTTTACTGAGAAGATTCCCAGTGCTCGACCCACAGAGCTGCCAAGAGCATCCCAATCTGGCGTATAAGGGAGGCATTCTCTTTTGGGATGACCGTGGCTGTCAGGTCATAAAACGGAAAGCCTGGCCGCGAACCGTGGTGAGTTCCGTGTTTGGAAAGTGGCGACCCTATTTGCAAGATTACGACCCATTTTTAAGATTTCTAAAGAGTAGGCTCATTTTACCCGTTACAAAACAGCTAAATTCTACGTCCTTACCAAATGCTCCAAATTTTTCAGTGCATGGCAGTCAAAATTGTGTTCTCGTTGCTCCATCCATTTCTCCGTTGACTTGTTGTTTGTAAACTGTTTTCGCCCTGAATATAGCTGAAATATTGTTCGCGGACGTTAAGCAAACGATCAATCAATCAATCAATCAATCAATCAATCAATCAATCAATCAATCAATCAATCAATCAATCAATCAATCAATCAATCAATCAATCAATCAATCTATCTATCTATCTATCAATCCATCTATCTATTAAATAAAAACTTTTTTTGTAACATAACTGCAATTGTTTTTTATTTAAACGGACTAAAAGATAATACCAAGGATTTGATAAAACTCTACGGGACAAATTTTAATATCAAACATAAAAATTAAATACCCGCAAACGCCCAACTTAAGACGGACATTTCATCTTCTTCTAGTCTTCATGAAACTTGGTGGGACAGGTTGTATTTAATTGCCATAAATACTGTCAACAGGAATAAGAGGCAGCTGAACAGGTTTTTTCTTATAAGCGAGCACAATAGGCAAAAATTGAAATATATCGAACTGGTCAAATATCAACTAACGGAGAGCGTCAGAACTCAAGACGAGACTTTCATCCTCTTTTTATCTTAATGAAGCATGACAGCATGTATTATATTGTTATAGATACTAACTAAATTATTGCTTGCTTCTTTGTTTGAATGTTGTTTAACGCCACTTTCACCATTTTTCAGCTATATAATGACGTCTAGTTTTTGTTATGGGAGGAAACGGGAGTACCCGGAGAAAAACCCGACCTTCGACCTTCAGTAGGAAAACTGGCAATTCTTGACAATTAAGATTGGAGTCAGATGCACTAGTAAAATGAATGAGGCAGCTAAACATGATTGGTATGTAGGAGAGCCCAGTAGTGAGAGATTAAAATATCGAACTGGTAAAATCTTGAAGTAGCAAAATAATAGACAAAGCAAACGAATCAACCAAAGTTCACCATAATATCTCAGGATTCAGTGTTGTCATGGTGAAAATATTGCGCTGTTCCATTCTGTGTCTGATGCCGCGTACCATATGAACATAAATAAAACTATTACTTTAATTTCGTATAATTATGATCCCAATCAGCTTCTAAAATGGCAGACAACTACCCTGGCAGCATTTCGGTGCGATTTTATTTGTCTCTTTTATCGATGGATTTCGATTTAAGCTGAGCTATACTGATTGGCAAAGACGGATGCCAAGTGATGAGAATAGGTGACATCAATCTTTGGGTCAAGTGAGCTTATAAATGTACAGCTTATATCGGCCAACTTGTCTTTGTGTATTTTAAAGTAAGGTGCTGAACTTTAACCTTTTTACCTTTGTATTATTCGTGCTAGATACCGAATAAAATTATAGTTCAAACTCAAAATCTAAGGGCATTATGATGCAAAATATCACAAAAGTTAGAAATGCAGAATATGTTAAACATTTCTAGAGGTAACAAGTCATGTCGCTTGTAATATGGAGAAATGTAAGATGTAGTTTTTTATGGCACA
The DNA here is from genome assembly GCA_944474755.1 of Limnoperna fortunei. NCBI lineage: Eukaryota > Metazoa > Mollusca > Bivalvia > Mytilida > Modiolidae > Limnoperna > Limnoperna fortunei. Next base: position 4,680,431 of record OX104119.1, read on the forward strand.
CCATCGCTGTCTTATCTGGTATTAGTTAAATATTTGATGGGAATGAAATATATATTTAATAAGATGCTTGTGTTCCATCATCACATGCTGAAAACTTAGGCTTTGTAGATGACTGAAATACATTGTATGCTCTGGTCCCGTCATTAAATATGATGTGGTTTCATCATTATCTCCTCTTGTCCCGTCGTTACATGATATGGATCCATCATTAAAGTGATGTGGTTCAATCATTTTATGATATGGATCTATCATTATATGGTATTGGTTTAATCATTCTATTATGTAGTTCCAACACTGGTTACATCAGAATATGCTCTACCATTATCTGCTCTGGTTCAATTCATTCTATCGTTATATGCTATCGGTCTATCGTTTTATGCTATCGGTCTATCATTATATGCTATCGGTCTATCATTATATGCTATCGGTCTATCATTATATGCTATCGGTCTATAATTATACTTTATTACCTGATACCTTATATAAATGTAATTTGGTATTTTTCACTATTTTCTGAATTTCTAAAAACGTCCACGTTCGCGAACTGTTGACCGGTCAACAGTTTAAACTGTTTCCCCTCGCGTGCTCTGACGTCATATAGGATTTCACTTGAAGCGAGCGGTGACTCAGCTCATTGGCTGTCGAGATTTACCATACTCTAACGAAGGCATAAAGCGTCTATTCGATCTTGATCATAAACCAGGCGTAAACATGTCAACAACTGAAAATACACGATTTTCTGACGTTTCTGATCCAAGACCTTCAAAATCTACTTGACATATAAAAACAGACATATAAAATGTTGGCGGTGTGACATAGTTAAGATTGTTAAATTGAGAAAATTCAATTATTAACATATTTGCAAAGTTTTTTACGATGGATTGTCATAACGTAGCATTTTGTTGCATTAAACTGCATCCCCCAGGTATTTGCCCATTTTTCACGGTAGTGAATCTAAGTCACGTTGTAGGTTTAAATGATCATTCCAGGATTTTATAGTTCTGTATAATAGACAATCATCCGCAAATAATCGCACTTGGGACTTAACACAGTTCGGGAGGTCGTTTATGTGACATAAAAATAAAAGAGGGCCCAACACAGTTCCCTGCGGGACACCAGAGTCGACTGTACAAGGAGACGAGGATATACCGTCGATGACAACACGCTGGTGTCGGTGCATGAGAAAATTTCTTATCCAGAGATTTGTATTTCCTCGTATTCCGTAATGTGAGAGTTTATGGAGCAGTTTACGGTGTGGAACAGTGTCAAAGGCAGAATCACAAGATCAATTTGTTCTTTATTATCATATGATTTTGTTATATCATGCATCGTGTTTATTAGCTGCGTCTCGCACGAATGACCACTACGGAAGCCGTGTTGTAAGTGAGTAAGAATTTTATATCTTTCAAAATGATTTAATATATTTTTGCATATAATATGTTCAAGAGTTTTACAGCAGACACTTGTTAACCAAACTGGTCTATAATTACTTGGTTGGTGTTTATTGCCCTTTTTAAATATTGGTGAAATGTTTGCATTTTGCCAGTCCGTTGGGAGTTCCCCAGTATCAAGACTTTGTTGGAAAATTGATGCTATTGCTGGTGCTAGTTCTTTTGCACATGACTTGAGGATATGATTTGGAATTTCGTCTGGGCCACTTGCTTTTTTAGTATTTATGTTTAATAAAAGTTTATGGACACCTTCTACTGTTATTTTGGGGTCCAACATTGTTGGATAATTTTGTCCTGTGATGTCAGGTAGTTCATCATCAGGGTTTTCCACTGTGAATACCGATTTAAATTGTTTGTTTAGTAATTCCGCTTTATCTACACTATCATGATATAAAACACCGTCACTCTTAATAGCAGCTACCCCAACATTGTCATTACGTTTAGCTTTGATATATTTCCAAAAAGATTTGTTATTACCTTGAATTAAGTTTTTATTTAAAGACTCATTTACGTATTTCCAATGGGCGTTTCGAATATCTTTTTGTAATTTGCTTTTATGAAGTTTGTAATGTGCCCAGTCATCCTGATTATTAGAATGTTTAGCTTTTTGATATAGTAAATGTTTAAGTTTTATGCTTTTCTTTAGTCTTGTTGAGATCCAAGGCATACTTTGCTTTTTTGATGATAGTTAAGACGGTATTTTGTCATTCATAATATTTAAAATACCTGATTTAAGTTCATTCCATTTGTTGTTAACGGATTCTTTCATGTTCTCAATTTTAAATGACAAGTCTTCCATTTTGGTGTTTATATGATCGTCCAATCTGTTTTATTATATTTATAAATTTTACGCCGTTTTTGTTTGTTATATATTGGTTTTATGTCAGAATCGGTCACGACTATTTCATGATCTGATAAACCTGGAGCTGTATCACTGTATTCTCATCTTCATCCAATCAAAAATTTTAATTTCCTCAGTTTAGAAAATTCTTAACACTTTTACTCAAACAGATGATGAGGTCGGGATTCACTGCATAGTTTTAGATTTACTTCCCTTGCACGTTTGATCACAAGACTGGAAAATTTCTGAAAACGAAAGTAGTGGGTTTTATTTCGTTGTTATTTGTCATATCATAGACGACACTGTATGAAACTACAGATAATGATACATTAAGGTCGGTAGATTCTTATTGTAGTTACGATCATATGATTTGTATCAAAAGTTTGTAAACGAGACCAAGGAATGTCGCACCTGTTAAGGCTGTTGCATACCGTATCCCGCAAAGGGTACAAGTCAAATCGGCACCAACAAAAAAGTCGATTCGGCACTTCGGAAGAGTCGGATCGGCATCAATTTCAGCACCAAAAACGGCACCTGTTAAATTATTTACTTTTTACAAGGAATGGTTTAAAAGGCAAATTTTAATGAAATCTTGATATAATAATTTAAAAATAAAAGAATTACTAATTATTTAAATTTACAACTGTAATTATTTTTGATAGTCGCATATATTACTGTTACATGTATATAAGAGAACTAATTTATATTTGTATAATGATATCGTTTGATGTTGCAGTTATTAAATGTTGTGAATATCATCAATGGTACCCGCAGGATTCGAACCCTCAACCTCTCGATTGATCTAAAGAAGTACATCCCTAACGCAACCGATTCATGCTGCATTTATCTTTTGCTACACTACACTCTCCCCCTTTTTCTTTTTTTGGGACCGCCTGCACCATCCCGAGCAACACACTGGTCGACTACTGTATCGTAATTTACTGCCGAGCCACACCTGACACTCAGAACCTCTTGGGCCCAGGGATTTTCCTGCCTTTATTTTGGGGCCGATATTCGGCCCCATTCCCAATGGCAAAAACCCATATTTTTCCCAATTATGAAAGTTACAATTCCCAATTCATGAGGTTTTGTAATCCGGTTTCTAAAAATAAATTCAATCACGCTAAGCCGAAATATTACAAACAAAATCAAAATCTGATTACTTCGCGAACATTGGTTTATAATTACTTATCCCGGTATCTTTAGTCATAGCGGCAACCAGTTTTATATTAGAGCTTGCTTGTTGTATACCAAACACAGATTCCGGTATAATATAAAAAAAAAATCTGTGATTTGGTAAGTCGCGGAACTTTGTTCAATAATATGAAAAATAATTGTATGCCGCAAATAAGACATATTACTTTATTTTTATGATGTCCAGTAATATGGGCTGTTTTTTAGTTCAAATTGCTTTGTCTAGAAAAGAATAAGTCAGAGGACATGGAGGAATACATTTGGAATGAAGCGTGACCCTGCATTAACGTTCAAAAATGTCATTACACAACGCGAAATACTACCGAAAAGGAACGATGACGTATTGTATCAAAACTAGGAAATTTTGTTTTTACAAAATTAAATATTGACCAGAGCCTTTGTGAATAGAAAATAATGAGTTTTCTTGCACCTCTAGACCCATCCATTATCGGCATTCAACCGAACCTTTGCTACCGACCCTTGTCATTTATTAGCATACGTATCAGGGTAAACTAAAATGCCAACGCCATGCACATTTTTAGAGTTTTGTATATCTAATTTAGTTCTTATCCAGTCATTTATTAAGACCCCAGAACAAACGAGAGTTTGCAACTCAGTTTCTATTTAATTCCACCAAGATTCATGGAAATTTTTCTCTTTGAGTATGATTTCAGCACAGTTGGCTACATATGTAAATTTTGATAATTTTTTCCAAAATATTTATGAAAACTGATTTGAATTTGTCAGTTTTCAGGTCACGCTTATAGATTCCATCTTGTCATTCATGACTAATTACATACTAGAAACATTTTCGTTAAAAACACTGATGTTTAAAAGCAATGTTTTCACTTTATTCATATTTAAGACTTTTCCCAATTGTGGAATTAACGTCGTAATTTTCCCAATTAACAGGGGCCCAGGCCCCATTTGAAAAAAGGTAGGAAAATCCCTGCGGGCCATATCCTTGCTCTACGCCAGTGCCCACGGCAATACTATATGTGCATCTCATGCACTGAAGTTGGACACCAAGCCAATTATTCACTTCTAGACACCATTCTCCGATACAGTAGTTGTTGCTCGCAGTGCCAATGTTGTGAAAATCATCAATGGTACCGGAAGGATTCGAACCCTCAACTAGTACTTCTGTGTTTGAAGTCAGCACTCTAACCGATTGAGCTAAAGAAATACATGTACTTCCCTAACGCAACGGATTAAGGCTGCATTTATCCTTGCTACACTACAGTAATCAGGGTTTTAGCTAGGATTTTTTAAGCATTAGTCACTTTTGCGTGCGACTAATTTTAAGATCTAATATGTGTGTATATTTTTTATATGTCTAAATGTATGCAAGATCATTAATTAATTAATTAATTAATGCGATAAACATCAATCAATATTTAATATTTTCTGGCACCATTTTATAACATATATTATATATTCAATGTAATATTGCCATAGAACATATATTTAAACAGATTGAAATAAAAAAACTTGAACAGTGTTTGCCAAAATATTCATTTTTGTTTATATTTAAATTTTTTGCAATAGTCGTTTTTAATTGGCATCGTATTTTGCAATCTCCGGCACTGAATTCATATCCGCTCCAAAAACCTATTGGTATTATTATTTTTTTTTGTTTCTCTGACTGGTTACCAGTAGTATTTTATCCTACGCTTAATGTGCAAAGTAAAATCACGCCGGAACCAGAGTTAACAAATGGCGCGTAACATGATAAACAGAGGCTGTGACAAAAAAAAATGACGAGAATGGCAATAAAATTAAAAGGAGACATTTTTTTAAATGACAGAGCGACTTCAGCTTCTCCTTTAATGGTCAACAACGCGACGTGGGACCACAATAAGATCGGCCGAGTTGTCATCCAACTGGTTATGCTCGATCGCGTGTGACGGTGTGTACACAGTGTCAGTAATTAAGTGATTAATTATCAAATAATATCAGGTGGCCTATCTCTTATATAATTACTTTGATTGCCTTGGGTCATAAACATATACCTTAGGTCAGATATTTGGATTTACCTGTGCCGATTTTGACGATGAAAATTTCAAAGTTTGAAAATGGAAGTGGCGAATTACGTTCAAAATATTTTCATCATTTCTAAAAAGGATTCACCAATTGCGAATGTGGCGAGCGCTAGCTAAATCACTGAGTAATGACTCTGAAGGTGTTGTTTTTATCCTAATTGATTTTTAAATAAAGATGAAAAGGCCCAAACCCAAGAGGTTTAATAAGGGAGAAATTTGAAAAAAATGGAAAATAATAAAAAGGATCTATCATCACAAAAATAATTATTACCCTTTTGAACACATTCTTTGTGTTTCCAGATGCACCGCACCAAAATACAAAAAAATAACTGATACTTATCTTTGATAAAAAATTTTAGTTCCTTTTTCCGATTCATATATAATTTTATAATGTTATATGCTACATAAGATATAAATAATTTGATTACCCGATGACTTTTTCTTTTGATTTCATAGGTCTGGTAACATTTAATATAAATTGTTAAATTTGCTTGATTTTTTAAGGATATGATAAAACTTTTGTTTTCTGTAAACAAAATCTTTTTAACTGAATATTACAATATATTAAGAACAGAATAGTTAAAATAATTATCAGGTGCCGATTTGACTACACTAGGTAATGATATTACCTCGCGCGGTTTTGACCAAGTTCCGATCTGACTAGTATTATCCGAAAAAACACTCGTCAAGTTTATAGCATGTTTGATACACATTTATAGTATTTATAGGGCGCACCACAACATATAAGTTTACTTGTCATGCTTGTAATCCAGTTATTATTTTTATACGTGTGGAGAAATATCCATCAGACTTTAAGATGGGGGGTCATTAGATGCAACTTTGCTTATCCAAGACCCGAAGATACCGGTAGATTCAGGTACAGGTATACTAGATGATGAATCCCATACATATGCATACCGCAAAACACTCGTCAAGTTTATAACATGTTTGATACACATTTATAGTATACATTTTAGTGATGGGAAGAAGATCATAGTTTTGTATCTATTAAAAATACCTATACTAAATGCCAAACCCCTTGGAAATCTTTGCTTGCATTATTTTAATTATTACATATTTTACCTTGTTATAATAATAACCAAGTAGAAAGCATTTAGATACCATAACCTTCCATGTTTTATACTATGATCAGTTGTTTAGTTGTTAGAACTCGTCCTTGAATTTTACCTTTTACAACAGGAATTTTACATAATATTATCACAAGTCAGGCAGGTTTGTTTCTAAAGGAACCTTGCGTTGTTTACTAAAGTTCATCTGCTTTTGTGCTGTTCAATGGTATTCAGACAAACCAAGAGACTATTCCCACCTTAACTGCAGACAATATTACCTGAAGGATTTCGAGTAGACAACAATCGATTGTTTCTAACATACACTTCCGTTCTTTTTTAATTCAAATTTTACTTTGGAAAATTGCCCTATCAAAATTAAAACATTGCCACGTGTCAAAACACTGAATATCTTGAGAAAACAATTGTTGAAATAAAAAAGTACCCTTCTTGATCTACAAACGGAGCATAAGTGGAACCTTACACAGTAAGCAGTTTTTATTCGTCACTCAAAAAACCCTCACCAAAATCATGAAAATACCTTCACTTGTAGTATAGTAAAAAATGTTTTTTTAGTTATCTCCCTTATTAAAAAAATAGGCTGTTCAACTGTCATATATGGGAGATAACTCTATGTACAGGAAGTTGTGATCTAATGAATCAGTTTCACGTGGAGAATTTGAATAAAAAAGAAAAATATAATTGAGAAGTTACACGTTCATTTAATTGGGTATTTTTGAAAGCCATATATCAGCAGTAAGTTTTCCAACAATTAGGGGTACGTATGAAAATAGAATTATTTTATCAACAAAAATTGCCTTTAAGGGGCAAGGCAGTTGAAGCACCTTCATGACCTTTGTCTTTTTAGCTCACCTGACCTGTAGGTCAGGTGAGCTATTGCCATCACTTGGCGTCCGTCGTTGTCGTCGTCAAATCATCAGTAAAATGTCCTCTACCAAGTTTGCACAAATCATGGCCTCAGACCAGCAAACATGGCCACCATGGCTAAACATAGAACAGGGGGGGGGTCAAAATACAGTTTTTTGCTTATAGTTAAAAAAGTATAACAGATACAGGAAAACCGAACGGACCTTACTTCTTCAGCATCTAAAGCTCTACAAAACACCCCATTAAGTCGAAGTTGTATGATGACTCCTTGTAGGAGTAATTGCCCTTTAATTGTCAAAATTGAGGATTTTTTTTTTGAGTTATTCCCCTTGAACTGTTTTTTTAATCGGTTTTAATTGATTTTTCAAAATCTTCTCCTCTGAAACAACTGAAAGTACTGCTTTGAAACTTTGTACACATCATCCGTCAAATGTCCTCAACCAAGTTTGCACCAACCATGACTGCAGATTAACCAACATGGCCACCATGGCTAAAAATAGGACGGAAAGGAGGGGGGTGGGGGTAAAATACAGTTTTTGGCTTAAAAAAGTGTAACAGATACACGAAAACCGAAGAGACATGCCTTCATCTGCATCAAAAGCTCTATGAAACACTCCATTGGGTTGAAGTTGTATGATGACTCCTTATAGGAGTTATTGCCCTTTAATTGTCGATATTGATTATTTTTGACATTTTTGCCTCAAAATCTTGAAAATTATTAGAACTATAGAAAAAGTTAGCATTGCTTAATTGTTCTGCTCTATGAGGGCTACAAAAATGACTTAAGGGTCAAGATTGTCTGATGAACCGTTTAGGAATTATTCTCCTTGAACATTTTTTAAATTAATTTTACTTGATTTTTTAAAAATCTTCTTTTTAACCAATGAAAGGACTTTGAAACATTGCACACATCATCTTTAGGATGTCCTCTACCAAAATTGTGCAAATCATGACACCTGACTAATGGAGCCTCTGTGGCCGAGTGGTCAAGTTAGTTCATTTACTATTGATCAAGTGGTCTGTCAACACTGAGATTGTGGGTTCGATTCTCACTGCAGGACGGGTGTACTAGACTTCAATCTTAATTGACAAGGATTGCCAGTTGTACTGCCGCAGGTCGGGGGTTCTCTCCGGGTACTCCGGCTTCCTCCCCCAATAAAAACTGGACGCCAGGAAATAGCTGAAAAATTGCTGAAAGTGGCGTTAAAACACCATTCAAACAAACAAACAAGCGTTGGCTTAAAATAGAAAAAATGAAAAAGGGGGGGGGGGGGTGGGGGGGAGTCGAGAGAGTTTTCGACCGATAGTTAAAAAAGTATAATAGCCTAAGTACAGCAAATTTGAAGTGAACCTACCTTCTCCTTCTAAGCATCAAAAGCTCCTTCTTATAGGAGTTAATTACCTTAAAAGGTCAAAATTAATGATTTTTCCAGAAGTGTTGGGCAATTCCTTATAGCAAAGAAAAGCTGGATAAAAAGGGGTTGTTTGGTTTCAGGTTCAGGTGAGCAATACAGGCTCCTGGGAGCCTCTAGTTTATCAAAAGTTAAATACGTAGTTGCACAGTATCATCAAAAGACATGTTTTTCTGCATAGATTATGTTGTCCTACATTTTATTCATATTTTATCATGTTTTTTTTTCGACGATTTGTTTATGGTCCTTATCCCTTAATATTTATTGTATTAGTTGCCTCCCGTAGACTCTAGTTTGTTTCCTTCTTTTGTTCTGTAAGGCCAAACAAAAAAATATGTGTGTTTCCGGTTACATAGAATTATAAAATAGGTAGGTAGGTGTTTTTTTTTTTTTTTGTTTTTTTTTTGGGAATCATGTTGGTTAATTAGTAATTTAATTTTGGCTTTTTGATCTTTATCTTTTATACCTGTGTAAAGCTTGTAATTTTCACGCAAGAATTTCCTATAAAGCCTTTCAAAGTATACAGTCATTAGATGAGCTATCAATTTTGTTACAAGCGTTCCGTTCACATGTTTACATTTAGCCGCCATTTTGGGGCGGAAGTATGAAAATAGAGCTAAAACCAGCAACAATACTTCTGGTTCGAAGTAACCTCCGTTAAAAATGCCAAAAAAAACTTTAGGGTCGGGATTTTGGCTTCAAAAAAATAGGTAGGGTCGGATAACCGGAAACACACATATTTTTTTTTTGGCCTAACTAATAACCATAACTGTTAGATATAAATGTTATGTTTAATAAAATAGAAATATACCCTTTTGCAAGATAACTAAAAAAACAGACTGAGATTGATGTATATGTGTGTTATAGTGAAAAATAAATTATTGAACACCAAAAAAGTTGTTGTATTTGTTATTATTTAATAATATGAATAAATTTCACATTTTAGAATAATATAAGAATGTTGGTTAACAAATAAGACACAGCCATATTTTTCTTAATAACAACAATTTGAAATTTTCAGATTGTTATTTCAAACTGATGACAAAGAATAAACTTTACATAACCGTTCGAAAATAATAAAAAAAAAATTATAGTAAACTGAAAAAATACAACAAGTGTTAGTATATCCATCAAAAAGAATAGGGGGGCATCTTAGCATTGGGGCATGAGTGCATTTTCTTTGTGTGCACAGATTTTGAATTAATAACTGGTCCCAGCTAAAATAAGCTAATTATTTTCTTTTATTAGCTCACCTGGACCGAAGGTCCATGTGAGCTATTGCTATCACTTGGCGTCCGTCGTCCGTCGTAAACTTTTTCAAAAATCTTCTCCTCTGAAACCACTGGGCCAATTTTTTTCAAACTTGGCCACAATCATCCTTAGGGTTCCTTGTTTCAAGTTTGTACCCAGGGTGTTGATCAACAGACAAATATGGCCGCTGTTACTAAAAATAGAACATGGGGGTCAACACAGGTTTTTGATCATTATCTAAAAAACTATAATAGCTATAGAGAAAACCGTTACTTCAAATTGATCAGCACATTAAGGTCTACAATAGTTGCTATTAGTGCGAAGTTGTGTATTGGCTTCTTGTAGGAGTTATTGCCCTTTTTTGACGATTTTTGACAAAATTTTTGGTATTTACAATATAACCTGAAAAATATACGAGGTAGAGTGAAACTGTAAATGGCAAAAATGATCAGCAATAAAAGCCCTACAATTCACTGTATTAGTCTGAAATTGTCAGATGACTCCTTATAGGAGTTATTGCCCTTAAATGGCAATTTTTTATGAAATTTTCCGTTTTTGTCCTGTAACTTTAAAACTATAACAGCTAGAGTAAAACTGTAAATAGCAAAAATGATCAACAATACAAGCCCTACAATTCACTGTATTAGTCTGAAATTGTCAGATGACTCCTTATATGAGTTATTGCCCTTAAAAAAGCAATTTTTTATGAAATTTTCCATTTTTGTCCTGTAACTTGAAATTATAGCAGCTAGATTGAAACTGTAAATTGCACAAATGATCAGCAATAAAGACCCTACAATTCACTTGATTGGTCTGAAATTGTCAGATGACTCCTTATATGAGTTATTGCCCTTAAATGGTAATTTTTTATGAAATTTTCCGTTTTTGTCTTGTAACTTTAAAACTATAACAGCTAGAGTAAAACTAAATAGCAAAAATGATCAACAATACAAGCCCTACAATTCACTGTATTAGTCTGAAATTGTCAGATGACTCCTTATATGAGTTATTGCCCTTAAATGGCAATTTTTTATGAAATTTTCCGTTTTTGTCCTGTAACTTGAAAACTATAGCAGCTAGATTGAAACTGTAAATTGCAGAAAATGATCAGCAATAAAGACCCTACAATTCACTTGATTGGTCTGAAATTGTCACACAACTCCTTAAATAAGTTATTGCCCATAAATGACATTTTTTTATGAAATTTTCTGTTTTTGTCCTGTAACTTAAAAACTGTAACAGCTAGAGTGAAACTGTTAATAACAAAACTGATCAGCAATACAATCCTTACAAATTACTTCTTAAGTCTGAAATTGTGAGATGACTCCTTATAGGAGTTATTGCCCTTAAATTGCAATTTTTTATGAAATTTTCCGTTTTTGTCCTGTAACTTAAAAACCATAACAGCTCGAGTGAAATAATAAATTGCAAAAATGATCAGCAAAAAAAGCCCTACAATTCATTTAATTGGTCTGAAATTGTCAGATGACTCCTTATAGGGGTTATTGCCCTTAAATGACAATTTTGTTATGAAATTTTCCATTTTTGTCCTGTAACTTGAAAACTATAGTAGCTAGATTAAAACTGTAAATTGCACAAATGATCAGCAATAGAAGCCCTACAAATGGTTGCTTAGTCCAAAAATTGCAAGATGACTCTTTATAGGAGTTATTGCCCTTTCATTATGAATTTGGACATATGAACAGTTTTTTAATTACAAATTAGTCTATAACACACCTATTAGTAGAGTAAAACTGTAAATTTCTAAAGTACCCTAAAGGACAATGCCTAAAAACTATTTAATTTTCAGAAATTGTCGATGGCACCTTATAGGAGTTATTGTATTTAACAAGTTTTTTGAAGAAATGTTTAGTTTTTGCACAGTAACTTAAAAGCAATAACAACTAGACTGAAACTGTTAATTTCAAAAATTTTAATATAGTTTAAGTCATTTGGATTCCAGGTAAGCAATTACAGGCTCCTGGGAGCCTCTAGTTATTTTTGTTTGTTGAATTATTGTGTTTAATGCCACTTTCAGCAATTTCTGTTATATTGTGGTATTCATTTGAGAAAGCTGGAGTACCTATAGTAAGTGTTGACGTATTCTGGAGAGGCTGGAGTACCCATAGTAAGTGTTGACGTATTCTGGAGAGGGTTTAGTACCTATAGTAAGTGTTGACGTATTCTGGAGAGGGTGTAGTACCTATAGTAAGTGTTGACGCATTCTGGAGAGGCTGGAGTACCTATAGTAAGTGTTGATGTATTCTGGAGAGGCTGGATTACCTATAGTAAGTGTTGACGTATTCTGGAGAGGCTGGAGTACCTATAGTAAGTGTTGACGTATTCTGGAGAGGCTGGAGTACCTATAGTAAGTGTTGACGTATTCTGGAGAGGCTGGAGTACCTTAAGTAAGTGTTGACGTATTCTGGAGAGGCTGGAGTACCTATAGTAAGTGTTGACGTATTCTGGAGAGGCTGGAGTACCTATAGTAAGTGTTGACGTATTCTGGAGAGGTGGAGTACCTATAGTAAGTGTTGATGTATTCTGGAGAGGCTGGAGTACATATAGTAAGTGTTGACGTATTCTGGAGAGGCAGGAGTACCTATAGTAAGTGTTGACGTATTCTGGAGAGGCTGGAGTACCCATAGTAAGTGTTGACGTATTCTGGAGAGGTTGGAGTACCTATAGTAAGTGTTGACGTATTCTGGAGAGGCTGGAGTACCTATAGTAAGTGTTGACGTATTCTGGAGAGCTGGAGTACCTATAGTAAGTGTTGACGTATTCTGGAGAGGCTGGAGTACCCATAGTAAGTGTTGATGTATTCTGGAGAGGTTGGAGTACCTATAGTAAGTGTTGACGTATTCTGGAGAGGGTGTAGTACCTATAGTAAGTGTTGACGTATTCTGGAGAGGGTGTAGTACCTATAGTAAGTGTTGACGCATTCTGGAGAGGCTGGAGTACCTATAGTAAGTGTTGACGTATTCTGGAGAGGCTGGAGTACCTATAGTAAGTGTTGACGTATTCTGGAGAGGCTGGAGTACCTATAGTAAGTGTTGACGTATTCTGGAGAGGCTGGAGTACCTATAGTAAGTGTTAACGTATTCTGGAGCGGCTGGAGTACCTATAGTAAGTGTTGACGTATTCTGGAGAGGCTGGAGTACCTATAGTAAGTGTTGACGTATTCTGGAGAGGCTGGAGTACCTATAGTAAGTGTTGACATATTCTGGAGAGGCTGGAGTACCTATAGTAAGTGTTGACGTATTCTGGAGAGGCTGGAGTACCTATAGTAAGTGTTGACGTATTCTGGAGAGGCTGGAGTACCTATAGTAAGTGTTGACGTATTCTGGAGAGGCTGGAGTACCTATAGTAAGTGTTGACGTATTCTGGAGTGGCTGGAGTACCTATAGTAAGTGTTGACGTATTCTGGAGAGGCTGGAGTACCTATAGTAAGTGTTGACGTATTCTGGAGAGGTGGAGTACCTATAGTAAGTGTTGATGTATTCTGGAGAGGCTGGAGTACCTATAGTAAGTGTTGACGTATTTTGGAGAGGCTGGAGTACCTATAGTAAGTGTTGACGTATTCTGGAGAGGCAGGAGTACCTATAGTAAGTGTTGACGTATTCTGGAGAGGCTGGAGTACCCATAGTAAGTGTTGACGTATTCTGGAGAGGTTGGAGTACCTATAGTAAGTGTTGACGTATTCTGGAGAGGCTGGAGTACCTATAGTAAGTGTTGACGTATTCTGGAGAGCTGGAGTACCTATAGTAAGTGTTGACATATTCTGGAGAGGTTGGAGTACCTATAGTAAGTGTTGACGTATTCTGGAGAGGCTGGAGTACCTATAGTAAGTGTTGACGTATTCTGGAGAGCTGGAGTACCTATAGTAAGTGTTGACATATTCTGGAGAGGCTGGAGTACCCATAGTAAGTGTTGACGTATTCTGGAGAGGCTGGAGTACCTTTAGTAAGTGTTGACGTATTCTGGAGAGGCTGGAGTACCTATAGTAAGTGTTGACGTATTCTGGAGAGGCTGGAGTACCTATAGTAAGTGTTGACGTATTCTGGAGAGGCTGGAGTACCTATAGTAAGTGTTGACGTATTCTGGAGAGGCTGGAGTACCTATAGTAAGTGTTGACGTATTCTGGAGAGGCTGGAGTACCTATAGTAAGTGTTGACGTATTCTGGAGAGGCTGGAGTACCCATAGTAAGTGTTGACGTATTCTGGAGAGGCTGGAGTACCTATAGTAAGTGTTGACGTATTCTGGAGAGGCTGGAGTACCTATAGTAAGTGTTGACGTATTCTGGAGAGGCTGGAGTACCTTTAGTAAGTGTTGACGTTTTCTGGAGAGGCTGGAGTACCTTTAGTAAGTGTTGACGTATTCTGGAGAGGCTGGAGTACCTATAGTAAGTGTTGACGTATTCTGGAGAGGCTGGAGTACCTTTAGTAAGTGTTGACATATTCTGGAGAGGCTGGAGTACCTATAGTAAGTGTTGACATATTCTGGAGAGGCTGGAGTACCTTTAGTAAGTGTTGACGTATTCTGGAGAGCTGGAGTACCTATAGTAAGTGTTGACGTATTCTGGAGAGGCTGGAGTACCTATAGTAAGTGTTGATGTATTCTGGAGAGGCTGGAGTACCTATAGTAAGTGTTGATGTATTCTGGGGAGGTTTTTTTGCATGACAAATGAAAATTGTATTGTTCAGTTTTTGCTCCTTTTGTAGGTGAAGAAGGGTACTTTTTTAAATCAACATTTATTTCCTAGAGATATGCAGCGTTTTGAAGTGTGGCGTTTTAAAAATTTTTATTCTGCCATTTTCAATACTTAAAATTGACCTTAATTAGAACAAAAGTATACTTTAGGAACAATCGATTCATATCTATTCAAAATCTTTTGGACTTGGTTACACACAGATTGAATAATCATTAACAGACAATAATAATAATGATATACTGAAAGTGAATTAAGCTACAAAAAGCTGTAAGTATATGAACCAAATACAATTTTGAAATATAAGGGATCACTCATTTTCTCTGGGACCGTACTGGGACTGTTCCCAGTTCTCAACCCACAAAGCCTCCCAGCGCATACCTATATACCCTGTTGGCAGATAGGGGAAACCCTCTTGGTGGGGGGGGGGGACGTAAATACAGAAAGCCTGGCAATGAACCATAATGGGTAACGTGTTTGGAGAGTGCAACGCTCCTTGCACGATAAAGATCCCTTTTTGTAGATTATGAAAAAGAGTAGGCTCATTGTAGCCGTTACAAAAGGCTAATTTTTTTCTGACCCTCCCCAATACTCCATACTTTTCCAGTGGCAGTAGTCAAAACTGAGTTACCTGTGTTCTATCCTACCCCTTTTTGAATTGATATAG
This sequence comes from Limnoperna fortunei, assembly GCA_944474755.1. Classification (NCBI taxonomy): domain Eukaryota; kingdom Metazoa; phylum Mollusca; class Bivalvia; order Mytilida; family Modiolidae; genus Limnoperna; species Limnoperna fortunei. The sequence continues at coordinate 4,695,953 of OX104119.1, forward strand.
TGTTTGTTATCTAGTTCCGTCCTGAATATAGCTGAAATACTCCTTGCTGGACATAAAGAAAACATCCAATCAATCAATCACTCATTTTCTTATCATTGGGAATGGGGTGCAAATAATATAATTGAGCAGGTATAATAAAGCTTTTGTATTGCCATTTGGTTATGCTTATGACTATAAATTGATACTAACTTCTCTATTTCAAGTTTTTGGTAGTGTATAATATTTACATTGATTTTATAGGTACTTTGGTGATGATGTTGATGATGTTAAAGATGATGATGAATACCTAGTAGAATTTGCATGAACTTTTCACTTTCTTGGTATGTATTGCATAACAAACATTATGACATGTATTGCAACCATTTTATTTTACAGCCTGGTAACTGAAAAAATAAATTAATATCAATGAATTAATTTGGAATGTGTACTGTATGCAAATTACATGTAAATCTGAAATTGATATAAGTATACTTTGCAATGAATATTAATTTCATTAATTAATTAATTAATTTATTTATTTTACATATAAATAAACAAAGAATTTTTAACTTATGGGGACTATAAAATAATAAAGGGGTCATTATCCTATTCATGTAATGAATTTCCAGTGCATGTCAAAAAATGGCAGGATGAAAAAATAGTCCCAATTTTCTCTTTTTTTCTGCTTTTGCTTATAACTGTTATTGCTTAAGAGTTGGATATTTTGAAAGGTATGGCATTACTGTAGAACAAGAATATATTTTTTTCCAGTCAATGTCTTTACAGTGGAAGCACTTCCTAAAGTGTGTAATGTGGTACAATGTGACCACAACACTGAAATGAAAGTAGAAAAACCATTCTTAAACTTTAAGGTAATTTTCCCAAAAAAAATCCGTGGACAGGTATACTTTTCTCTCCATTTTTATGTAATTTAGCATTATAGGTGTAATGCCCCATATATGAAATTTTAAGTGAAATAAAGATTTTTTTAATAAAAAATTTTGATGTCTCGACCGTCCGGTTACTTTTGCTCAGGCTATCCAAAAGGATAATGACCTCTAAAGGTGGTTAGTAAAACTAGAGTTAACTCCCATAGTACACAAAAATTCTGATTTTAACTTTGGTTACCTCCCATTAATCACAATCATTTTTAAAGGTGACAATAGAAAATGGATATTTTTGATTGGACCATAGACTATCCAATGAAAAATATCGATAGATAATTAAATGGTAAGGACATTTCAATCAGTAACAAAAATTTCCATTGAAATAATAAATACATCTGGTCATGTAAATTATTCAGTTCAAACAGGTAAACTTTAATTGATAAATTTGTATTGGGACAGGACATAAGGGTGTCCTGGTACCCTTGTCCTTACTTTTAACAATATTTAATATTCTGTTCTGGTTTACGGCATATCAAATACAAGATTTGTTTGAGACGTCAGGCTATCATTAAATACGTGCTGAAATTTCAAGTAAAAAATTGACTAGAAGTGCACTTTTTCATGTTTTTCATAAGTATAAAATGTATTTTCTGGTAGCAGAATAACAACAATATTCATACTTTGTCAGAAAATATCAAATTTATTTGTACTCACTGTGAAAACTATATTTTCTGACAATGTATGAATATTGTATATATATATATATAAATATATATATTCAGCAAACTTACCCCTCTTTAGAGATAACACCAAAAAATTAATGCACGAAATGTAGGATAAGAAACATGAAAAATTGAACCCTTTTTAAAATATGATGCCACAGTGCTTTCCAAATTCCTGGGGTGAACCCTTATAATACTCTATGATAGCTTAGAAGTATTCAGAATTACTGTTTATCACTTATCTTGCTTATGTTTTTATATTTTAGTGTAAGAAGCTGTTAAACATGACAACACAGGAACAGGAAAACTTTTATCGCCATTCAACAGTTATTGTAGATGAAACAAAAGACTCGTTTTTACATCTTCTCGAGTTCCATCTGACAAAAAAAGGCATAACACTACATAGATTTGTTGAAATAAACGGACATGTCATCTACCATATGTTCAGTCGATATCCATGTTGTCAGTGTCCATCATATATACGTACAGCAATGAGTGGCAGTAGAGTACTTCAGAAGCAACAACTGGATATTCTTCTTGATACAGGTGGTGAAAAGTTACCAGGACATAACCGTAGCAGTAAATCAGCTCCACACTGCTGTTCTCCTGTCAATCCTAACCTCCAGCTACAATGCCTTGACTTCACTCTAGCTAGACTTCTTCTAGTTAGCTTTACTGACATAGTGCCAAACGGCTCAGATGAAAGAAATGCCCTTGATAAACTTGTTTACCTTAGGAATGAATCTTTTGCACATGCTAAGGAAGGAAGGATAGCAGATGATGAATACAGGAAGTCCATGGAAGACTTAGAGAAGTCATTACTAGTCTTAGCAAAGATTTATGGAAAGGAAGCAGATACTAAACAAAGGCTGAGAGATATTGGTAAACAACCCTTCAATACCACACTATGTCTACAGCACCAGAATACACTACTTGAGCAACAGAATATACTTCTTCAACAATGTCAGTTAGACAAGGTATGATAGTTTCATTGATATATCTGAATTGTGGTCTATGGCTTGTAGACAGTACAATTTACAAGATATACATTTACGTATACAATCTTCTAATACATGTAGATTGTTTTGTTTTTTTCAATCTGACTGATAAGTAAAATATCCATACTTTTTTCATGAGTTTGCAAAGCACACTATAGAGGGAGGGGGTTTCAATTTCAACATTAGTTCCATACATTTTTTTAAACTTCCGGTAATACAGGAAAAAACTTGAATCCTGAATGGTTTTCCACTTTTGAATAGTCTTGATCGCCCAGACGCAGATATAATTGTGTCTGGGATCACCTTGTTATAATTTCGCTACCAATACAAAATGTAGGTGGAGACAAAACAATCATTCTATTTTTACAGCCCTAGTTTGACCAGGGAACCCATAAAAAAAACCATATCTATACTCATAAAATGACGTCACAGTAAGATTATCTTTGATTGTTCATAACAATAATAATTAATTGATAAAGTAATATTTTATAAAAATATTCAAATTTAAACTTTGGTACAATTTTTTATACACTTCTTGATATGAACAAAAGTAATTTTTTAGACAACAAAAATATCATCCAATCAAAAACTTTCGCCCATTTTCAGGGGGGATGTAATGATAACTTGTTCAAAATAACCTGGTCCCCAGGCAATATTTTTCATTTACGCAAGCTTCACTTTCAAATATGTATACTCGAACCGGAAGTCTGCTTACAGTATTGAGAATATGTAGTCAGGACCCCAGACTATAGTTCAATATAGAGATGAATCTAGACGCACAAATGTAAAGCGTCTGGGTGATCAAGACTACTTTTGAAACATTTTCAAAGTCGTCCAAATGTTTGGAAAGACAAATGTCCCTCGGAAAACTGGTTTGCAATTGAGGATTTGTTTTTTTTTTATTTGTTTGAATGATGTTTTACTGTCCCTTTCAAAGTGCTCTTTGCAAACTTGTGAAAAATGTTGACAATTATGGATGACTGGATTGTAATTATATTATTTCTGTTTGAATGCCAGAACACTGATCAGTTCTGTCTGACATATTAGTTATTATGAAACTATTGTTACATAGTTACAATTTACAACTTAACATTATTTCCTTACCTTCACTAATTTATGAATTTGCTGACAAAATAATTTAACCACAGTGACTGATCCTGAAATTTTAACCCTTGATTTTGTTTTTAATAACCCATTATTGTATTCATTGTTAAAGAAAAAAAGTTATATTTTCAGACAATAAAAAGACTTTTAGCAGAGAAATCATTACCAGGTATGTAATTACATGCAACTGAAATTTAACACTCAAGCTTGATACACTACAGCTAAAACTGAATACACCAAGTTTGCAGGTCCATGATGGGCACCGATTGTATAGTTCTATAACATAAAACCTCCCATTTCATGTTTATATTTATCATTTTCATCCGACTTTTACATTTTTTATTATTATTTGAAATTTGAGGTTTTATCTGTCAGTTGATTTTTCTCGAAGCAAAATTTTTTCATAAGTTCTGCATATTTTAACATGTGAAATATAATGAAACTAACATTAACACAAAGACTATACCTGTTTTCAATGAATTAAACTATGGCGGAATTTACTGGGAGTTGACATTTTGAATTTAACGGTTAATCAACATTACGTAATCAAGTTATATTTAATGGCGGAACGAATACAATTTGTCGCAATTGAAACAGTCACATGGAAAATTCATTTCGTCAAAAACGGAGCCATAAGATTTAATTGGGGGTCAGCCATTGAATGCAATGGGAGTTAAGGGATACCTCAGATAAAGCTTCAAACAGGACTTGAAAAAATCCATGATATACTATAAAGGTAAGACAATTTGTAGAAAATTTAGATATTTTGCTTTAAGTTTAGCGCACGGGAAAATGCATTTAAAGATGAAACCTTGAATTTCACTAAAAACGTAAAATATCAATACCTGATCAAAAATGTTGAAAATAAACATGAAATGAGAGGTTTTATTAATGGAACTAACCGATTGTAGTGCAGGGACATTCCTAATGGACACCTGTGAAATTATTGTGGGGTCAACTACATGTAAAATACGCGTGTATAAATGTGTGTAAGAGTTAAAAGTTATGAATTACGGTAAATTTCATACTTATAATAAAAAATGTCCTGCTGGCATGCTTCCTGTTCAGGTGACTGGTGTTAATTGATGAAGGTAACCAACACATGGACTTTGTAAAATTTATTTACCGTGTAATTAAAATACTACGCCGACAAAGATTTACTGGAATAATATTGAAAACACATATTAACTTTTTTTATGGCCCCGCGACGACATGTCGGGGGGCATTAAGTTTTACTCCGTCCGTCTGTCTGTCCGTCCGTCTGTACGTCCGTACAAATTTCCGTCAAGCTTTTCTCAGAAACCGTATATCAGAACAATTTGAAATTTGACAGGATGGTTCAGTATCACAAGTTGTAAGTCCTAAGCGACTTTCAGACCTGTTGGACAACTACTTCCTGTTTGTGACTGGGCCGAAATGAAAACGTGTTAACATGAGTATGAAAATTTCCGTCAAGCTTTTCTCAGAAACCGTACATGAGAACAATTTGAAATTTGGCAGGGTGGTTCAGTATCACAAGTTGTACGTCCTAAGCAACTTTCAGACCTGTCGGACAACTACTTCTTGTTTGCGACTGGGCCGATATGAAAATGTGTTAACATGAGTATGAAAATTTCCGTCAAGCTTTTCTCAGAAACCGTACACAAGAACAATTTGAAATTTGGCAGGTTGGTTCAGTATCACAAGTTGTATGTCCTAAGCGACTTTCAGACCTGTCGGACAACTACTTCCTGTTTTCGACTGGGCCCGATTTGAAAATGTGTTAACACGAGTATGAAAATTTCCGTCAAGCTTTACTCAGAAACCGTACATTAATAGAACAATTTGAAATTTTGCAGGGTGGTTAAGTATCACAAGTTGTACGTCCTAAGCGACTTTCAGACATGTTGGACAACTACTTCCTGTTTGGGACTTCCTTTAGCAGGGGCATCCGTGTCCCATGGACACATTCTTCAATTTTTTCTTTTTTAAAGGACTTTGGTTCAATTAGTTCCAACCTCGAATTTTGATGTCGTCAGCCATAGACACGTGTCATATATGCTCCTCCCATTCATTGGGGGATTCCCTCCTCACCTATTGATTTTTTGGTAATAGGTGTGTTATTTTTGCCACACCTACATGTACCTGTCCATTAATCTAATTTCATCAGATCTTCAAAGAGACAGATAATTGACACATGAATTCTCACTCGGTGCATGTTCGTTTGTTATAGAATATAAACAACAAGAAGAATCTGTCGAATGAACAATTATATAAATCGAACATGAAATTGAGACATCTTAGTAAAAAGATTTAAAAAATGTTACTGCCTTCCTGCAAGAAATACTTTCATTACAAATGTCTGCAGTTACAACATATGCCTTGTACAAATGCTGTGTTTATCGTTGCAATACAGCGAGGTCCATTAATAGACGATTGTGCAGTCATTTTGGTCATGGAACGTTCGCTGACAATTATCACTAAAAAAAATGATTGCCGCATCACAATTGCTCGTGTTTTTTTCCAGAATTCATTTTGGCCGCAGTGTACATGTACTTCATGTTTCAGTCAATGGTTGAATCTCGCCTGTGACCAATGTTCCTGATGGCAAGTCATATATATGGCTTTCTGGCAGTGGCATTAACACATAAAAGGCGACTAAATAGCGCCCAGTACCCTGACGGGCGTGTCAGGTCGGGTTTGCCTAAAGACCGACTGGGATGTGTGCCCCAGGTGGTTGAATGGGGTACCCCTGGCAAGCTGGGGTTGTCAGGCCATAATACGGAAAACCTGACCACAAACCATATTAGTGCATCGTGTTGGGAAAAATGCCACGTTCCTCGCACGTTAAAGAACGCTGCTGTAGTATTTGCTATGAGTAGGGATTTCGATCCCGCTACAGGAGGCTGAATTGCCCGACCCTATCCATCCTCCCATTTGCCAGTGGCAATCAAAAATCCGTTACCCCTATTTTTCCTTGTGTCCCATCCCATTTTCATTCATCATCATTTCATGTTCATTTTATCATCCATTTCATGTTCATCGCCTGAATAGAGCTGAAATAATGCTGCTCGGGCGTTAAAACACCATTAATCAATCAATCAATCAATATAAAAGTCCAGTGACAATTTAAAAGATTTTGGATAAGGACGGTTCCTCTGTAACCATACATGGTAGGATGACAGAATTTGGTATATAGGTTGCTGATGAATAGTACATGACAGTATTGCCGTTGTGACCTGAACTTGACCTCACTTTCAATGTTCAGTGATCAGTGTTTTTGTATTTAATTAGGTCAGTTTCTCTGTAACCATTCATGGTAGCTTGACAATATTTGGTATATATTGGTTGCTAATGAATAGTATGACAATCTGGTATTCAAAATAATAATTTTTTGTGTTTTGAAAATTAGGTAAAAAATACCATTAAGACAGATTTAGAAACTTTTTGGTGTTTTCTTCAACATTTCATACAATATATGTTTTCCTCTCTTGTTACATGTATAAGCAATTCAGAGTAAATCATATGTTTATTGTTTTGCAGAATACCTGAGCAAAGATCTAGAGGATATCAGAGTAGTTGAAGGCTGTGATGCCAAACTGGAACTGTGGACCAAAGAGAAGGGTGTTAATGTAGAATGGTTTAAAGATGACATCAAAATAGAACAGTCAAACAAATTTATTGTTAAGTCTTCATGTTTGATGCACAGCTTGATTGTAACCAATGCTGACCTAACTGATCGAGGAATTTATTATGCAAAAATTATGGACTCGGAAAGAACTGCTAAGATTGATATCGAGGGTAAATAGTATTCATTTATTAAAATGCCATAATTTTGCATTTGCCATCATTGTCCTGAAACTTCTATTAAAACTGTAAAGGTGTAGAAATTTGGCTGCCACTAATTATAAACTGTGGATTCATTTTTTGTGGAATTCAGTTTACGTGGTTGGAGGAAAAACATTTTATGGGATTCTTAATTTGTGGTTCCTTATTTGGTAAAATTAAAAACAAAACATGACTGAAAGGCCAATAAATTCTGGTATTGACATACAGTGTTATTCTCTTAACTTTCTAATTAACTTTTTAAAAAAATTACCTGAAATAAACAGATGTTGTTTTGTTACCTTATACATAATTAGCAAAATTAATTAACATAAATATAACAGTTGTTGACAGATTGCTTTGTTGATCATTATTTCAGTTAAGATAAGGATTTAGATCAACACTTTACAATGAAAATGCACAACAGGAAACTGACGTGAATACACATTTAAAACTAACAACGTGTTTCCATATAAATGTCATTTCATCTCAAGTGTCACATTAAAGTTGTTCATAATTTAGCATTGTCTCAATCACAGTCAAAAGGATTGATAAACAATGTCCTTTGAAAATCGGTCATTATTATCCTTGTAAAAAACCCATAGCAGTTTCTCAGTCCAGTTTACTGCCATACAGATTGTCTGGATGTTATTATTGTAGAATTCCTAATTTCATGGTTTGTCCTTATTCACAAAAACCATGAAAAGTAAAAAATAAAACCACAACGTATGAAACTTTGTCAAAATGTTTGGTAATTTTGGAATATTGATATAATGAGATCATGTAAATGATTTGTTTTGATTGGGTGAATATGCATGCACATGAGCAATGAATGTTACTGATTTGTTTATGAAGCAGATTTGTTTTGGTAACTATATACTTGATGTCTGAATTCCTGATTTTGGTATCTGCAATCAATATTTATAGCTCACTTTTCGTCATCAAATCTTGTCTGTCTACGCGGATTATATTAAATTTGCACAACGGAAATTTTCTTATCCCTCATAAATTGTCGTCTGCATATATTGTCGCCGGCAACAATATATGCAGGTTTTAACAGCACAAATAGTCGCCGTATTTTTACCTCATCTTCGACAATATATACAGCATTTAAAGCACACATTGTACGCACAGTTATAACATTTTTCTCAGTTTTCTTAAGTGAGAACTTGCTGCACCAATTAAAAATGAAAAGTACGAGGTTGGGGAAGTTGATATGATATGAGTAAGGTTCATCAAATTTGGTTTCCTGCTCGATTAAAATGTTACCAATGTATGTTTGTCATAAAAACTTGAATTCAATTATGGCTGCCAATTTGAAAATCAAAAATGGATTCTTAAAAATCCGGAATCTAATGCATTTTAATAAAAATTGGTATATAAGTGGAATAGGATATGCCGCACCTTATGACCCACATGTTGACGTTTTATGGTGGTTATTTCAAATCTGCAAAAAATGGAAAAATGCTCAAAACATGGTTTCCTGTTACATTTTTGTACATAAAGATGTCTCAAATGATTATGAAAATGATTATATTATACAAATTTGAAATCGATAATGGCGGCCATCTCGAAATGTCTCTATTGATTATTGATTTCTGTAAGCCAAATACTTTTTCTTACAGATCTGACATTCTGATTTATAACATTTTGTCATGTTAAAGACCCAAGAGAGACAGCTAGGTCTGCCTTGTAACTTGACTTACATCCAGAAGTTGACAATAAAGATCGGTTGAAAACAAACATTAACGACAAAAGGGACGATTTTAATTTTAATTTTTTTTTTTGTATTTTAACACTTCACCAGCACCTGCATACATAGTATACATCTCTCAGTTGATCAGGTACTTGAGAGTTTGTATTTCCTATAGAGATTCCATTGATAGAGGGTGTCTGCTGACACAAAACTACTTAACCAGGGTTCATGGTTGTACAAATTTAGTTATCACTTAGAAATATTTACAGTCGCCGGTTCCGGATATATGTCACATATGACAACTGATTTGTTAAGTTTGTCATAACCACATTCCCTCTTTCTTTCTGTAATATGACTACACCCGTATATGACAAATTACCGAATTTTAATCTGATTGATACGACGAGTGACACTCCTGTAGTAAGAGTTGCTTACCCTTCCGGAGCACCTGGACTTGCACACGGTTTTAAGTGGGGTTCTTGTCACTAGTTTTTTATTTTTGTGTTGTGTTTGTATTGTTGTCCCCTCTTTTGTCTAGCCATGATTTTGTCTGTCCATGACTTTTTGTCCATTAAATATCTCAGATTCTTTTTTGATACAAGTTTTACAACTATAAGCACTGCCATAATAGTACAGTTGGCCCTTTACGTAAAAAACTTTCCGTCAAACACTTGTTCTTGAAAACCGTAAGGCATACAAGCATGGGAGCACCACCATCGGCCATGGGACCCAATAGTGCATTGACTGAAATAAAGGTCAAACCTGATCTTTGACATTAAACCTTGGTATTATTACAACTCGCAGCGTAAAACGAAAGACTCTAAGTCCAATCACAAAAATACTTTACTCTTAAAGACGCAACTTTGTTTTTTGACTGAACCTATTGAGCGACTCCTTATTAGACTGTGACGATAAAGTCATTATAGCACAAAATGGTGCGAAGTCCTGCATTCTGGGAGTTTCCTGGCACTTAAATTGAAAATGACCAAAAACAGCAATTTTTATTCCTGACTCATTTGAAAACAGGCATTTTTTATTTCAATTTACAAAAAAAACTGGTGCTGTTTTCCGGCCCAGCAATTTAAAGAGGTACGGTTCAACAGTACCGGGAATACCGCTTGCTACGGCATTGCCTGAGACACTCGCTTGTTGCATAACCCGAATTTGGATTATTTAAAAAAAAAGATTCAAAATCCCTTTTGCGATTTTTGTTGACAAATATTTTAGACAAGTTTTATTCATTATGATGAATGAAATGTAATTACTCCGAAATAAAAGTGAGAGGTATAAGTCTCCATCTCCACTGTTAGAGGTATAAGTCTTCATCTCCACTGTTTGACAGAACCAAAATTGAAATTTAGTAGAAATTTCATGAAAAAACCGATGACTTCTCTCTTATTTTACTATACAGACAATGTTATTAAAGCCACCGAAAATTATGTCCTGGCGACAATTTGTGCAGTTAAATATTTTTCAAAGGCATATATTGTTGCCAAACAACGATAAATAGGTGACCCCAACTTGCGGCACAAATTGTCGCCGACGACAATTTATGCAACCGGCGACAATTTATGCTAACAAATATGTGCACATATTATCGCCGGCGACAATATGTGCAGGCCGACAATATGTGCCCTAACAGACCTTATAATGTAATAACTCATGTGTGTGTAAAGCAGCTAACTCAATAATGTCAAAGTAACAAGAAATAGCCTAAAGGGGGATTTCATTAAAATAAATGTTTATCTTTGGGAGAATACATTATCTTTACACATAGCTGTCTTCACATTACTTCGACATTTGATCAGGCAACACAGGTCCACATGTCTGACTGAACACAATTGTGATGGACCAAGTTTTTCAATAAAGCAATACATGTATGAAAATTTCAATTACTAAGTATTTGTGTTACAGATTACAGATTATTTTCTGAGTCACTGCATTATTTTAATAATTTAAAGATTTTTATCAGAATGTCAATGTCAGAAAGTCAGTGTTTTAATTAGTGTTTTCAATCAAATCATTCTAGCTACTCAAGTTAAGTTTAAGAATAATGTTAATCTCTACTATATTCAAATTTTTTTTTTCAAAATTCAGAAGCTGAATTTCAAAAATCAAAACAGCAACACCTTTATTACAAAGACTGAATTGCAATCTAATTAAAATTAAATCTTTCACTTACTCATGTCATGATGAACTTCTGTATTGACCAATCAAAAATTGTTTTCACCAGTCTTTGGTGTTAGGGAATTCTCTGTTATTATTGAGCATCTAGTGGTATTTACCATTTTTATCAGTAAACCCAAGTTAAGATAAAAGCTTACTTATGATTAGTTGATTTTTTGGGGATTTCCAAATCTTTCATTGGATAATATTTATCTCAAAAGTTCAGTCTGTAATGTGTTGTTGTTAGATCTTCACAGCGACAATAACAAAAATTGGGGAGCAAGTGAAAGATTTAATTTTAATTAGATTGAATTCGTGAATAAGGCTGATTCTGGTCCTGACGTATGACGTTGTGGTTATTATATTTTGAACTTTGTTTTGGCCAATCACAATGTGCAATTATAATTAAAGGGGAAAAGCCATGGAATACTGGTGTCAAGTAAAATTAACACTATTTTTGGGGCATTGGATTAAATTAAGTAAATTAAGACAAGAAAAAGGTCATGGTGAGGCACAGAGCAAACAATCATTGGATTGGAGATATAAATAACATGTAGACTGTTAGGAAGTATACAGCTAAAACTAATTTGCAGATGAAGGATGGCACTATAAATGGACTTTACAGAGCTTAATGAAGCACACGATTCAAAGTATACAGACTGTTTTGTGCAGTGTTTTGGCAGATGGCTTTTTATTTTATCAAGCCTGTTACAAATATTTAAATTAAACTTTATTGGACAGAGCAAAATGTTTCAGGGGCCTCGTTGGCCGAGTGGTTCAGGTAGTTTGTCTACTATTGATCACATGGCCTGTCAACACTGAGATTGCTGGTTCGAGTCTCACTGTGGGCAGGATGCATTCGACTCCAATCTTAATTGATAAGGATTGCCAGTTTTCCTGCAGAAGGGGGGGAGGGGGGTTTTCTCCAGGTACTCTTGTTTCCTCCCCCAATAAAAACTGTACACCATGATAGCTGAAAAATTGCTGAAAATGGCATTAAACAACATTCAAACAGACAAACAAAATGGTTCTGTAAAGCTCAACCCAAAACCCTAATGGGCAGTTTAATGTACAGTTTTTCTGATATTGTGAAGAGTCTTCAGGTGGTCTGTCTGAATGATAACTTGATGTTGTAGCAGAGCTTGTTAATTCTAAAAGGAATTGTAAAAGGAATCGCACCAAGCATGATCTTTAAGCTAATTTACCTCTCTCATTTTAGTGAAAAATAAGCTTTATGAATCAGTTTACTAAAAACAAATGCCAGTTATTGTTATTTTCATTCTAAACTTGATGTTAACCACATTTAAATTCATTTTTCAGAATACTTTACAAAGAATATGGCACAAACATTTGATTGCATAGAAGGAGACAATGTGGAATTATCATGTGCTGTTTGTGAGGCCAATATCCCTGCTCAATGGACAAAGGATGGTGTTGTTATTGAACCGTCTGCCAAATACACAATAAAAGATATGGGTAAAAGTCACATGTTGTGTATCGTACAACTTGATCTGCTAGATGTTGGGAACTATTCTGTCACAGTCAACAACCGAACCAGGTCATCTTCAATCCAAGTCAAAGGTTTGTTGTTACTGCTACAGACATTTTTAGATCACCTACCATGAAAGACAATGTGAGTTGGTGCCCAGGTATGTGTCATCAACTTGTTTTCATTTCCACATGGTAGGAATGTGTATAGACGGTCTTTCTCGAACAATCTTCATTAATTGGTTCCTATCTAGTTGACATGGTTCCTGTTAGACAAAAAACTTGATTGAGTGAGATTTTTCAAAGTTTCTCTAAACCTAAATATTTATCATCAATATTCCATGTATTCCTCATTTTATTTTGCTTTGATCAAGACCTGGCTGCATGCATATTTCATGTGGGTAATGTGGGTTACTGATTTCACAGAATTTTTTTTTTCCTTGTTTTTTGTAATTGTAAAATGGGATGAGTAAGCAAAATGAAAGTTTCAATATTTTTAATTTGATTTTCAATCAATCATAGGTGAACAAACAAATTCACAGTGAGTGAAAACTTTTTATGCTCCCACTCATAAGAGAGGGGGCTATATTGGAATCACCTTGTCCATCTATCTGTCCATCTAGTGCAAAATTGTGTAACAGATTTCTCTGCTTCTACTAAAGGGATTTCAAATTGATGCACAGCTTTAGCATGATGATTTGTATCTGTATCTACTTCCTGTTTACCGAGCGGACTTGGACTGTTTCAAGGGTCATAATAGGAAATTCTTTCTTAACAGATTTCTCTGCTTCTACTAAAGGGATTGATTTCAAAGTTTAGTGCACAGCTTTAGCATGATGAGTTGTACCGTGCCTCCCCTTTCCAGGTCAGTCAGTTATCTACTTCCTGAAACCATACTTACAGTGTTATTAGGAATGGTAATAAAAATGGTGCTGGTCCATGTTTAAAATAGGAAAATGTACTTTTATGTATTCAAATTTCAACATTCACTATGTTGTTCTTTCTGAGGGCATCTCAAGCATACAAATAAATATATTTGATAATTTCAGGTGCATCCTTCAATTTATGTACAGTAGATAACACCTTTTAAACAATGCAATATATTTGTCCAAGATATTACGTATAACTTGAGTATGAGAGACAAAGAACAAACCCTTTGACAAAAGAATGACTGTATATTGGATCTTCATTTGAAAAAAACCCATTTAAGACAACAACTGAGTATACTGTACATCATTCATTGATGAAGATTATTAGAGGAATCCAGTTTAAAATGTCATAAAATTGTTTTATCCTGCTGTACAATAAAAGTAGCAGAATACATCTTTGCTTTATTCGGTATGTTGTGGAATACAATATATGTTTGTGAGGTCAGGGTATAACTATAATTTTTAATATTTTTAATATTTTTAATTTGATTTTCAATCAATCATAGGTGAACAAACAAATTTACAGTGAGTGAAAACTTTTTATACTCCCACTTGTAAGAGAGGGGGCTATATTGGAATCACATGGTCCATCTATCTGTCCATCCATCCGTCCATCCAGTGCAAAATTGTGTAACAGATTTCTCTGCTTCAACTTAAAGTATTTCAAATTTGGTGCAAAGCTTCTGTCTTTGTACATTTTTTTTTAATGAAGGGGAATAATCAATGTAAACTGGTTCCCATCTGACTTTTTAGCTCACCTGAACCAAAGGGTCATGTGAGCTATTGTTATCACTTTCCGTCCGTCGGCGTCGTCGACGTCGTCGTTGTCGTCGGCGTCTGTAAACTTTTTACATTTTAGTCTTCTTCTCTGAAACCACTTGGCCATAATGTTCATTGGATGGACCTTTACAAAGTTTGTGTTTTTTATTTTGATTGGTAAACCAATATGGCCACCACATCAAGACTCAGTTTAACATAGGACCCTATGGGAAAAAAGTTTAAAAGGGCTTCTTCTCTGAAACCGTTTAACCAATCAAAACAAAACTTACTTGCAATATTGTTTGGATGGTCCTCTATAAAGTTTGTGTTTTTGATGGGAATTGGAAATTCAAAATGGCCGCCACCGCAGGACTTAGTTTAACATAGGACCCTATGGGAAAAAGTTTTTAAAGGCCTCTTCTCTGAAACTGGTTAATCAATGGAAACAAAAACTTACTAGCAATATTGTTTGGATGGTCCTCTATAAAGTTTATGTTTTTTATGGCAATTAGAAATTCAAAATGGCCGCTACCGCAGGACTTAGTTTAACATAGGACCCTATGGGAAAATGTTTTTAAAGGCTTCTTCTCTGAAACTGGTTAATCAATGGAAACAAAAACTTACTAGCAATATTGTTTGGATGGCCCTTTATAAAGTTTTTGTTTTTTATGGCAATTGGAAATTCAAAATGGCCCCCACCGCCACAGGACTTAGTTTAACATAGGACCCTATGGGCAAATAAAAAAAATCTTCTCTATAAGCAATGAAACAAAGCTTTCTAGTAATATTGTTTGGATGGTCCTATTTAAAGTTTATTGAAAATTACAGGACTTACTTTAACATCAGGGAAATGCCATCTTCATTGCCTATAAAAACAGGTGAGCGATACAGGCTCTTAAGAGCCTCTGGTACTTTGTACATAAAGTGTATTGGAAAAATACCAATTCAAAGCAAAGAAATTAAATATTGACTATTTCCTTAGTGGATATGAACTCGGTGACAGTGATTGTTAAAATATTTAAAAGTAATGAAAATGATTCGGCAATCTCTTCTAGAAATTTAATTTTAATCTTTTCAAATATTTGTAAAAAATACATGATTGACAATGATGCCATTTCCTAACTCCAGATCTACTTCATTTATAATTCTTTCAACTTGTGTACTAATGACAAAAACATTCATCTTATTGTACAAAAAATAAAAAAATAAAATAAAATGAAAATGCCTTCCTACCTACCCTATTGTTTTCCTATCATGTAACCTTAAACAGACAGTATACTGTATGGCCTTATTACCAGATTGAAAGTTGATTTAATTTTAATCAAAATATAAGTAGCAATTGAATTCATGGTCTGACATACATGTACATGTTTATATTTAATGAACAATACATTTTCCTAGGTTTGATTCTAATTCTAATATGAAGTCCTGCTTTAGCTATGTAAACAAAGCCATGGAAAAATTCCAATAAGTTTAGTTCGTACATGCATAAGCTGTGTGTTTTGTGTAAATGTAAAATCTTGACTTAAAAATGCTGTTTGTTATGTGTTATCTATAATTATCGTTATTGTTAATAATGCAGTTATTTTTAGTCTGAATTCTGAGATTTATATGATTTAAACTACTCCAATACATTATTTTTTAACAATTCAACATTCGAATTAATATGACGTCACAATTAGAATGCCGATGTCATATTACGCTGAACAGAAAATTTCAAACTGGAACAATGCAATTTCGTTAAGATTTCTCAATATTTGTGTTTAAAAGGTACGTATGTTCAATAAAATGACGAGAATATATGTTTATGTCAATTTTATTTGCTTTAACATACTGTTTTGGGATATATCTTAAACAATTGTTAGACATATTAGAATCGAAATTGATTATTGCAATTGGGCTCTATTCGAATTAGAACATGGTCAGACCTTATATTTGTCCTCATTTTATACCTCGCTAATGCTCGGTATAAAATATTGACAAATATAGAGCCCGCTCGCAATAATCTATTTCTTAATTAATTTTATGGATTAGTGGTTGTCAACATTTTAGCACAACAATGGTTGAGTATTTGTTATGGCGCCGTTTTGTATTGAACAAGGTCAACAGTTGTAAGCTGGTTTACACTTAAGTATTTTGCTAGGTTGTATGATCAAAGCTTTTGAAGACTTTGACTGAGGTCAGGTCGGGTTGCTGATGAATACATGTAGTATTATTGAGTATATGACAGTATGGTAGTTGTTAACTTGTCCCTGCCCTCAGTTATATGGTTTATTGGCTGCATTAAAATTATTAGATTTGGTTGGTTCCTACATTATTAAACCTCTTCCACCAGTTTTCCTACTAAAGGTCAAGGGTTTTCTCCAGGTACTCTGGCTTCCTCCCTCAATCAAAACTGGATGCCTGGATATAGCTGAAAAATTGCTGAATCCAAGTCGTGTTAAAACATTCTGATTTCAAACAAACAAACATAACCTCCAAGCTTTCATAAGTCTATTTGTACACTTTAAAACAAACATATATACATGTATTAATTATGAATGTAATTTGTTTTCTGTTAATGCCATTTTAAGAAAAAATACTATTTTTGTTGACACATTTTAATTATAAGATGTTAAAAAAATACTTATATTTCCATTACAGAATACTTCACTAAACCATTGGTTTCTATGACATGTATGGAGGGTGAAACTGTTCAGTTTGAATGTGAAGTTCTTGATGACAATCAGAGAGCCATGTGGTTCAAAGATGGCACTAAGTTGAGCGCTTCAGACAAATATAAATTGGAGAGATATGGTCAACTTCACAGACTTGTTATTACCAATGCACAATGTGATGATAAAGGAGAATACTCCGTCAGTATAAAATGCTGTGTTAGACGTACAGAACTTAGAGTTCAAGGTTAGATGATAAGGATAAGACTTAACAAGTATACTGTGTTGACAGGACAGCACGACTTCTGGGGTCATTATCCTATTCATTGAATGAATTTCCGGTGCATGTCAAAACATGGCAGGAGGAAAAAATAGTCCCAATTTTCTCTTTTGTTTCTGCTTTTGCTTATAACTGCTATTGCTTAAGAGTTGGATATTTTGAAAGGTATGGCATTACTGTAGAACAAGAATTTTTTTTTTTCCAGTCAATGTCTTTACAGTGGAAGCACTTCCTAAAGTGTGTAATGTGGTTCAATGTGACCACAACATTGAAATGAAAGTAGAAAAACCATTCTTAAACTTTAAGGTAAAATTCCGGAAAAAAGTCCGTGGTCACGTATACTTTTGTCTCCATTTTTATGTAATTTAGCATTATATGTGTAATGCCCCATATATGAAATTTAAAGTGGAAGAAAGATTTTTTTAATAAAAAATTTTGATGTCTCGCCCGTTTGGTTACTTTTGCACAGGCCATCCCAAATGGATAATGACCTCTTCTAAACTATCTAAAATAATTAATCCAAGCTTTATACATGTTTTCATTATAAACTGCTGCTGTGCACAGTTTATGTCAATTCCCTGGCTACTTGTGTTAAGCAAGATTTATCTCCCATATGCAGAGCTATATGTGCTATATTTTACCTACTGTGGGTAAACAGTTGTTTTCCTGCAGTTTTTATGCCCCCGCGACGACATGTCGGGGGGCATTAAGTTTTACTCGTGTCCGTCCGTCCGTCTGTACGTCAGTACAAATTTCCATCAAGCTTTTCTCAGAAACCGTACATCAGAACAATTTGAAATTTGGCAGGGTAGTTCAGTATCACAAGTTGTACATCCTAAGCGACTTTCAGACCTGTCGGACAACTACTTCCTGTTTGGGACTGGGCCGATATTAAAATGTGTTAACATGAGTATGAAAATTTCCGTCAAGCTTTTCTCAGAAACCGTACATCAGAACAATTTGAAATTTGACAGGGTGGTTCCGTATCACAAGTTGTACGTCCTAAGTGACTTTCAGACCTGTCGGACAACTACTTCCTGTTTGTGACTGGGCCGATATGAAAATGTGTTGACACGAGTATGAAAATTTCCGTCAATCTTTTCTCAGAAACCGTACATGAGATCAATTTGAAATTTGACAGGGTGGTTCAGTATCACAAGTTGTACGTCCTAAGCAACCTTCAGACCTGTGGGACAACCACTTCCTGTTTGCGATTGGGCCGATATGAAAATGTGTTAACACGAGTATGAAAATTTCCGTCAAGCTTTTCTCAGAAACCGTACACAAGAACAATTTGAAATATGGCAGGGTGGTTCAGTATTAATTGTTGTACGTCCTAAGCGACTTTCAGACCTGTCGGACAACTACTTCCTGTTTGCGACTGGGCAGATATGAAAATGTGTTAACATGAGTATGAAAATTTCTGTCAAGCTTTTCTCAGAAACCGTACATCAGAACAATTTGAAATTTGGCAGGGTGGTTCAGTATCACAAGTTGTACGTCCTAAGCGACTTTCAGACCTGTCGGAAAACTACTTCCTGTTTTCGACTGGGCTGATTTGAAAATGTTTCAACATGAGTATGAAAATTTCCGTCAAGCTTTACTTAGAAACCGTACATTAGAACAATTTGAAATTTGGCAGGGTGGTTAAGTATCACAAGTTGTACATCCTAAGCGACTTTCAGACCTGTTGGACAACTACTTCCTGTTTGGGACTTCCTTGTCCCATGGACACATTCTTCAATTTTTTTATTCACATATAGCAGAGAATAAAAAAAACTTTATTATGATGTAAAAGCTAATTCTGCATTGTATTTTAGTTGCACTGGAACAATGAGGCCACATAAAGTATTTAGAATAAAATTTTTCCCTATCTGTTTAATACAAGATACTTGTTTTAAAGACAACAATTTGGAAGTAACTCTGTATTCTGAAAATATGGAATTGCTTTAATTAGTTTTTAAAATAAAAACAAATAAGTAAATACATATTAAAACAGATATAAGCCTGACATAGTGATAAATATCATATAATTCTTTTATTGAGAGGTTATATTCCATGGGATTCATCTTGTTGGTAAATCTCTTAGCTCTGCTTATTTGTTTTCCAATCGGCAACTAGCTCCCGATTTAGCAGCCAATCAAGACACAGCATTGTTTATCTGTTATCCTTGAGATACGACTGGTTTCCGCTGTTTAGCTTTTGATTATTTATTATTTATTAATTATGTAATAACTCATGGGTGTGTAAAGCAGCTCAGTAAACAGAGTCAAAGTAACAGGAAATCGCTTAAAGGGGGATTTCATTAAAATATATGTTTATCTTTAGGAGAATACATTATCTTTACACATAGCTGTCTTCACATTACTTCGACATTTGATAATGGGAACACAGGTTGACATGTCTGACTGAACACAATTGTGAGGGACCAAATTTTTCAATAAAGCAGTACATGTATGAAAAATTCATTTACTAAGTATTTGTGTTACAGATCACAGATTATTTTCTAAGTCACTGCATTATTTTAATAAACGGATAAAATTTAACGATTTTTATCAGATTGTCAATGTCAGAAAGTGAAGTGTTTTAATTAGTGTTTTCAATCAAAATCATTCTAACTACTCAAGTTAAGTTTAAGAATAATGTTAATCTCTACTATATTCAAGTTTTTTTCAAAATTCAGGAGCTGAATTTCAAAAATCAAAACACCAACACCATTATTACAAAGACTGAATTCCAATCTAATTAAAATTAAATCTTTCACTTACTCATGTCATGATGAACTTCTGTATTGACCAATCAAAAATTGTTTTCACCAGTCTTTGGTGTTAGGGAATTCTCTGTTATTATTGAGCATCTAGTGGTATTTACCATTTTTATCAGTAAACCCAAGTTAAGGTTAAAGCTTACTTGTGATTAGTTGATTTTTTGGGGATTTCCAAATCTTTCATTGGATAATATTTATCTCAAAAGTTCAGTCTGTAATGTGATGTTGTTAGATCTTCACAGCGACAATAACAAAAATGGGGGAGCAAGTGGAAGATTTAATTTTAATTAGATTGAATTTGTGAATAAAGGCTGATTCTGGTCCTGATTTAGTATGATGTACTGGTTAATATATTTTGAACTTTGTTTTGACCAATCACAATGTGCAATTAGAATTAAAGGGGAACAGCCATGGAATACTGGTGTCAAGTAAAATTAACACTATTTTTGGGGCATTGGATTAAATTAAGTAAATTAAGACAAGAAAAAGGTCATGGTGAGGCACAAAGCAAACAATCATTGGATTGGAGAAATAAATAACATGTAGAATGTTATGAAGTATACAGCTAAAACTAATTTGCAGATGAAGGATGGCACTATAAATGGACATTACAGAGCTTAATGAAGCACACGATTCAAAGTTTACAGACTGTTTTGTGCAGTGTTTTGACAGATGGCTTTTTATTTTATCAAGCCTGTTACAAATATTTAAATTAAACTTTATTGGACAGAGCAAAATGTTTCAGGGGCCTCGTTGGCCGAGTGGTTCAGGTAGTTTGTCTACTGTTGATCACATGGCCTGTCAACACTGAGATTGCTGGTTCGAGTCTCACTGTGGGCAGGATGCATTCGACTCCAATCTTAATTGATAAGGATTGCCAGTTTTCCTGCAGAAGAGGGAGGGGGGTTTTCTCCAGGTACTCTGGTTATCTCCCCCAATAAAAACTGTACACCATGATAGCTGAAAAATTGCTGAAAATGGCATAAAACAACATTCAAACAAACAAACAAAATGGTTCTGTAAAGCTCAACTCAAACCCTAATGGGCAGTTTAATGTACAGTTTTTCTGATATTGTGAAGAGTTTTCAGGTGGTCTGTCTGAATGATAACTAGATATTGTAGCAGAGCTTGTTAATTGTTAAACATGGGAATGCCAATCAGGAATCGCACCAAGCACGATCTTTAAGCTGATTTACCTCTCTCATTTTAGTGAAAAATAAGCTTTATAAATCAGTTTACTAAAAACAAATGCCAGTTATTGTTATTTTCATTCTAAACTTTATGTTAACTACATCTAAATTCATTTTACAGAATACTTTACAAAGAATATGGTACAAACATTTGATTGCATAGAAGGAGACAATGTGGAATTATCATGTGCTGTTTGTGAGGACAATATCCCTGCTCAATGGACAAAAGATGGTGTTGTTATTCAACAGTCTGCCAAATACACAATAAAAGATATGGGTAAAAGTCACATGTTGTGTATCCTACAACTTGATCTGCAAGATGTTGGGAACTATTCTGTCGCAGTCAACAACCGAACCAGGTCATCTTCAATCCAAGTCAAAGGTTTGTTGTTACTGCTACAGACATTTTTAGATCACCTAAAATGAAAGACAATGTGAGTTGGTGCCCAGGTATGCGTCATCAACTTGTTTTCATTTCCACATGGCAGGAATGATGTATAGATGGTCTTCCTCAAACAATCTTCATTAATTGGTTCCTATCTAGTTGACATGGTTCCTGTTAGACAAAAAACTTGATTGAGTGAGATTTTTCAAATTTTCTCTAAACCTAAAGGTCAACATCAATATTCCTAATTTTAGTTTGGTATAATCAAGACCTGGCTGCATGCATAATTTCATGTGGGTAATGTGGGTTACTGATTTCACAGAAATTTTGTTTCCTTGTTTTTTGTAAGTGTAAAATGGGATGAGTAAGCAAAATGAAAGTTTCAATATTTTTAATTTGATTTTCAATCAATTATAGGTGAACAAACAAATTTACAGTGAGTGAAAACTTTTTATACTCCCACTCGTAACAGAGGGGGCTATATTGGAATCACCTTGTCCATCTATCTGTCCATACATCCATCCAGTCCATCCAGTGCAAAATTGTGTAACAGATTTCTCTGCTTCAACTTAAAGTATTTCAAATTTGGTGCAAAGCTTCTGTCTTTGTGCATATTTTTTTTAATGAAGGGGAATAATCAATGTAAACTGGTACCCATCTGACTTTTACATTGTACATAAAGTGTATTAGAAAAATACCAATTCAAAGCAAAGAAATTAAATATTGACTATTTCCTTAGCGGATATGAACTCGGTGACAGTGATTGTTAAAATATTTAAACGTAATGAAAATGATTCGGCAATCTCTTCTAGAAATTTAATTTTAATCTTTTCAAATATTGTAAAAAATACATGATTGACAATGATGCCATTTCCTAACTCCAGATCTACTTCATTTATAATTCTTTCAACTTGTGCACTAATGACAAAAAACATTCATCTTATTGTACAAAAAATAAAAAAATAAAATAAAATGAAAATGCTTTCCTACCTACCCTATTGTTTTCCTATCATGTAACCTTAAACAGACAGTATTCTGTATGGCCTTATTACCAGATTGAAAGTTGATTTAATTTTAATCAAAATATAAGTATCAATTGAATTCATGGTCTGACATACATGTACATGTTTATATTGAATGAAAAAATACATTTTCCTAGGTTTGATTCTAATTCTAATATGACTTCCTGCTTTAGATATGTAAACAAGCTGTGGAAAAATTCCAATAAGTTTAGTTCGCACATGCGTAAGCTGTGTGTTTTGTGTAAATGTAAAATCTTGACTTAAAAATGCTGTTTGATATGTGTTATCCATAATTATCGTTATTGTTAATAATGCAGTTATTTTTAGTCTGAATTCTGAGATTTATATGATTTTAACTACTCCAATACATTATTTTTTTAACAATTCAACATTCGAATTAATATGATGTCACAATTAGAATGCCGACTTCATATTACACTCAACTGAAAATTCCAAACTGGAACAATGCAAGTTCGTTAAGATTTCTCAATATTTGTGTTTAAAAGGTACGTATGTTCAATAAAATGACGAGAATATATGTTTATGTCAATTTTATTTGCTTTAACATACTGTTTTGGGATATATCTTAAACAATTGTTAGACATATTAGAATCGAAATTGATTATTGCAATTGGGCTCTATTCGAATTAGAACATGGTCAGACCTTATATTTGTCCTCATTTTATACCTCGCTAATGCTCGGTATAAAATATTGACAAATATAGAGCCCGCTCGCAATAATCTATTTCTTAATTAATTTTATGGATTAGTGGTTGTCAACATTTTAGCACAACAATGGTTGAGTATTTGTTATGGCGCCGTTTTGTATTGAACAAGGTCGACAGTTGTAAGCTGGTTTACACTTAAGTATTTTGCTAGGTTGTATGATCAAAGCTTTTGAAGACTTAAGACTGAGGTCAGGTCGGGTTGCTGATGAATACATTATTGAGTATATGACAGTATGGTAGTTGTTAACTTGTCCCTGCCCTCAGTTATATGGTTTATTGGCTGCATTAAAGTTATTAGATTTGGTCGGTTCCTACATTATTAAACCTCTTCCACCAGTTTTCCTACTAAAGGTCAAGGGTTTTCTCCAGGTACTCTGGCTTCCTCCCTCAATCAAAACTGGATGCCTGGATATAGCTGAAAAATTGCTGAATCCAAGTCGTGTTAAAACATTCTGATTTCAAACAAACAAACATAACCTCCAAGCTTTCATAAGTCTATTTGTACACTTTAAAACAAACATATATACATGTATTAATTATGAATGTAATTTGTTTTCTGTTAATGCCATTTTAAGAAAAAATAATTTTTGTTGACACATTTTATTTATAAGATGTTAAAAAAATACTTATATTTCCATTACAGAATACTTCACTAAACCATTGGTTTCTATGACATGTATGGAGGGTGAAACTGTTCAGTTTGAATGTGAAGTTCTTGATGACAATCAGAGAGCCATGTGGTTCAAAGATGGCACTAAGTTGAGCGCTTCAGACAAATATAAATTGGAGAGATATGGTCAACTTCACCGACTTGTTATTACCAATGCACAATGTGATGATAAAGGAGAATACGCCGTCAGTATAAAATGCTGTGTTAGACGTACAGAACTTAGAGTTCAAGGTTAGATGATAAGGATAAGACTTAACAAGTATACTGTGTTGACAGGACAGCACGACTTCTGGGGTCATTATCCTATTCATTGAATGAATTTCCGGTGCATGTCAAAACATGGCAGGATGAAAAAATAGTCCCAATTTTCTCTTTTGTTTCTGCTTTTGCTTATAACTGCTATTGTTTAAGAGTTGGATATTTTGAAATGTATGGCATTACTGTAGAACAAGAATATATTTTTTCCAGTCAATGTCTTTACAGTGGAATCACTTCCTAAAGTGTGTAAGTGGTTCAATGTGACCACAACATTGAAATGAAATTAGAAAAACCATTCTTAAACTTTAAGGTAAAATTCCGGAAAAAAGTCCGTGGTCACGTATACTTTTGTCTCCATTTTATGTAATTTAGCATTATATGTTTAATGCCCCATATATGAAATTTTAAGTGAAAGAAAGATTTTTTTTAATAAAAAATTTTGATGTCTCGCCCGTTCGGTTACTTTTGCACAGGCCATCCTAAATGGATAATGACCTCTGTAAGAGCAAAATTTACAATGTGGTCAAATACACAAATCCCACTTGTCAGGTACTTTTTATGAAAGGGTACCAGAACTAATTATAGGAAAACATCTTTTCTGCAAAATATATCTTCAGGTTTTGTAGTTATAGTCTGTTTCATTATCTGCAATGAAATTTGACTTTTTTGGCCTGTGGTATATGAAAAGTGATTATTTTTTGCAAAAAGCACACTGTTAACAATTCTATGGAGTACAGTAAGGTAGAACCCAAGGTGACAAGAAATACAAATGTATTATTGGTATTAAATAATAGCTTTCAGACCAAAAATTCATTAAAAAAAGGTAAACAATGATCCTATTTCATGTGCCAACACTTATTGCTAGACAGAAACATGTATCATACCTTGAAGATTTTAACTAAAGATTAAATGTATTCATTTAGTTTCTTTAAAGAAGGTTATACAGCAGTATTTTAATCAATATGTAGTATTTATTCATTCCTCTGGCCTCTAGGTAATTATTTGGCATGGGTAGGCATCATTTGGAATGTGCCGTTTTAATGTAAAGTCTGTGAATCTAGTATGCTTTTGGGTACTTTGAACCAATCAGTCTAGTCAGTTGCTATGTTTTCTACTTTTTCGGTGACCTGACATGCAAAAAGGACTGAAAAGATGCCAATGAGTCTTTTTGTATAAAAATTATATGACAGTTTTCTTAAAACTAGTCATATTTCTACTTTGTGCATAGTTTAATTAAAGTCTAAGCTACAGAAAAGAGACCTCTGCTTCTCAACCTGAATTCCATTGTGGTGTATTTCTACTTAATAAGTTCATTTATATATTCATTACACCTAAGAAAAGCTTTTTTAGTAAGTTTTTTTCTTTTCTAAGGAAAAATGTTAATTTTTATATCATACCGTCATAGCAACAGAATCGACTGTTTTCAACCCCCGTATATTCAAATGAACTCTCACTTGATAAAAAGTTGCTTTTATCAGATGTGTTTCTGCTAATTTGTAACTATTACACCTGTACTGTCATAAAAAGGTGATATTTTGACTGTTGTGCCAAAATTGTTGAAAAGAAGAAAACAATGATACCTTAACTGTCCTTATCAGTTAAAATTGCTAAAACAAGGATTCACCACATCTTTGGAAACTGTTATAATTTTTATTTGTGTAGCAATATATTCAAACTGCATGCTTATTTTATTTACAGAATCACTAAATAACATTAAAAAAAATTTTGGTGAAAATCCAGAACTGTTGGCCATGCTTAAAGGGGTCATTATCCTATTCAATGAATTAATTTCCAGTGCATGTCAAAACATGGCAGGATGAAAAAATAGTCCCAATTTTCTCTTTTGTTTCTGCTTTTGCTTACTGCTATTGCTTAAGAGTTGGATATTTTGAAAGGTATGGCATTACTGTAGAACAAGAATATATTTTTTCCAGTCAATGTCTTTACAGTGGAATCACTTCCTAAAGTGTGTAATGTGGTTCAATGTGACCACAACATTGAAATGAAAGTAGAAAAACCATTCTTAAACTTTAAGGTAAAATTCCGGAAAAAAGTCCGTGGTCACGTATACTTTTGTCTCCATTTTTATGTAATTTAGCATTATATGTGTAATGCCCCATATATGAAATTTAAAGTGGAAGAAAGATTTTTTTAATAAAAAATTTTGATGTCTCGCCCGTTTGGTTACTTTTGCACAGGCCATCCCAAATGGATAATGACCTCTTCTAAACTATCTAAAATAATTAATCCAAGCTTTATACATGTTTTCATTATAAACTGCTGCTGTGCACAGTTTATGTCAATTCCCTGGCTACTTGTGTTAAGCAAGATTTATCTCCCATATGCAGAGCTATAGGTGCTATATTTTACCTACTGTGGGTAAACAGTTGTTTTCCTGCAGTTTTTATGCCCCCGCGACAACATGTTTTACTCATGTCCGTCTGTCCATCCGTCCGTCCGTCTGTACGAATTTCCGTCAAGCTTTTCTCAGAAACCGTACATCAGAACAATTTGAAATTTGGCAGGGTGGTTCAGTATCACAAGTTGTACTTCCTAAGCGACTTTCAGACCTGTCGGACAACTACTTCCTGTGAGGGACTGGGCCGATATTAAAAAATGTTGACTTGAGTATGAAAATTTCCGTCAAGCTTTTCTCAGAAACCGTACATCAGAACAATTTGAAATTTGGCAGGGTGGTTCAGTATCACAAGTTGTACGTCCTAAGTGACTTTCAGACCTGTCAGACAACTACTTCCTGTTTGTGACTGGGCCGATATGAAAATGTGTTGACATGAGTATGAAAATGTTCGTCAAGCTTTTCTCAGAAACCGTACATAAGATCAATTTGAAATTTGGCAGGGTGGTTCAGTATCACAAGTTGTACGTCCTAAGCAACTTTCAGACCTGTGGGACAACCACTTCCTGTTTGCGATTGGGCCGATATGAAAATGTGTTAACATGAGTATGAATATTTCCGTCAAGCTTTTCTCAGAAACCGTACACAAGAACAATTTGAAATTTGGCAGGGTGGTTCAGTATCAATTGTTGTACGTCCTAAGCGACTTTCAGACCTGTCGGACAACTACTTCCTGTTTGCGACTGGGCCGATATGAAAATGTGTTAACATGAGTATGAAAAATTCCGTCAAGCTTTTCTCAGAAACCGTACATCAGAACAATTTGAAATTTGGCAGGGTGGTTCAGTATCACTTGTTGTATGTCCTAAGCGACTTTCAGACCTGTCGGAAAACTACTTCCTGTTTTCGACTGGGCTGATTTGAAAATGTTTCAACACGAGTATGAAAATTTCCGTCAAATTTTACTCAGAAACCGTACATTAGAACAATTTGAAATTTGGCAGGGTGGTTAAGTATCACAAGTTGTACCTCCTAAGCGACTTTCAGACCTGTTGGACAACTACTTCCTGTTTGGGACTTCCTTTAGCGGGGGCATCCGTGTCCCATGGACACATTCTTCAATTTTTTTATTCACATATAGCAGAGAATAAAAAAACTTTATTATGATGTAAAAGCTAATTCTGCATTGTATTTTAGTTGCACTGGAACAATGAGGCCACATTACATAAAGTATTTAGAATAAAATTTTTCCCTATCTGTTTAATACAAGATACTTGTTTTAAAGACAACAATTTGGAAGTAACTCTGTATTCTGAAAATATGGAATTGCTTTAATTAGTTTTTAAAATAAAAACAAATAAGTAAATACATATTAAAACAGATATAAGCCTGACATAGTGATAAATATCATATAATTCTTTTATTGAGAGGTTATATTCCATGGGATCCATCTTGTTGGTAAATCTCTTTCATGTCTACATGTTGTGAACAAAAGCCAATAAACTGTTTATGAGTTATAGGGTCAAAATATGCATGATTTAGTCTGGAAACAAATCCATGAATAAATCAAATTATAAAGCTGCTAAGATTCAAGATGTTTGTTTTAAATATTATCATTTGTACATGTACATAATCCATTCTAAATGTTATTACTAGAATGTTTAATGGAGTTGCCTACCCTGTTTTTATTGGGGTCGTATTACTGAAGGTTTGGTTTTTGTGTTGTATCACTGTTTGTTTTGTTGTTGTCCCCTCTTTTGTTTAACCACAGCTTTGTCTGCCCTGAGTCCTAGCTAAATGTATGATGTTTGTTTAACCACAGCTTTGTCTGCCCCGAGTCCTAGCAATATGTATGACGTTTGATTATTTTCTCTGACAACCACAGCTAATACATGTAATATAGATATTAGTTGGTTGGTTGAATGGGGTTTAGTTCCACTATCAGAAATTTTTCAGCTATATCATAGATTCAAGTTTTTATTGTGAGAGAAAGCAGTATTATCTGTTTATAACCCCAGATCTTTAAATCATTTTCAAAATTTCAGGACAGTAAAACTGGAACACTGGCAATTCATGTGACATCACCATTACATAGAAAGACGTCACATGACCACTGGAATTAAGAGGCCCTGTTATAGGGTGTTCGAAAGTTACGACAAGTGTTTAATGTGGTGTGAACATTATATAGATAAATAACTTAAAGTCCTATTGCAATGAAAATCATATTGTTAATCTTGAGACATAAAAGACAAATTTTATATTCACTCTATATTTAAAACAAAGATTTACATTTGACACAATTTTACTGTATTGACATTTTAACAATCAAATTGAAAATTATGTAACAATAATACTATCATGAATATAGTACCCTTCTGAAGCACATTCTATGGAAGACAAAGACTTTTTTAAACACAATAATATAATGTTTTGCAAAATATACACACTTTAGTCTGTGAGTGGCCTCGGTGGCCGAGTAGTTAAGGTAGTCTACTATTGGCCATCTCCTTTCTTTTTCTTATTGTTGCTATGAATATCGAATAACATCTCAGAATGAACTTCAGTATTCACCAATGAAAAATTTAAATTACTAAATAAGTTCATGGGTTACATATTTAATAAGTACTGACAGTTTTTTAACAAGAGACACAGCCTGGTTGTAGATTTTATGTTTCAAGAAAGGAATATTGGCATTAATGGCAATACACAATTAGTAAGGGGTTTCATGAACCGCAATGGATAGGTAGATATAGCTTGATGTACATGTAACATAAAACCGCCAACACTTGCTTTCTTTCACAATTCAACTCTTGTGAACGTAATAGGCCAACATTTTTTTATTGTTTGTTTAACATGATTTTTTTCAAATAAATTGAGTCGGGGGGTCAAAATAAAAATAAAAATAAAATCCACTATTTGGTAGAGTCGACAAAAAAAAATAAAAATAAAATTGAAAATCGGTCAGCATATTTTTATTTTTCGGAAAACTTATTTTTGAGAAAATTTATTGCTATGATCACAAATATTATTGACATAAGTTCAGTTAGTATAAACATCCATTGTTAAAATATTAATTTTATATCATATGTCAAAGAATAAATCTAAATGATTTTTTTTAATTATAAAGTTCTGGTATACATCATAATATTTCTAACAATTTGTTATGAACATGTCATGTTTATCTGAGCAAAATTTTCAAAGAGAATAGATAAACTAACATAACATTAAACCCATAAATAATTCTACTGTTCAGCACACTTCCAATTGGACAAAGTTGTGCTGATCAAAATTGCTTCATGGGACACCCATCTACAGAACTTTTCATGATGTCAATAATTACTATACATCTGTATTCTTTCAAGTGCAGCTCATATGTTTATCAAAGAAAATTGGTAAAATACAATACACTTTGAAAGAACTGACATTTGAAACCAATTAAAAGTGTTTTTTAATCAAACAAATTACGATTTTTCATTATGGGCCGTTGTACTTTTCTTCGTTGTTGACTTCCGGTAATTAGTGACATCCGGTAAATAAACAAATGGCGCGTAATCCAGTCGAAAGACGTAAATCCTTGAAAAATTGTTAAATACGCATATTGTTTGCTGTTTTTATTGGAATTACACATTTACTGATAAATTGGTAGTCTGGGTGAATTATTTGGACCAGATCATATGCAAGTATCTACTGTGAACCATCGGGCAACTTTAGGGAAATAACAGGGCGACTTCGACTTCGCTTTTGAGGCCTGAATTATAGTAATAATAATAATAATAATTAATAAAGTCTTTATTTAAAGAGGGTTACACAGTTAGTGTTATAACTAATCTTCCCTGAGGCCCTCATGCATAAAACAAGTACAAAGCAATCTTATTTAAAAGTTTACAATTCAAAATGAAAAAGTGTATGTATACAGTACAATAAAAATCAAATAAATCACACATCGCTATAAATTCTACTTTGAGTCAGATATTTTTTGACACCATACTTAAAAAGTTGTGTATTTTCAGTGCTTTTTAAATCATGTGGCAATTCATTCCATAACGTTGGTCCTGAAAACACAAATGACTGTTTGTAAAATTCAGCTTTAGCCTTTGGAATAAAAAGATTACCAGCTAAAATGTTTCTCGATGCATATGGGTTATGTTTAGAGAGGTAGCTGAATTTTTGCGTTAAGTATTCTGGAGCCTCCCCTTTTAAAGCCTTATGAAGGAGTAAATATTTGTGATACTTGATTCTTAGGTGGACTGGCATTATACCCAGCTCTTTAAAAAGAGGATTAGATGGGGACAGTGGGTCAGCATTTAGTATTAACCTTGCTGCTCTTTTTTGTAATTTTATTATTCTATTTAAACCATCTTTATTACAACCTCCCCACACAACACAGCAGTAATCAATAAGTGGCAAAATATATCCATTGTAAAAAGTTTTTCTTGCTTCAATATTAAGGAAAGATTTGATCTTTGATAACAAAAAGATTCTAGATGAGATGCTATTACAAATCACATCAATCTGCTCTTTCCAGTTAAGATTTTCATCTATCTTAATTCCTAATACTTTTTCACAGGAGGAATTCATAAGGTGTTCTGAAAACAATTCCAATTTAGGCTGAATAACTTGAGCAGTTAGTTTCTGTTTTGTTCCAATAACCATACATTTAGATTTGTTGGGATTAATAAACATATTATTTTCTTTACACCAATTTTCAACAAAATTTAATTCTTTTTGCATTTCATTTTGCAAAAGCTGGGTACATTTTCCAGATAAATTTAATGTGGTATCATCTGCATATAGATCAGTCATACATTTATCAAGATACAAGGGTAAATCATTTATAAATAAAACAAACAGTAAGGGGCCTAGTATTGATCCTTGGGGAACTCCAAATTTCACTTCTTGTTTTCCTGAGAAAACATTACACAGTTTAACTTGTTGAGTCCTTTCTGATAAGTAGGATTTGAAAAAATTCACAGAAAATCTATACATACCAAGTTTTTTACAAAGAATATCATGATCTACAACATCAAAAGCTTTCTTAAAATCAACTAACACAGCAAGGTTTACATTACCCTCGTTCATTTCATGTAGCCATCTATCTATAATGTTAATAAGGGCTGTCTGGCATGAATGATTTGGTCTAAATCCTGATTGTGCTGGATGTAACAGTTTAAACTTTGATAAAAATAAGGCTATGTGGTTAGCAACATGTCTCTCTAATATTTTTGAGAGTGTTGGAAGTACTGATATGGGTCTATTATTATTAGCAGATAGGCGGTCTCCAGCTTTAAATACTGGAGTAACTTTTGCATTTTTGAACAATTTGGGATAATAACTGGTATCAATTATTCTATTTAAAATATAGGTCAGTGTGGAAGCAAGAAATGGGGCACATAGTCGTAATATTTTTGAACCAATATTATCACTTCCTGTTGATTTAGTTACATTCAATTTCATTAATGCATCAAATATTTCATTTATTTTCACTGGAGGGATTGAAAATTTTTCTTCAGATTTTTGCATTTGTTTTTCTACAAAATTAGATAGCTTTTCCAGATTCAATGGCGTCTGTGTAAGACCATCTCTTAATTTGTCAACACAAGAGGTAAAATGTTCATTGAAAACATCAGCTAGACCTTTTTTGTCATTAACTATGGCATCATTTACCTTAATTTCATGTGGAGTACTAAAAGTTTGTGGGTTAAGACTGTTAATACATTTCCATAGATTTTTTGAATTTTTAGGATCCTTTGTCATTTCAGTAAAATATTGTTTTTTTGAATTTTCAATAATATATTTAGTTTTATTTCTCCAATATCTATATTCATCCCACATACCATATGCTTTATATTTATCTCTTAAAATTCTGGCCTGATTTATTTCCTCACTGTACCATTCAGGCTGCTTATCTCTTTTAACTCTTTTGGTAATTAGTGGGGCATGTTTATCTAGTAAGGAATTTAAAATATTATAAAATAACTCTAGACAGATTGATGGATCACTTTCATACTCTATTTCATTAAAAGGTGCCTTTTCAATATCTGACAAAAAGAGGTTCTCTTTATAGTTCTCTGACAGATCGTGGGTAATTTTTTTTTGCAAGGGAGGGAATTCATCAAGTCGGCGGAGAGAAGAAAAATAAAAGAAAATTTTGCTTCTTTTATTTTTATTTCATTTCGCCAGAAATTAGGGTCGGCGCTCCTGTAAAACATAAAATATAAAAATGTTGGCCTTACAGATGTTTTAGGGAAAATGTACACGTGGAACAATGAATAAATTTAACAGAAAATTGAATTTATGTTCATTATCATCTTTAGGTAAAAATGATATAAATTTAGATCTTTATTAAAAATTTACCCTAGACTATGACTATGGTTATGACTGCATAATTTGTTTTATTTGAAGCATCTGCTGTGTAATACCTGTTCGATCTGCTTTATCGTCTTGAGAAATTTAAACAGGTTTATGACAGGAAATGGGATGTATTGATAGGATGCACCATTTATTTTACATTTTTTACATAACTGTTATTTCTTCAAATGTCTGTGGCTAGATACGTTCTGACAATTTATCAGAATGCATTGAAATAGCGAACTTAATAATTTTTTTCAGTAGGGTAATTTTTTGTACACACACATGTACTGGATATATGCTACAAGAAATAACTGATAAGAAAAACAAATTTATAATCTTTTTCTAGCGTGAACTTTAATCCCTTCCACGTCAGGTCATTGCAATTTTAATCCTTTCATGTGTTCGGATGAACAATTTTCCGTTTACCTGTTATTTAGGCAACATTTTCTGACTTGACGGAAAATTTAAACAACCTGCTTGCTCTGTAGGTCTAACAATCCCACAATCATTATCAAAAATTAAAATGACTGTAGCCTGGTGTTGGTTTTCATTGATTATTTCAATTTGTAAATGCTGCCAATCGATAATTGACATGGGACGAACAACGTTTTTTGGATGAAAGTTAATTATCTGCTTCGATTATAAGTCAAGGCCATCTCAGAATCAACTTCTGTATTCACCAATCAAAAATTTGTATCACCAACTGTTGATGTTGTAGAATCATGTGTTATTATTTGGAATCTGTCCAAATTTTTCGCTAGATAATATTTATATCAAAAGTTCAATCTGTGATACCCAGTAATGGGATGTTGTTACAGGGACTCAAAAATGGAAAATATTAGATTTTAATTAGATTGCTTTATCCGTTACAAATACATTAATGTATTAAAATATTTACACATAATGAGCAGTTGATAAATACTGGCTTATTACTTTTATATAACAGAAATAGAAATGCCTACTGCCATCCAATATTTAAGTGAAGAAGAGAAAACATTATACATGGACATCATAAAGACTGGTACCGAGATACGGTACTACCTAAGGATTGTAATTATTGGAGAAAATGGTGTCGGTAAAACATGTCTGCTTAGACGTCTACTAAAACAGAGTACCACAGGAGTGCAAAGTACCGATGGGATAGAGATACATCGATGTAAAATAAGACTTGGGGATGGCGAATGGATCTTTGAAGAAGGTAATAAAATTAAAAGACATTATCTGACAAAGTGAAAATGCAAGATAAGTTATTTCCGCCAACCAACCAAGGTATGCCTGACCAATATTAATAATATTAGTTTTAAGGTTCTCATGCCAATTTGTAGTATTATGTGATACCTTTGCATGGATATGAGTGTCTGTCCGTTCGTCTGTCCTTGCCTCAGTTTTTTCCAGATGGTAACTTGAAAACGAGTCAACCGATTTTATTTAAGCTTTGCACAGCTATTGAAATGGAAGATCAAGTTAGATTTTCAGCACAATCCAATTTGTAGTTTTCGACTAGGCCAATTCAAGGTTTATTTTTTTCAACAATTGGTGGTTTCCAGATGATAACCTGAAAACATGTCAACAAAATGTTTGAGTTATGCCAATTTGAAATAACTTGTATATGTTCAAGGGTCAAGGTAAAAAATTGTCTTCCGAGATGGAATTTAGTAAAATGTGTTCATGAATATTAAAAATAATGCAATGTGACAGGGTATCATTTAATGTCCTATTAAATTGTTTAGTAAAATGATGAAGGAAGGACAAAATCAGACGAGGGAGACATTTTTTTAATCTTGATCTTGCACATAACTAACTGGTAAAGCTGTCAATCGAAACAACGAACAATGTTAATATTAAACTGTTATACGTGTATATGAATTGTATTTAAAGGTGATTAAATCCAATAAACCACTTTCCAATTGTAACTTATACTTATTGTTATAGTACATAGTGATGTTGGGCGGGCAGGAAGAAAGGGAACATATTAAATGGTCAAAAGACAAAGATAAAGTTGCTACAGAGAGCATGTTGCCATCTGAGGCACACCTTGTTTTACTCCTCCTATAGCTTTAAACCCAGACTCCTAAAATGTTACAGAAAGATTTGCACACATATTGAAATTGTACACCTGCTATTATAGAATTCCTGTTTTATTTGCATCTTCACTGTTTTAATCACTTTTATTATCCGATAGCCCGTTTCTAATGTGTAGTTCATTAAGATTCTGTTTAGTTCATAGCAATTCAGATTTTTCTCTGTTGCCAGTTTGCATTGGCACCATTCTGTCCTTGTTGAATGATATCAGTCTTTTTAGCTCACCTGACACAAAGGGTCATGTGAGATATTGCCATCATCACTTGGCGTCCGTCGTTGTCGTTAACTTTTCTTAAAAATTCTTCTCCTCCAAAACCAATGAAGGAATTGCTTTGAAACTTTGCACACATCATCAGTAAAATGTCCTCTACCAAGTTTGCACAAATCATGGCCTCAGACCAACCAACATGGCCACCATGGCTAATAATAGAACAGGGGGGTCAAAATACAGTTTTTAGCTTATAGTTCAAAAAGTATAACAGATACAGGAAAACCGAAGAGACCTTCCTTCTTCATTCTTCAGCATCTACAAAACAATCTATTGGGTCAAAGTTGTATGATGACTCCTTGTAGGTGTTATTGCCCTTTAATTGTCGAAATTGATGATTTTTGCCATTTTTGCCTCAAAATCTTGAAAATTATTAGAACTAGAGAAAAAGTTAGCATTGCTTAATTGATTTTTTAAAATCTTCTCTGAAACCAATGAAAGTACTGCTTTAAATCTTTGTACACATCATCCGTCAAATGTCCTCAACCAAGTTTGCACAAACCATGGCGGCAGATTAACCAACATGGCCGCCATATCTAAAAATAAGCGAGGGGGGGGGTGAGTCGGTCAAAATATAGTTTTTGGCTTATAGTTCAAAAAGTATAACAGATACAGGAAAACTGAAAGACATGCCTTCATCGGCATCAAAAGCTCTACCAAACACTCTATTGGGTTGAAGTTGTATGCTGACTCCTTGTAGGAGTTATTGCCCTTTAATTGTCGAAATTGATGATTTTTGCCATTTTTGCCAGGGTGGGGCTTGGACAACAGGTTGAAGATAACTGGGTGGGGCTGGGACAGCACATCAAGGATAACTGGGTGGGCTTGGCAACACGTCAAGGATAATCGGGTAGTTCTGGGACAGCACATCAAGGATAACTGGGTGGGCTTGGCAACACGTCAAGGATAATCGGGTGGGGCTGGGACCACACTATAAGGATAACTAGGTGGGCTGGGTCAACAAATCAAGAATAACTGACAACGGCTTTGTAAATGACCTTTGACTGAGGGAGAGGAAATTAGTTCTTATTTTGATATTTGGCTACGCCGAGCTTTAGCATGGACAGTGGATTTATTATTCAATGGAACTTTGATATAAGAGCTGTATTTAAAAAGCAGTTTCATACAGAATTGATAAATAAATTTATTGATATAATTTGTGAAATGTATTGGTTATTTTTCAGCTGATTGTGCAAAGCCCATTTCTGGATTATTTTATGGGTGTTTGTTAGTGTCCTTGAGTACCCTTCGGGGTTTCTAAATTTGCGAAAAATTTTATCTGACATGACACCCTGAAAAACGGAAATTATTTTGCTCGTTTTGAGGGGTCTCTCATTACTCAATGAAACTTGGTGCCTAAGTCAGAGCAAAAAATGATAATAGTTTCCCCATATACACAAATAATTAAGAGGCCGTTGTCAAGTTGAAGTGTTGATTTTTACTTTGTTGTCTAAAAGTTTGTATGTAAATGATGTTATCAGTTCAGCCACTACAGCTATAATGCTGTAATTTTCACTTTATTCTGTCAGATAACAATAAAAAAAATACCTGTTTCTGTCTTAATTTTACTCAAAAACATTAAAATTTGTGGTTTTAAACAGTAAGTTACATGGCCTTGATTGGCAAAAATTTCTCAGATTTCCTTGTAGACAGAAACAACAAAGAATTTGAAAAAAAAGCTTTTAAATTACTCAATGGAAAACAGAAGCGAAATTCATTTAGTAAGGTTAAACACTATTGCAACTAAATAAATTTTACTTTAAACAAAACAAAAAAAAAAATACCTGTGTGCACTTCAGCACTTCCCCCTTTAGCACAGCCACACATTGCACATGCATTCACCCGGGAACCGGGGAACTCTGCGAGATAAGTTTCTATATGATATTGCTCACAAATGTACTTTTAACCAAATCCATGATACTGTTTTACCAAAAAGCAGGCAAAGCCGGTAATATATAATTTGTATTTTATTTATATCATTATTTTTTTTTCTGAAAAACTGATTCAGTAGCAACAGATAGAGTCGGGTCATAATCTAGCACACACTTTTTCCGCCAAACAAATTATGATTGCATGGCCATTTCTACAAGATGTATTTAAATCCAGCATTTTTCCTCAAATGCTTCATTTTACCAAGTGGAAACACTTGTAATCAACATTCATATTTCTACCTTTTAGCAATTTACAAAATAGACATTCATAAAGTTAAAACATTGTCAACCAAGGGAGGTAATTGTAGGCATTGAAGAATGTAACGAAACTATAAAATGAAGATTTTATTGTAAATATATTAAATTGATCCATATTTAAAGAACAAAATTAGAAAATAATAATCTAATTCCTGTTTTAGAAATACAATCACAGAAATCTTGCTGAGATTACAAAGATAGCTTATACATTGTTTGTGTGTGTGTGTGTGGGGGGGGGGGGAGGGGGGCACATGTAGATGGAATAAGCAAGGATATTTGCATATATATATAATATTGACATATTAGTAGGTGGAGTGGTTTCAGTTGGTAACCATTGACCTTGTACACAATAAATGCACTCGGTTACTAATTTTAAAAGCATGCTTTTTGCTTTCATCATTTATTTCGAATTCTTGTGTTGATGTTTACTTGTTTACAATATATAGTTACAACATCATAGCATTATGACGTCGCAGTTTGCATGATGTCATAAAGAGTACTTCAAAACTCCTGGCTGTGTAAATCTATTTTTTAAGAAACTTCTTTGGAAATATTGCTTTTAACCTATTAATAACCAGTTAAATTTTAGTAAATACAAATTTACACCCATTTTTGAACCATAATTATATGATTTATACATTGAGTACTGTTTAAGAATGTTAGATTGTGCAATTAATACAAAAATTATAAAGTAAATGTAAAAATTTGTTCTAAAATATAAGTAATGTGCCCATTTTTCTTCTTAAAAAGGTAAAATTTTTAAAACTTTGGAATTCAATATTGATATTATTTAAAGATATAGCCTTCCTATGGTTTGTTAAGACATATATATAGGTTGCGAAAGCTAAAACTTATCATCCAGCTATAGACATAATGACACATGAAAGTTGTTGATTTTTTTTTTAAATCAAGTGTCGAGTTGAACAATTGAAAGCGTTAAAGTTTTTCCATCAAAAAGGCTGAAACGGCTTTGTTTTATTTCGGAATGAGATGGAACTTGGCAGTTTTGCTCATAATATGGGGAATAATACAAGTAAATACAGTAAAAAGTGTGAAAATTGAAAATTGCGTTTTCAATTTGACAACGGCTCTGTAAATGACCTTTGACTGAGGGAGAGGAAATTGGTTCTTATTTTGATATTTGGGTACGCCGAGCTTTAGCATGGACAGTGGATTTATTATTCAATGGAACTTTGATATTAGAGCTGTATTTAAAAAGCAGTTTCATACAGAATTGATAAATAAATTTATTGATATAATTTGTGAAATGTATTGGTTATTTTTCAGCTGATTGTGCAAAGCCCATTTCTGGACTATTTTATGGGTGTATGTGAGTGTCCTTGAGTACCCTTCGGGGTTTCTAAATTTGCGAAAAATTTTATCTGACATGACACCCCGAAAATTTAATGTGATATAGCTGAAATTATTTTGCTCGTTTTGAGGAGTCTCTCATTACTCAACGAAACTTGGTGCCTAGGTCAAAGCAAAACATGTTAATAGTTTCCCCTATACACAAATAATTAAGAGGCCGTTGTCAATTGGGTGGGGCTGGGACACTGGCGGGGCTGAGACAGTGATAAACAGGATATCAAGGATAAACAGGTCTGGCTGGGACAATGTGTCAAGTATAACTTGGTGGGGCTGGGACAACATGTCAAAGATAACTGGGTGGGGCTGGGACAACATGTCAAAGATAACTGGGTGGGGCTGGGACAACATGTCAAAGATAACTGGGTGGGGCTGGGACAACATGTCAAAGATAGCTGGGTGGGGCTGGGACAACATGTCAAAGATAACTGCGTGGGGCTGGGACAACATGTCAAAGATAACTGGGTGGGGCTGGGACAACATGTCAAAGATAACTGGGTGGGGCTGGGACAACATGTCAAAGATAACTGGGTGGGGCTGGGACAACATGTCAAAGATAACTGGGTGGGGCTGGGACAACATGTCAAAGATAACTGGGTGGGGCTGGGACAACATTTCAAAGATAACCGGGTGGGGCTGGGACAACAGGTCAAAGATAACTGGGTGGGGCTGGGACAACATGTCAAAGATAACTGGGTGGGGCTGGGACAACATGTCAAAGATAACTGGGTGGGGCAGGGACAACATGTCAAAGATAACTGGGTAGGGCTGTTGCAACATGTCAAAGATAACTGGGTGGGGCTGGGACAACATGTCAAAGATAACTGGGTGGGGCTGGGACAACAGGTCAAAGATAACTGGGTGGGGCTGGGACAACATGTCAAAGATAACTGGGTGGGGCTGGGACAACATGTCAAAGATAACTGGGTAGGGCTGGGACAACATGTCAAAGATAACTGGGTGGGGCTGGGACAACATGTCAAAGATAACTGGGTGGGGCTGAGACAACATGTCAAAGATAACTGGGTAGGGCTGGGACAACATGTCAAAGATAACTGGGTAGGGCTGGGACAACATGTCAAAGATAACTGGGTGGGGCTGGGACATGTCAAAGATAACTGGGTGGGGCTGGGACAACATGTCAAAGATAACTGGGTGGGGCTGGGACAACATGTCAAAGATAACTGGGTGGGGCTGGGACAACATGTCAAAGATAACTAGGTGGGCTGGGGTTTTTAAACTGCTATGAAATCTAAAAGTCGTTAAACTTATAAGTTGTTACAAAAATATTGGTGTTTCTGCTTAATGCAACTTGATAGCGTAAACGGACCATAAACTATACTAAACCGTAATTTGGCTTGACTTTTATAAATGTAATATAACGTCTGCCTGACTTAGCTGCAATTTGTTCAAATGTCATAACAATCGTTTATATACCATAATTTTGCATATAGAATGTTTGATCTTCCACACAGTGACAGTAGAAATAGGTGGGAGCAAGTGCACGATTTAATTTTAATTTGATTGTACGCTACTTCATCTACAGTAAATGGAATTCAATGGAACTTTCACAGAATTGTCACATAGTGCCATTGTGCTCATGATATTAAACTTTTTTGATCGGAATGATATAGGAAAACATGGACTTTGTCTTTGACATTGGGGAGGGTGGGGGGGGGGGTGTACCCATCTTATCTCCAACTCCACCTACACCACTAAATCTGCTTTGATGAAACTTTCGCAGAATTTTTGTCACATATGCCATTGTTCACCATATGCTATTTAACATTTTGATTAGAAATATATACTTGGGGTTTCATACAGAAAAACATGGACATGTCTATTCTTTGACCCATCTCTTATCTTATCTCTTTTGTTTTTTAAATACCCACTCAACAGAGATGGTGGTATATAGTGGTCCTCATGTCCCTTCATCCCTTCGTCTGTCCAAATTTGTTTTCCAGGATGATAATTCAAACTTAGCTTGTATCTGATTTAAATGAAACTATGTGATATTGCTACATATCAGGTTGGCAAGAAGCCGATCAGTTTTGGGAGAAATCCATCATAATTCAAGGTCACAGTCAACATAAAAGGTTAGAAATTTTTACAAAAAAGACCTCAGGACAGTGACTCAAAACGCTTGCATTTGATTTCAATGAAGCTTTTGGAATATAGTTTCATAATGGACTGATGGATGGATCAGAAGTCTATCGATTTTCAATCTAATTAAAATTAAATCTTTCACAAGCTCCCCCTGTCGCTGTGAAGATCCCATTACAGGTCATCTCAGGTTGAACTTCTGTATTGACCAATCAAAAACTGTTTTCACTAACCTTTAATGTTTGGAATCCTCTGTCATTATTCGGAATCTCTCGGGTATACTATTGTACCTTTTTTTATCAGTAAACCCAAAGTTAAGCTAAAAGCTTATGTTAGATTGGTTAATTTTTTGGGGATACCCAAATTTTTCATTAAATAATATTTATATCAAAAGTTCAATCTGAGATGACCTGTAATAGGATGTTGTTAGATCTTCACAACGACAATAACAAAAAGGGGGAAGCTGGTGGAAGATTTAATTTTAATTAGATTGATCGATATTTTTGGAAATTCATCAAATTTCAAGGTCACAGTTGCCAAAAAAAAAATTTAGAAAAAAACTTTGTGGACAATTCCCTACTTGCGGTAAACAAGATTTATCTCCCATTTGCAGAGTTATCTGTTTATTAGAGCAGGTACTTTATAGTACCTACTGTGGGTAAAAAGTTGTTTTTCTGCAATATTTTTTTTATTCACATATAGCAAAGCATCCGGTAAAATTTATTATGATATGCAAACTAATTCTGCAGTTTTTTTAGTTGTACTGGAAGAGTCAGTCCAGAGGCATTATTAAAAAAATAAATAAAAACGTGATTTTTTCCCTATCTGTTCAATACTAGATACCTGCTGTTATGAAAGACAACTCTTGCAAATGGTAAGTAACTCTTGTATTCCAAAAATAGGGAATTACTCAAAAAGTGTGCATTAGGATATTATTGGAAGAATTCCATCAAAGGTTAAGGTCACCAATTGACAAAAAGCCTTAGAAATTAAAATAAAATTCTGCAAAATTTAATTTTCTATTTTATTTTGCAGTATCAGATAAAAAAGAACTGTTGACTAGAATTAAAATGGCCAGTCATCCAAGAACTACAGAAGACGAAACTTTACAATTGAATGATGACAATTTGATAGGCATTGGCTTACAAGGAAATGATGACACCAGTC
Organism: Limnoperna fortunei; assembly: GCA_944474755.1. Classification (NCBI taxonomy): domain Eukaryota; kingdom Metazoa; phylum Mollusca; class Bivalvia; order Mytilida; family Modiolidae; genus Limnoperna; species Limnoperna fortunei. The sequence continues at coordinate 4,738,323 of OX104119.1, forward strand.
TTAAAAGTTCAGCTAGTCAAACCAAGACAAGACAGGATATTTTGGATGATGACCATGTAAAGAGCGAATTAGAGAAAGAAGACCAGTCATCTACAACAATTCCAAATTTGCCACTTGTTTTTGAAATGAAACTGGAGAGTGATTTTCTGCCAAAGCAAAACATCACAATGAGTAAATTAAACATGGAAGAAATTATACAGGGCATGGATGACTTGCTAAATGGTATTAACAAGATTGATGTACCAGCTGAGAAGTTCGTGGAATGTAGAATTTCGGATTTTGCTGGAGAGAAGGAATACTATGCCACTCACCCAATATTCCTTAATCCAAATGCATTACATCTATTAGTTGCCAATATCATGAAAGATGTGAAACCAATTACTGCTGAAGATGGTTTTGATAAGATTGCAGGTTTGAAACTTTTTGAATCAGACAAAATTAGCTCATCTCATTTAAAGTCAAATAATCATCACTCTGTTATCTGTCGTCATTCTGCCATACACTTTAACAGTTCAATCTTTGAATCCACAGTCCAATTAAACCAAAACATGACATGTGGTTGTCCTTGGGTTTTTCATTTCAGTTGCCCAGCCCTCATTCCAAACAGATGTCGTTAACAATTTATTTAATATTAAAACCTGTTTAGCAATATTCAGATTAGGCTTATCCGCATGCAAACAAAACTCTCCTTTTTGGACTTTACACATACTAGCAACAGTGAATAGTTAAAGTAGTCTTTGCATGGTGAGAGCTTATGTATTTTTTAAAGATGTCCTGCATTTCAGTTACTGATCTGAAAATTGAGTTCTACTATTACAGGCTCATGGAGGTCCCCTAGATTACAATACTAGTATGTGTTTCCTATGTAAATGTATTCCAGTAGTATAGATAATCCTCGATCCCATTTTAATTGTAATTAAAATATCATTTTTGACCCCGATTGAGATTCAAGTTGGTTTTTTTTTCCAAGAAATTTCAGTGTGTGTAACTTTTACACCTGCTTGTTTTTGAGAAGCAGCTGTTATTTCCTCTAACCATGTCAAGTCAAAATAGGTACAACTGCTTGTATTTCCAGTCTTTCATTTTCAACACCCAGATGACCAAACATATTCATTGTTACCTCCGTATTAAATTGATCTCAATTTAAAAACACTATTGGATACTGTCTATTTATCATTAAGTTATCAATGAAATGTCAACAGATGACTATAGTTAAGTGTGGTGTTGCAAGTATTTATACTGATTTTTATCGTGATTTCAATTGATCAAATATGTTTAAAATCAAAATGATGGACAATTCAAAATGGCAACTACAGCAGGGCATTTTGTCTGCGAATTTTGGACATTTTCCCCCATCTTCAGAAATGACAGCATTCCACTGTGTTGACTGTCGGTTGATAAGGCCAGAGTTGGTTTACGGGACTGCCGGTCCCAAATTTGGAGATGTCGGAGTAAAAATAAAATTTAAGAAACAAGATTTTATTTTATATCTTCTGGCAAGTCCTAAAAATAAAATATAATGTAACGTGTGTTTTTCAAAATAGTTGATCTTATTTTCTGCAGAAACTTGTAGAAAACATGTCTGCCATGCCTCAGTAAACTTGTATCAGATGTTAACAAAATAAGAATCTTTAGACCATGTCACAGTATCTCAACATGTCAGGTTTCACTTTTCTAATGTAATTTTAAACTGTACACTTGGAAAAAGTTAAGCATCCCAGAATATTATTGTTTTTCGTTTATTGTAAATACAGTCTAATTTTGATGATTTTGGTCAGTTTTAATTCTTTAACATGTTTAATGTATAATTAAAAGGATGTGAGCGTTCAGGTGTGAAATTGTAATCAAACACGGTTTTCTGTGCACATAAAGCTTGCTCCCTTCATCACGTCAAAAGTGCACTATTTTTTAGTGTAACATCAGTATTTAAATCCCAAATTTCTAATTGCCAAATCATTTAAAGTAAGCATGCAGAGGAGGCGGATATCAGAAGCACAGAAATGGCAAATCATCAGCATGCATTCCACTGGTATGTCTTACAAGGCAATCGGACGTAAGCTTGGCTATCATTATATAGTCATTAGTCATTTGGTCATAACTACACCTCCACACAAGATGTTAAAGACCGTTCCGGATCTGGTTGACCATCTTTGACAAGCTAACATGAAGAAAGCAGCCTTGGTAGATTAGTTAAGAGAGTAACCCAAACCCAATAAAAACCATGGGTGCACTCAGGTGCTCGGGACGAGTAAGCAGTGCCTTCCTCTAATTAGACACCCATCGAGTTACTCATTGTCATGTCTAGGGAAAAGTCAAATCCAGGAATATGACTCAGCAAAAATGTCAGATCGTATTTGAGACACTGATTTCCCATAATGATCAATTAAGTAATGGTGACGACCATAGATCTTCTGGAGAGATAACATCAAACTAGGTGCAACAAAAAATCAAAATCGTCTTAAGGCTGCCAGATTGAGGTCAAGAAGAGTCATTAAACATCCAAATGCTTGATGATCGCCATAGCTGGGCATGTTGGCCTGCTGCAGAGAAAGACAAAATTGGAACCTTAGAACCTGGAGACGAATACACTGGCCAGATGAGAGCTGATTTTACTCCATGGAACTGATGGGCTAACCCGTGATTGGAGGCATCAAAACACAGCTTACATGCCAAGAAACATTGTTCCAACGGTACCTTTTGGTGGGGCTCAGTTATGGTGTGGGGCTGTATCTCACACGATTGCAAACTGGATCTGGTAGCAATCAATGGCAACCTTAAGAGCGAAAAGTACACCAGGGACTTACTTACACCTGTAGCTATGCCTCATTTTGAAAACCACCCATTAGAGTCAAGACCTGTTTTCATGGATAACAACTCTAGATCTCATCGTTCCAGGGCAGTAAGGGCATATTTGGAGAACGAAGCTGTGACCACTCTTCCTTAGCCTGCAAGAGGTCCAGATCTCAACCCAGTAGAGCATCTATGGGATCAATTGGGTAGGTGTTTACGAGCTCTGGAACCTCCTTCACAGAACTTGCAACATTTAGAAGCTTAATAACACAGGGAACTGGATAACGCTTCAATAAATTAGACGCCTTACTGGCAGTATGCGATGCAGGGTTGCAGCAGGCATTCATGCTATTCATGGATATACTAGATATTGACCCTTTGATGGCTATTATTATCAATTTGGTGTTTATGATTGACATTTTTCAAGTTGGACAATTAAATAACAGTTTGGAGCTTTCGGTGACAATACTTTTTAAAGACTACGTGAAAGTGCAAAGACCTGTTTTGATGAAATGATATGTAAATAAAGTAATGAGTTGTTTGCTTAAAATACTGTTTCATTGTGCCCAACAATGCATATTGTTGTTTGCTACAGTGTATACAAATTTAAAACGAATGACAGTTTAATACAAGTCCAAAGGTGTTCGAATATGTATGACTTAAAAAAACTAGGGTGTGCTTAACTTTTTTTCCAGGTGTATATAAAGGGTAACCATCAACCCTTACATGTTTATTCTTTAATAAGCATCCTAATTCAAGCATATTTCTGCCTTAGTGATTGTTACTTGTAGAAAAAAAGTTTTAAAAAAGATGTATAAAAAGACAACTATTATGATGATATCAATCAAATACTTATTCAGAAAACATTAAAATTGATATAGGGTCTTCACCATGTTAAAGATACAAACCCAATACATCCAGTCCTTAATTATACTGTACAGAAACCCCCATGACCCAGCTTTAGAATTGACCACTCAGTTGGCCAAAACACAAGACTTGCTTATTACAAAGCAATTAAGAAATGCCATAAAAGTCAAAGACAAAAGAAGACGTTGATATGAAAAGTAATAGCTTATTAAAACTACTGTACTGCACGATTTAGTTAAAAAAGGCTCTGTAATCATGTTTAAGAATTTCTTTTCTCAAGCCATAATGTAACAGTTGAAACTAAGCTTATCAGCAATATTCATTCAATGGGTCTCTTCAAGGCTTGTTTTTTTTATGCCAAACAGGAATTGAAAATTGCTACCACCAATTTTCAAACAGTCTCTTGTCTGAATTGTGTTTGTGGACTGGTTACAATATTCAAGATGGCCAACATACCCTCTCATTGGTCAAATTAAATAAAACTAGGCTAAAAAAAAACCATGGTGTAGTTCATCCAAAGATAGTCCCGTATTGGAATCCTTAACGAATACCCAGTCCATAATCCTACAGGTTTCTTTTCAGGGGTTCAAATTAGCATTTGGGATCATAAGGTCCCAGACCTTCTGGTAACATAAGTTGAAGGTCTGCCAGTAAGAGCACTAGGTCCTGCCATTCGTTCAATTTTCATTATGTGAGATTTTAACGTCTGTTAATTTCGGAACCTTTGTAATACCCGCTGTGGTAATAATAATAATAATAATAATAATAATAATACTTTATTTTATTAGGGTAAACTCAGTTAGCTACACTAATCTTCCCTGAGGCCCTCATATTAAACCAAAGAAAATAATGTAGTACAGCATACATTGATCAAATTGTGAGACAATTATAAACATTACATATACAGAAAATATACAAGTGTACAGAAAGTAACATACAAATTGGTGAAAAGTTATACACTGTCCTGATGGTCTGAAGAATATAATAAGTAGTTTTTAATATTTGTCTTGAATACATTGGTGCTAATAGATTCACGCACTGAAGGTGGTAAGTTATTCCATAGCAAAGGGGCTGAATATACAAAAGATTTTTTGAATTGTTCAGTTTTTGGTTTAGGGACATTGAGATTACCTTTTAAGGCATTTCTAAGAGCATATGGGTTCGTTTCAGAAATATATGAAAAATTTTTATTGAGGTAATCTGGAGCCTCATTTTTTAAGCATTTGAAAGTAAGTAGACATTTGTGATATTTAATTCTTTCTTCAATTTTCATCCAGCCAAGATATTTAGATAAAGGTTCTGAAGGTGTTAATGGATCAGCATCCATAATAAGTCGTGCTGCTCTTTTTTGCAGTTTTAAAATTCTGTTTAGTCCTTCATTATTACAGCTACCCCATATTATACAACAGTAATCTATTAGGGGTAGAATATATCCATTGTAAAATAATTTTCTTAATTCAAGATTTAAATATTGTTTGATTTTTGAAAGAAGATAAATTCTAGATGAAATTGTGGAACAGACTACGTCTACCTGACTGGACCAATTTAGTTGTTGGTCTACTTTGATTCCTAATAATTTTTCACATGTCGAATTTTGTAGTTTATTGGAAGAAATTGTAAGGCAAAGTTCATTCTCTTGTGAGGAAAGTTTTTGTCTAGTTCCAATTATCATACATTTTGTTTTATTTGAATTTATGAACATGTTATTTTCATGACACCATTGTTCTACACAATTTAAATCTTGTTGTATTTTAACCTGTAGCTCTTTGATATTTGAACCTGATGTGTGTATAGTGGAATCATCAGCGTACATGTCAGTTTGACAATTTTTAATATATAAAGGGAGATCATTTATATATATTATGAATAAAAGAGGGCCTAGTATGGAACCCTGAGGTACACCAAAATTTATTGGAAGTTGATCTGATTTGGTATTTCCAATTTGGACTTGCTGTGTTCTGCCATGAAGATATGATTTGAAAAGTGCAATACTATTTTTATCAAACCCATATATTTTCAATTTACTACATAAAATTTCATGATCAACAACATCAAATGCTTTTTGAAAATCTAAAAGAACAGCCAGATTTATGTTTCCATTATTGATTTCTTGAAGCCATTTGTCAATAATGTTTATAAGGGCAGTTTGACACGAATGATTTGGTCTGAAACCAGATTGGGCAGGGTGTAAGAGATTGAATTTTATTAAAAATTTATATAAATGCTGTGATAAATGCTTTTCTATCAGCTTAGTCAATGTAGGCAACACTGAGATAGGTCTATAGTTTGAGGCTAAAAATCTCTCACCAGTTTTAAAAACTGGTGTTACTTTGGCATTCTTTAAAATTTTAGGATAAGTACCCGTATCTATTATTCTATTAAAAATATATGTTAAGGATGTGGCAATTATTTGGGCACTTATTTTAAGTATTCTTGGTCCAATGTTATCAGTTCCAGGGGACTTGTTAGCATCTAATTTTGTTATTTCATTGTAAATTGTATTTACTTCAACTGGAGGAATTGAGAATGTTTTGCTAATTGGGAGTCTCATTTTTACAAAGTTGCTTAATTGATGGAAGTTAGTACACCAGTGTGTACACATACCTTTATTTAAAGTATTTGTTTCATTTTTAAGGTTTTGAACACAGGAAGTAAAAAAATTATTAAAAGTATCTGCTATTTCTTTTGGATCTGTTATTTTTTGGTCATTGTCGTTCAGAAGTTCATTTGGTTTTAAAGGGTTTGATGGATTAAGACTGTGAAGACATTTCCATAAAATTTTAGGGTCTTTAGAATCTTTAATGATTTTACTGTAATATTGTTTCTTAGAATCATCCAGTATTTGTTTTGTTTTATTTCTCCAAAATTTATATTCATCCCATAACCCTAATCTGTTGCATTTGTCTCTCATTTGTCTTGCATGCATTATGTCACTGTTGTACCAGTCAGGTTGTCTTTCTACCTTGACACGCTTAGATAAAATTGGGGCATGTTTATCTATTACTGCATTAAAAATATTGTACCAGATTTCCATAGCTAATGATGGGTCATCTTGTTGTTCAACAAAATGAAAAGGGGCATTTGACAAGTCATAAAGAAATTCATCTTCACTGAAATTCTTAAAATTTCTATAGGAGATTGTAGTATGAGTGTGTTTTCTATTAAGGATTTTCTCTTGTCTTGTTAAACATACCGGATAATGATCACTTAGGGAATATTGGACAACATGTGATTCTTGGATCATATTTACATTTGTAACATACATATGATCTATAAGAGTTTTAGAATCTTTTGTCATTCTACTGGGTTCATTAATTAATTGATAAAGGTGGTATGTTTCTAAAAAATTTAACCATTTTTGGGGTGGTTTGCTTGGTGGTAAAAGGTCCATATCAAAATCACCAGTAAGTATAACATCAGAATTTAAGTTAATTGCACTGGATACTTCAATTTCAAATTTATCAATCCAGCTGATTGGTGATGTTGGTTGTCTGTAAACGAAACATAACAGGAAAGATTTCTTATGTGATGGTTTAACTTCAAACCACATACTTTCAATATCACTAGTTTCAAGTTCAGTTTTTCTAACAAATGATATGTTTTCAGAAAAATACACAACCCATCCACCACCTCCACTTAATTGCCTATCTTTTCTTTGCAATATATATCCAGGAATTAGTAATGTTTCATTTAGTTTTGTTTCATTTAGGAAAGTCTCACAGAGACCGATTATTTCTGGTGGATTTTTAGTAAAAAGAAGATTGTATTTAATTTCATCAAACTTACTTTCCAATCTATTTATGTTGTGGGAACAGATTTTGATGCCTTTGTGGTTGTTAAAGCTATAAATATTTAGTGTTGTTATGTTATTTACATTAAATGGTAGTTGATCGTTTTTAAACATAACAGTTTCATGAAAAACAGCATGTAAGCAAGATACAATCATAATATAACAAGTAAACATGCATACAATAAAGTTGTGGATATAATTGGCCTCAGGGAACTTATACAATACTGTTACGTTAGTACATAATGATATGTTCTGCTTAAAAGTAAACATAAACAAGGGTTTAGATCCAATTTGGCTAAAAAATCAGCCTAATAAAGAATGAAGGTCCATAGGGTTCAGCTAACAAATAAACCGCAAGTCAGGTCGCAAATGGGAAAGGTCCTTGACCTCTAATTTGAACCCCTGCTCTTTCAGAATTAATGAACTAGTAGTTAAATGTGCTATGTTGGATGTCAGCTGATGTTTTTTAGCTCACCTGACCTCGTCGTTAACTTTTCTTTAAAAATCTTCTTCTCCAAAGCACTGAAGAGATTGCTTTGAAACTTTGCACACATCATCAGTGAAATGTCCTCTACCAAGTCTGCACAAATCATGGCCTCAGACCAACTACCATGGCCGCCATGGCTAAAAATAGAACAGGGGGGTCAAAATACAGTTTTCGGTTTATAGTTCAAAAAGTATAACAGATACAGGAAAACCTAACAGACATTCCTTCTTCAGCATCAACAGCTCTACAAAACACTCCATGGGGTCAAAGTTGTATGATGACTCCTTGTAGGAGTTATTGCCCTTTAATTGATGGAAATTGATCATTTTTGCCATGGTTACCCCCAAAATCTTGCAAATTATTAAACTAGAGCAAAAGTTAGCATTGCTTTATTGATCTGCTCTATGAGAGCTACAAAAATGGCTTTGGGTCAAGTTTGTCTGATTAACAGTTTAAGAGTTATTCCCCTTGAACTTTTTTTATCGGTTTTAATTGATTTTTTTAAATGTTTTCTCCTCTTTAACCAATGAAAGGACTGCTTTGAAACACTACACACATAATCTTTAGGATGTCTTTACCATAATTGTGCAAATCCTGACAGCAGACTACTTACATAGCTACAATGGCTTAAAATAGAAAAAGGGGGGGATGTCAAGAGAGTTTTTGGCTGATGGTTAAAAAGTATAACAGGTACAGCAAATTTGAAGTGAACCTCCCTCCTAAGCATCAAAAGCTCATCTTTAAAGGAGTTATTTCCCTTAAAAGGTCAAATTAATGATTTTTGCAGAAGTGTTGGGCAATTCCTTATAGGAAAGAAAAGCTGGATAAAAAAGGGTTGCTTAGGTTCAGGTGAGCGATACAGGCTCCTGGGAGCCTCTAGTTTAATTTACTGGTATGCCATTATATTAAATGATCCATATTTTGCCTTCCAAAATTATTACAGTAATCTTCTTAAAATAATCTAACAATGTGAGAAGAATATTAACACTTTTAGATGTTATACAATCAATATAATGCCAAACGAGCATAACAGTTTGAATATAAGCCCTTTAATAAGCTTATTGAAAAAATTGACATCTTATAGACATGCCACTTTATTTTGTAGGGTACATAGATTTCTGGCTTGATACTATTCACTCGTGTGGAGTTGAGGAAGAAATCGTGGAGAAGACAAAGACAGAATTATATCCTCCAACTATCATTGTTTGCACAAGAACTGACGAGTGTAGAGATAATGTAAGTGTTATGAAACCAAATATCAAGCTACTCTTCTTACCAATATTTACTTCTTAAATTAAAAGTGTTTTCCCCCAATTATTCCTCTTCATGGACTTTGGGAAAAAATGACTAATAAGGGGGACTTAGTCAACTTTCATGTTCATGTATATTCAATGTTGTCGCCTAGAAGGCATTTTCATTTCTTCATGGATTTTTATGAAACTTTGGGAAATTGTTTATTATAGTAGGTGCTTGCTTGGATGGGATTGATTTCATGGAAATTCGTCAAGGGGGACCATATTTTTGGGAGTGGGACAGTCAACTTTCATGTACATGTATATTCAATGTTGTCGCCCGGATAGCGCTCTCATTTCTTCATGGATTTTTATGAAACTTTGCGAAATTGTTACTTATAGTAGGTGCTTGAATGGGATTGATTTTTATGGAAATTTGTCAGGAGGGACCATATTTTTGGGAGGGGGACTTAGTCAACTTTCATGTACATGTATATTCACTGTTGTCACCTGGATAGCGCTTTCATTTCTTCATGGATTTTTATGAAACTTCAATTTGCCAATATAAATACCAAATCCTGTTTTAATGTTTAAAATTTTTAACAATTTAAATTCATTATCTGAGCTGGTGCCACACGTTGAGCAGAAATTGCTAACTCTTCCAGAGTACCTTTGTTGTGTGTCTGTTAATTGTTGTCGTTGTCCACTGTTTTGTTTGAACAAGGTTTTGTCTGTACTTGACTTATCATTTCTTGAATATATTTTGTTATCGCTATTTTGCATTTTTTTCCTTTGATCTTTGTGTGGGATATTATTCCATCTCATTCTACTAGCGTGCGATGGGCCAATATCGGCTCGCTGTCATGACGTCGTTAAGTAAACACTGTGACGTCACAAAAACAGCAATAAACAGATTATTTACGTTTTATGAAACTCGATGCATTTTCTTGTCGCCCTTCGATGAGATATTGACAAGAAAACACATCTCGTTTAAAAAAAACGTAAATAATCTATAAGTATTTTCTACATGCATTCTTTTTATACACCTATAGAAGAAGGGTCATATTATGGGTTGGTGGAGGGCGGGCAGGCGGCGTCCACAGCTATGTCCGCTCTCTAACTTGAATAGCTGTTGTCTGATCTTCATGAAACTTGGGGAAAATGTTTATGGGCATAATATTTCGGCCAGGAGTGATAAGCAGTCAAATTTCTTCAGCCATTTTAGAGTTATGGTCCTTTATTTTTTGTGCAAAAAAATGGTAAATTTTCAATGAGCTTATTTTATGACACTTTGGCACTTGTTTCTTATTTTAAATATTCAAATAAAAATTTTACAAATGCTTTAGTTGATAACAGCAAGGTATTTTTTTTCATAACATACGTGTATTAACAAATGAAAATATACCATAATATTCCTAAAATTTTTGGCCGGGTTGCACAAATTGCAAATCAGGGTTATAATAAGGTGAAGTTGGGTAGCAGGAAGGGGGGGCAGGAGTATCTATTTTGTGTATTTAAATACTCCTATAGTTTTCAGGTCGATTTCACAAAAAGTTGTTTTATTCCATTAATCCTAAAACATATTAACCTTAGGAATGATGCTGATCAGTTGTCATTTCATTATTAATATTTATTCTAAATATATTTAAAAATATAAAACAAGCAAGTGTGGGGTGTTTGCCTATAATGACGTGAGCATGAGCATTGTATTTAGAAGTTAATTAATGTAAAGTAAAGTAGTTTTTTCTCTTACTTTCATTTAATATATACGCAATTGATTTAGTCCAGATAAAGGGAAATGACTCGTTTTGGCCAAAACATAACTGCATGTTGATTAATTTGTACTCCAATTTTCTTCTAGTTACCTACAAATTGACAAAAAATATGTTGTCTTAACAAAATCCCATTCAGCTGTGGACTTTGAGAATAAACATATTTCCTCCATACCAAGCATAAAAAATATGCCCTAAAACTGCAAAATCATAACTCAAAAAAAAATAGTTTCAGTTTGAACCGCTGGTAATGTTACATACAAAGAGTTGGCAGGTTGAGGGTTATTAAGATGTAAGAAGAAATCATTTTTAAACATTTATTCACAAGAAAAGAGTCAGTACTGTGTGTATCCACCACGCTTCCGGTGGAGTTCTTGAACTCGTCTCCTCATGCTCTCTCGACAAGTCTCTGAAGTCTACGTTGAGGGAATTAAAGTATCACGCAATTCTTGACATGGAGGGTCACGTTCATTCACTTTCCGACCGAGATAGTCCCAAACATGCTCTATTTGGATTCATACCTTTTTTTTAACAATTCTACATTCGAATTAATATGATGTCACAATTTGAATTCCAAAGTCATATTACTCTCAACTGAAAATTTCAAACTGGAACAATGCAATTTCATTAAGATTTCTCAATATTTTGGTTTAAAAGGTATGTATATTCAATAAAATGACGAGAATATATGTTGATGTCAATTTTATTTGCTTTAACATACTGTTTTTTTGGATATATCGGATTAGTTTCAAAAAACAGTATTACCATTGAAAGCGTCCTCTTAGAGCCGCTTCGAAGATTTAAAACAATTGTCAGACATATTAGAATCGAAATAGATTATTACAATTGGGCTCTGTGTGTATTTAGAACATGGTCAGACCTTATATTTATCCTGATTTTATACCTCGCTATCGCTCTGTCTCAAATATTGACAAATATAAGGTCTGACCATGTTCTAATTCGAATAGAGCCTGCTCGCAATAATCTATTTCTTAAATATAATGTTTTCTTGTCATTGGTGCACAAATTGATTTAATTATTATGAAGTACTATTAGAACTAGAAGTAGAAATTACATCATTGTGACACTTAATATATTATGTAGTTAATGTTAAATTGTAAAATTCACTATTAAAAGTATTTAAACATATTTAACTTAAATTTGTTTAAAGTAACTGCCAAAATACCTTTTTTATCTCACCTGGCTCACCTAACCCATCGTAAACTTTAAAAAAAATCTTCTCTGAAACCACTGTACCAATTTTTTTCAAACTTGGCCACAATCATCCTTAGGGTTCCGAGTTTCAAGTTTGTACCCAGGGTGTTGATCAACAGACAAAGATGGCCGCTGTATTAGTCTGAAATTGTCAGATGACTCCTTATAGGAGTTATTGCCCTTATATCGCAATTTTTATGAAATTTTTCATTTTTGTCCTGTAACTTGAAAACTATAGCAGCTAGATTGAAACTGTAAATTGCACAATTGATCAGCAACAAAAGCCCTACAATTCACTTAATTGGTCTGAAATTGTCAGATGACTCCTTATAGGGATTATTGCCCTTAAATGACAATTTTTTAATGAAATTTTCCGTTTTTGTCCTGTAACTTGAAAACTATAGCAGCTTGTTTGAAACTGTAAATTGCACAAATGATCAGCAATAGAAGCCCAACAAATGATTGCTTAGTCCAAAATTGCAAGATGATTCTTTATAGGAGTTATTGCCCTTTAATTATGAATTTGGGCAAATGAACAGTTTTTATACCCAGCCACTCCCAGCCACACGAAGTGGCGAGGTATTATGTTATACCCTCAGTTCGTTCGGTGTCTGTCGTCCGTCCTTCCCCTGAAGGTTTCCAGATGATGACGTGAAAACGCCTCAAGGGATTTGAATGATATTTTGCACAGCTGTTCAGTACAATAAAATACAGGTCAAGTTCAATTTTCAGGATGATCCCAAAAATATTGAAGTTTTCCCACTTTATAAATTTTCAAATTTGACAATAATGAAATTTTCTGGTTTAAGAAAGATAACTCATTTCTTTCTGTCTCTATATACTAGTATATAGTGGATGTATAGTATATACAGTATAGTATACTAATATATACAAATATATTTAACTATTGATGAATGTCATGGCAGGGTATCATTTAATGTCCCATTAGATGCCCTATTTTTAGCCAAGTTGCAACGAAGTTGAACTCGGCTATTGTTATGATGATGTTGGGCGGGCGGGCGGGCGTCAACAATTGTTTTCCTGACCATAACTCAGAAAGTTGTGAACCGATTTTAATGAAACTTTAGGATATTGTTACATGCCATAAGAGGAGGAAGCCTATTGATTTTGGGGTAAATCCGGTCAAGGTCACAGTGACAGAAAAAACGTTAGAAAATTTCTTGAATTAGTGGTTTCCGGACCATAACTCAAAAAGTTCTCAACCAATTTTATTGAAACTTTGGGATATAGTTACATACCATAAGAGGAGGAACCCTATTGATTTTGGGTTAAATCCGTTCAAGGTCAAGGTCACAGCGACAGAAAAACGTTAGAAAATTTCTTGAATTATTGGTTTCCTGACCATAACTCAAAAAGTTCTCAACCGATTTTAATGAAACTTTGGTATATTGTTACATGCCATAACAGGAGGAACCTTATTGATTTTGGGGTAAATCCGTTCAAGGTCAAGGTCACAGTGAATTTTCTTGAATTAGTGGTTTCCGGACCATAACTCAAAAACTACATCAAGTACATATCTGGTATTTTACACAATGGTTCAATACTTAGTACTGTTAGAGGATTCACATATTCATATTTTATGCAACTTTGAAAATTTGTTGATAAAGCTTACATTTTTCCTGCTGAAACCCTTCCTCACTTTGTCTCCAGTTTACATGTAATGCCTGTAATAACCAATTATGTTAAATCTTAAAAAATGAAGACAAGGAAAGTTTTGGTTAATAAAATACGGCAACTCGGCTTTTGCACCCCTGTGCATATTGATTTTATTATATCGTCTCATTACTAATGACATTAGCCTGCTGATGACAGAATGGCTAACATTTAACCCATCTGAAACCTGCCGCTGTGTCATTCCAGCCCTTATCATACCAACTGCTTTCCCTCTCTCTGCATCTGCTAGTTTTCGACATACCATGTTAAAATGATTTCAAACAGGATAAATTTTACCTGTTACGCACGTTCACATGATGAAATTAAAAAAGACGCCAAACTTGGGTTTTCAAAAGCTGAGGGTAGTGTTTAATAATCTTTCTGGAAAAAATGTAAAAATCCAGAAGTATTAAAATCAAGTATCGGACAACCAAAACCAAGTGTCAAATAAAACCGTGAAAAATGTCTCAAAACCATGGTAACCTTTCCCAAGATTCCGGCCTAAAATACCAGGTAACTACAACACAATAACGACTTAATTGACCAAAAATGTCACACCTGAATGAACGTAATGTAAACACTGACAAGCAACAATTAAAATTAATAATCAACAATGCATACAAATAAAACATCAAATTTCACTCTGCCACAATTATATATAAATATAAGGACAGTTTAATCTAATATTTTGCTTCTCTTCTTTGTTAATTATTAACAGATTAAGCAACAATTAATTTTGGGGTCATTATCAATCAACTAACACATGATTTTGCTATCGTTATCATTTATCAGTTTACAAATATCATTTATTAACTAAATTTTTTCTTTATTTTAGTTTCAGGAAAAAAAAGAAACCTTTCGCCAACAGCTGCTTACTGTATTAAAAGATGAAGCCAAGAAAAAGCATGTAAGAGAGATATGCTATGTTTCCAACACCGATGCAGACGAACAGGATTTTAATATTTTGCGCAAAACAATTTTTAAGTATGGAAAACAGGTAAAAACATTTGCAGAAAAATTGCCTCTGCGCTGGATTCGTTTAGAGCAATCACTTGATATTTTAAGAGAGGAGGCTAAAATGAACATATTATCTTGGCGGGATATTGTCGAATTATCTTCCAAATTGTCAATTGATAACCAGGATGAAATCAACCTTTTCTTGAAATATCAACATAAGATTGGAGGTGTCATATATTTCGAGAGTTTAAAGGAATATATTATACTTAACCAAAAATGGTTAGCAAATGCTTTCAGATGTCTTGTATCAGTCAATTTTGATTCTAACCTAAAGCTGTCTGATGAATGGAAAACACTAGAAGAAACTGGAAAGCTTGAGCACTCTCTGATTGTAAAACTCTTTGATAAAGAACCAGAACTTGACTTTAACAAACATAGTGGTCACTTACTAAATGTAATGGAAATATTTGGCATTATAGTAAAGCTAAAAATAATGGAAAATGAACAAAGGCAGATATTACCTACTTATTATTTGCCTTGCATGATCACTAAGAAATCTTCATTTACAGATATCATTGCTAAGTTTATGGCAAACAAAGATAACTGTAAGCGCACACCATGGTTGTGTATCGAGTTTGATTTTATGCCGTTTGACTTTTTCAACCATATTTTGTGTCATTATATCAATCAATATGCTATGTGCACTGAACCACAGACTGGGCGAATGGCTATTTATCATGGTATGGGTGTGTTCTTTCTTCACAGTACCAAGTCCGTAAAATTCATTTTGTGTTTCTGTAAAAACACAATAGCACTACAGATATGGCAATGGAAAAATGTGGAGAAAGGAAAATGTAAAACAATGCTAGAAGAATTGGGGGGAACAATTGAGAGAGTCAAAGAAAGATTTGAAACCAGGAAAGTATCCTACACTGTAAAGTCGAAGTGCTCTGATGGCAACATACACATGTCTGCTGGTCGCCATAGCTACAGTGAGTTACTGGATTCAGGAGATGACTACTTCTGTGAAGAACATAGTGATCATCATAAAACTCAAGATTTCTATCAGACATGGTTTGAAGACTATACAGAGGTATGAAATCTTATTACTGTTTTCAGTCTCCTACTGGCATTGCTGAATGGTACTAAAGGTTTGCACTCTGTACATCAATCCATTTGTCAGTCCGTCACACACGTTTCCTGTACTTTCTATGTTAACGCTTAAGAGATATTGAGCTGTTGACAATCATGAGTCACAGATCAAGTTTGAATTGTGTCCAGTCCATTGGTTTTTTACCAAATTATTGCCCTTGGACTTGGATAATTACTTCAAAATAACAGTTTTCCATCCCTTCTTCTAAAAGCTTGAAGATATTTA
This sequence comes from Limnoperna fortunei, assembly GCA_944474755.1. Taxonomy (NCBI): domain Eukaryota; kingdom Metazoa; phylum Mollusca; class Bivalvia; order Mytilida; family Modiolidae; genus Limnoperna; species Limnoperna fortunei. Next base: position 4,754,485 of record OX104119.1, read on the forward strand.
GCTTATATTTGGTATAAATTTCAATTAGGAGATACATGTAACTGTATTGTATTTGAAGATTTTCAAGAACTCCGAATCAGGATGTCTCTTAACAACATACACAAATTATAACTGTATATGCAGCATGAGCAAGAACTCAGAATCAGGATATGTCTCTTAACAACATACATAAATTATAACTATATTTTCTAAATAAACTTTATCAAGTTATTAGTAATTTAATATTTCTACTTGAATGTTAATTTCCTCTTGGACAGATACTGTTTACATTCAGTTGACGTTTCCATTTCCATGTGCGTAACTTATACAAACCTACATTTATATGTACAGATTATTCACAAATAATTGAAATAGAGAATGTTGATTCAAATATGTTGATAAATGTTGATTTTATTTTTTCTAGAAAAAAGATTATGTACCAGCAGTTAAGAAAATAAAAAGTAAGGAAGGTGACATATATATTTTAGACAACACATTATCAGAATAGTTTTAGATATATAGATAATTTGCAGACAAGAATCTATTATTTTGTTTGTGTTGATTGCACATACCACAGCCAATAAATTTATTATTGTATCAAGTTACATGTATGTCTATTGCATACCTTTTAAATAATAATAATTCTTTGTATTTGTCTTGCCCAACACCAGAGGGAGTGTCAGGAATGAGGTTGAAATGTCTGGTCTTTACTGTAACACCAGAGGGAGTGTCAGGAATGAGGTTGTAATGTCTGGTCTTTACTGTAACACCATATGGAGTGTCAGGGATGAGGTTGAAATGTCTGGTCTTTACTGTAACACCAGAGGGAGTGTCAGGAATGAGGTTGAAATGTCTGGTCTTTACTGTAACACCGGAGGGAGTGTCAGGAATGAGGTTGAAATGTCTGGTCTTTACTGCAACACCAGAGGGAGTGTCAGGAATGAGGTTGTAAGGTCTGGTCTTTACTGTAACACCAGAGGGAGTGTCAGGAATGAAATGTCTGGTATTTACTGTAATACCAGAGGGAGTGTCAGGAATGAGGTTGAAATGTCTGGTCTTTACTGTGACACCATATGGAGTGTCAGGGATGAGGTTGAAATGTCTGGTCTTTACTGTAACACCAGAGGGAGTGTCAGGAATGAGGTTGAAATGTCTGGTCTTTACTGTAACACCAGAGGGAGTGTCAGGAATGAGGTTGAAATGTCTGGTCTTTACTGTAACACCAGAGGGAGTGTCAGGAATGAAATGTCTGGTATTTACTGTAATACCAGAGGGAGTGTCAGGAATGAGGTTGAAATGTCTGGTCTTTACTGTAACACCATATGGAGTGTCAGGGATGAGGTTGAAATGTCTGGTCTTTACTGTAACACCAGAGGGAGTGTCAGGAATGAGGTTGAAATGTCTGGTCTTTACTGTAACACCAGAGGGAGTGTCAGGAATGAGGTTGAAATGTCTGGTCTTTACTGTAACACCAGAGGGAGTGTCAGGAATGAGGTTGAAATGTCTGGTCTTTACTGTAACACCATATGGAGTGTCAGGGATGAGGTTGAAATGTCTGGTCTTTACTGTAACACCAGAGGGAGTGTCAGGAATGAGGTTGAAATGTTTGGTCTTTACTGTAACACCAGAGGGAGTGTCAGGAATGAAATGTCTGGTATTTACTGTAATACCAGAGGGAGTGTCAGGAATGAGGTTGTAATGTCTGGTCTTTACTGTAACACCAGAGGGAGTGTCAGGAATGAGGTTGAAATGTCTGGTCTTTACTGTAACACCAGAGGGAGTGTCAGGAATGAGGTTGAAATGTCTGGTCTTTACTGTAACACCAGAGGGAGTGTCAGGAATGAGGTTGAAATGTCTGGTCTTTACTGTAACACCAGAGGGAGTGTCAGGAATGAAATGTCTGGTATTTACTGTAATACCAGAGGGAGTGTCAGGAATGAGGTTGTAATGTCTGGTCTTTACTGTAACACCAGAGGCAGTGTCAGGAATGAGGTTGAAATGTCTGGTCTTTACTGTATAAATTAAAAATAAAAAAATAAAATGGTCCACAAGAACTTATTCAACGATCAAAGAAACAGATAAATCATGTTTCACTGTAACCATAAAAATACTGTAAACAACAAAGATGGAGTTCTGAACAAAGAATACACGTATCTTTGGGGAAAAAGAAGAACACAATAATGTCAAAATTGTTTATTATAACAAATAAACAATTAAAAACAGTTGAATTCATTTATTATCAAACAAAAACATGGTAATACAATGTACAGCTGTAACTGCAACACATGTTATTACGTAGTCAAAATCAATGCTTGATTTCCTGAAATGTCAAATCGGATATCCTGCCTAATGGGATATTTTTTTTTCTTGACAAACTTGATATCCAATTACCCGGAGTCTACTATTAACATTGTATACAGCAGCAAATCAATCTGTTGAGGATGAATACAGTTATTGAAATATTGTTCTGAGGCTGTCATGGTCCAGAAATGAACATAGTCTAAAAGTTTATTCCTATATTGTTGACAATATCTGACATTTTGTTTGTATTTTACAGGGATTCAAGATAGCAGATTTAAACAGAAGTAAGTAAAGAATTGAAATGCTAAAACAGTACATATCAGGTATTTTTGATATTGGTCTCAATTTGAACAATAATGACATTGATTTCCAAAGGAAGGTCAGGTCAAGGTCATATGTAAAAAATGTTAGTAAGTGGCCTCTGTGGCCGAGTGGTTAAGGTAGTTCGTCTACTATTGATCACGTGGTCTATCAACACTGAAGTTGCAGGTTCGAGTCTCACTGCGGGCAGGGTGTACTCAACTCCAATCATTATTGACAAGGATTGCCAGTTTTCCTACCGAAGCTCCGGGGTTCTCTCCGGGTACTCAGGTTTTCTCCCCAATAAAAACTGGACACATGATATAGCTGAAAAGTTGCTGAAGTGGCATTAAACAACACTCAAACAAACAATCAAACTATCTTTATGACTTACCATTTTTAGTCGGTAACAATGAACACATTACAACAAAAGTCAAATTAGGTCATCAAATTACAATGCAAACATGTTACACCACTTGATCTATAATGGAAATCAGGGACTCATTCATGTATTTTGACATAGACAAGGTCAGTAGTAAATACCTTAGAGGGGGTCTAGGAAAAATGTACCCCGGACAATTGTTCCCTTATGACAACTGCTTCCTGTACAATTTCCTCCTTATGATAACTGCCCCTGGACAAATACCCCTTATGACAACTGCAACATGCACAATTGCCCCTTATCACAACTACCCCATGGGCAACTGCCCCTTATGATAACTGACCCTTTGAAATTGCATCCCAATGGCAATTGTCACCATATGACAACTGGCCTCTGACTATTGTCCACTTGTGACATCTGCCCTGGACAATTATCCCCTTATGACAACTCCACCCCCACCCTTGGGGCAACAGCCCCCCTGGACAACTGTTCCCATATGACTACTGGCCCCTGACTATTGTCCCATTATGACAAAACGGCCCCTGAACGAATTCCCTATTATGACAACTCCTCATCCTTCGCAACTTCACCCTCTCCTTTGGGGCATCTGCCCATTAAGACAACTAGTTCTACCCTTGGACAATTGCTCCCTTATGACAATTGCCCCTTATGAAAATTGCCTTTCATTACACTTCTCCCCTTTGGGAAAATTAATTTCCCCCTTATGACAATTCAATTGTCCCTTTATGGCCCACTCTGGACAATTGACCTTTATGACAGCTCCCGCGCCAGGACAATTGCCCTCTTGTGACAACTGCCCAATGCACAATTGCCCCTTATGACAACTGCTTCATGGACAATTGCCCCTTATGATAACTGACCCTGGACAATTGTCCCCATATGACAACTGGACCCTGACTGTTGTCCCCTTATGGCAACTGCCCCTGGACAATTTTTCCCTTATGACAACTACCCTTGGACAATTGCTTCCTTGTGGCAATTGCCCCTTATGACAGCTCCCCCTTGACAATTGTCCCCTTGTGAAAATTGCCCCATTATTACAACTGCCCCCAGGCAATCGCCCTCTCATGACAACTGCTCGTGGACAATTTTCCCTATATGACAACTGGCCCCTGACAATTGCCTCTGATGACAGCTCCCCCTGGACTAGTGTCCTCTTATGAAATTTGCCTTTTGTGACACTTTCCCCCTTTGGGACCATTAATTGCCGCCTTATGACAACTGCTCCCTGTGGAATTGCCCCTTTATGGCAACTTCCCCACCCTGTACAATTGACCTTTATGACAACCCCCCACCCCAGCCCCGGACAATTGCCCCTTGTGACAACTGCCCCTGAATTACCCTTTATGACAACTACCCCATGCACACATGCCCCCTTATGACAACTCCATCCCTCCCCTGGGCAATTACCCCTCATGGCAACTGCCCATGGATAATTACTCCCTTTTGACAATTGCCCCTTGTGACAGCTCCCCCTGGACAATTGTCCCCTTGTGAAAATAGCCCTTGAGACACTTCCCCCCTTTGGGACAATAAATTGTCCCATTATGACAACTCCCACAAGACAAATACCCCCTTGTGACAACTGCCTCCAGACAATTGCCTTCTTATGACAACTGCCCCAGACTATTGCCCCCTTATGGAGATCGCCCCTTTGTGACACTCCTCCATTTGGGACAATTAATCGCCCCCTTATGACAACTGCCCCCAAGAGAATTGCCCCCTTGAGGAAGCTGCCCCATATGACAACTGGCCCCTGACTATTGTCCCCTTATGACAACTGCCCCTGGACAATTTCCCCCTATTGACAACTCCAACCCCTCCCTTGAGGCAACTGCCCCTTATGACAGCTCCCCTGGACAATTGTCCCCTTATGAAAATTGACCTTTGGGACACTTCCCCCTTTGAGACAATTAATTGCCCCATTATGACAACTCCCCCAGGACTATTGCCCCCTTGTGACAACTGCCCCCAGACAATTGCCCCCTTATGGTAACTCTCCTGGTCAATTGCCCCCTTACAATAACTGCCCCCGAATTACCCCTTATGACAACTCCCCTATAGACAATTGCTTCATTATGACAACTGCCCCAGACAATTGCCCCTTATGGAAATTGCCCCCTTGTGAAAATTGTCCTTTGTGACACTCCTCCCTTTGGGACAATTAATTGCCCCATTACGACAACTTCCCCTGAACAATTGCACACTTATGACAACTCCCGCCAGGCATTTGCACCCTTATGAAAACTTCCTCACATACAATTGCCCCCTTTATTGGCCCTTTTAATAACTGCCTCCTGGAAAATTGCCCACTTATGAAAACTGCCCACATGTAACAACACCCTCCAGACAATTGCCCCCTACAATATCCCCTTTATATCAACTGCCTCCCAGATAATTGGCAACTTTTGACAACTCCCCTTAGATACAGTTGGGTGCAGTCCTAACATAACATGCTAGTTAACTTGAAAAGCAGAGATTCTGACTGCTTTAAGTTAACTTCGAGCAGAGAATTTGACTGGTTTGAGCAGAGATTTTGACAACCCAAGTTAACTTGGGCTGTTCTTTTGACAATTTTTTTATACAATATATTTCTGTCCATTTGACAATTTGTTGACAATTTCTGTCCACTGGACATTTTTGTTCTTTTGACAATTTTTGTCCACTGGACTTTTTTCTTTTGACAATTTCTGTCCTCTGGACAATTTTTTTTCTCTTGACAATTTTGTCACGTGACAAGTTTGTCAACAGGACATTTTTTGTGACAATTTTGTCCACTGGACATTTTTTATTTTGGAAATTTATGTCCACTTTGTCAACTTGCTAACCTTTCGACTGCACTTTAAAACACTTTTAACTTTTACCTTTTTAATGTTTTTTGACAATTTTTTTACGAAAGACCGACTGGTTGTACCGTACGTCCATTTATTTTATCTGCGCGTTGTCGGAATGAAAGGTATACGAAAGATGAAAATCAAATCCTTTGTCGTTTATTAAAATCCTACTACCAAAAAAACAAATCGATAAAATACAAAATTATAGTTAATGAAAGAATTGAAGTTTTGTTTGTTATTTACGTGTTTCTGTAGGATATCAAATGTTTTAAATCTTACGGCTCGGAAACATATTACTTATTTATTGCGCCGTTGTTTCCTTTAATTAAATATTAATGTATAGTCCAATAAAGTGAGACATATCTTTGTTATATAAATATCTATCATTCAAGCAATTCTTCGATATCATAATATAAATTACAACTCTTGAACTTCGCAATCATTCAAAATATAAATTAAGTCTACATGTATCCAATTGAAAGTACATTCAATATCCAAAATGTGTGATAAAAATAAAAAAAGGTTAAAAATCTATGAGAGTTCTGTATTTTAACAACTAAATCTTATTAAAGTACACAACAATTAAACAATAATGTAAAATATCTTATATTTACAATGGTTAAACCCACATTTTGGTTGCATCTTTTGGGTATTAGGAATAATTTTATATGTAAAATATGGTTTTAATTCCATCACTAATATCCCCAGAGTGATTTTATACATAAAAGTATGGTTTTTACTTTTATAGCTCAGGTCTCAGGATTGATATTATATGTAAAATATAGTTTTTTTTCCCATCACTATAGTCGCAGGAATGATTTTATATGTGAAATATGGTTTCTAGTTGCACTGCTAGTCTAGAGATTGGATTTATATGTTAAATATGGATTTTAATTGCATCTCTTATGTCTCCAGAGTGATTTTATATCTGAGATATTGTTTTTTATGGCATAACCAAGGCTACAGGAATGATTTTATATGTGAAATATGGTTTTTAATTGCATCGCTTAGGTCTCCAGAGTGATTTTATATGTGAGATATTGTTTTTTATGGCATAACCAAGGCTTCAGGAATGATTTTATATGTGAAATATGGTTTTTAATTGCATCTCTTATGTCTCCAGAGTGATTTTATATCTGAGATATTGTTTTTTATGGCATAACCAAGGCTACAGGAATGATTTTATATGTGAAATATGGTTTTTAATTGCATCGCTTAGGTCTCCAGAGGGATTTTATATGTGAGATATTGTTTTTTATGGCATAACCAAGGCTTCAGGAATGATTTTATATGTGAAATATGGTTCTTAATTGCATCGCTTAGGTCTCCAGAGTGATTTTATATGTGAGATATTGTTTTTTATGGCATAACCAAGGCCACAGGAATGATTTTATATGTGAAATATGGATTTTAATTGCATCTCTTATGTCTCCAGAGTGATTTTATATGTGACATATTGCTTTTTATGGCATTACCAAGGCTTCAGGAATGATTTTATTTGTGAAGTATGGTTTCTAGTTGCATTGGTAAAGTGTCGAGATTGATTTTATGTGTTAAATATGGATTTTATTTGCATCTCTTATGTCTGCAGAGTGATTTTATATGTGAGATATTGTTTTTTATGGCATAACCAAGGCTTCAGGAATGATTTTATATGTGAAATATGATTTCTAGTTGCATTGGTAAAGTGTCGAGATTGATTTTATATGTTAAATATGGATTTTAATTGCATCTCTTATGTCTCCAGAGTGATTTTATATGTGACATATTGCTTTTTATGGCATAACCAAGGCTTCAGGAATGATTTTATATGTGAAGTATGGTTTCTAGTTGCATTGGTAAAGTGTCGAGATTGATTTTATATGTTAAATATGGATTTTATTTGCATCTCTTATGTCTCCAGAGTGATTTTATATGTGAGATATTGTTTTTTATGGCATAACCAAGGCTTCAGGAATGATTTTATATGTGAAATATGGTTTCTAGTTGCATTGGTAAAGTGTCAAGATTGATTTTATATGTTAAATATGGATTTTAATTGCATCTCTTAGGTCTCCAGAGTGATTTTATATGTGAAAAATGGTTTCTAGTTGCATTTGTAAAGTGTCGAGATTGATTTTATATGTTAAATATGGATTTTAATTGCATCGCTTAGGTCTCCAAAGTGATTCTATATGTGAGATATTGTTTTTTATGGCATAACCAATGCTACAGGAATGATTTTATATGTGAAATATGGTTTCTATTTGCACTGCTAAAGTCTCGAGATTGGTTTTATATGTTAAATATGGATTTTAATTGCATCTCTTATGTCTCCAGAGTGATTTTATATTTGACATATTGTTTTTTATGGCATTACCAAGGCTTCAGGAATGATTTTATATGTGAAATATGGTTTCTAGTTGCATTTGTAAAGTGTCGAGATTGATTTTATATGTTAAGTATGGATTTTAATTGCATCTCTTAGGTCTCCAGAGGGATTCTATATGTGAGATATTGTTTTTTATGGCATAACCAAGGCTTCAGGATTGATTTTATATGTGAAATATGGTTTCTAGTTGCATTGCTAAAGTCTCGTGATTGATTTTATATGTTAAATATGGATTTTAATTGCATCACTTAGGTCTCCAGAGTGATTTTATTTGTGACATATGATTTTTGATTACATTGCTAAAGTCTTTCTAGTGATTTTATTTGTTAAATATATTGTTTAATGGTATTGCCAAGGTTTCAGGATTGAATTTATATGCAAAATATGGTTTTTAATTGCATGGCTAAGGTCTTTAGAGTAACTTTATATGTGAAATATAGTTTTTAATTGCATCACTTAGGTTTATTTGTGAGATAAGATTTTTGATTACATTGCTAAAGTCTTTCTAGTGATTTTATTTGTTAAATATATTGTTTTAATTGTATTGCCAAGGTTTCACAATTGATTTATATGCTGAATATGGTTTTAATTCCATCTACTTCAGTGTCATTAGTGATTTTGTATGTTAAATATGGTTTTTAATTGCATCACTTAGGTCTCCAGAGTGATTTTATATGTGAAATATGGTTTTTGATTACATTGCTTCAGTATCATTAGAGATTTTATATGTTAAATATAGATATTAATTGTATTTTAAATGTTTCAGGATTGATTTTATATGTGAAATATGGTTTTTTAACTCCATCACCATGATCACTATGGTGTCAGGATTGATGTTATATGTTGAATATTTTGTTTTAATGGTATTGCCAAGGTTTCAGGATTGAATTTATATGCAAAATATGGTTTTTAATTGCATAGCTAAGGTCTTTAGAGTAACTTTATATGTGAAATATAGTTTTTAATTCCATAGCTTTAGTTTCTTTAGTGATTTTATATCTAAAATATTCTTTTTAATCACATGGCTAATGTCTCCAGAGTAACTTTATATGTGGAATATGGTTTAAATTGCATTGCTATAGTCTCCTGATTGATTTTATATGTTAAATATAGTTTATATTTGCATTATAAATGTCTCAGGATTAATTTCATACGTGAAATATGGTTCTTAATTGCATTGCTATGGGATCAGGATTGATTTGATATGTGAAATAGGGTTTTCAATTGCATCGCTTAAGTATTTGGAGTGATTTTGTATGAGAAATATGTTTTTTAATTGCATCGCAAAAGTTTCTGGAGTGATATAATGTATTTAATATGGTTGTAATTTTATATTTCTATTTTCTCAGGAGTGATTTGATATGAAGAAGAGGTTTTAATTTGGGATTTTATGGGTGATTTGTTTTAAATTGTGGATTTGAGGTTAAAACACATATCCTAAGATGTAGGCAGCCAAGATTTGAAAACTAATTAATATTATTTAGTGTGAAATTAAAAGTGAAATGTAAATATTAATAATAGATTTAATGATACCGACATACAGGTGAGTTGTAACAGTATTTATTATTAAATAAAAATATTACAGGTTAGGATTTATACTTTTATATTTTTATTCAACTACACAAAAAATATGATTGCTCAATCATAATAACAATAACATAATAATAATAGAAATGTAGGGAGAGCTACAGTCTAAATATGTAACCACAACGGCTTGCTATACATTTACCGAAACGCGGACGGGAAGGAAATCGCGTTCTTTAAAATAGGCTGCCGTAGATTTCGGTAACTAATTTTTGGTGATCGTCTAATTGACAATTTGTAACGAAATGATTAAATAAAGCATATATTTTGACTTTTTGTACAAAGGGACATTTTGTGACTTGAAAATTGAAAAGCTGAGATTTTGTCCACTGGACATTTTTGTCACGTGACTATTGAAAAGCAGAGATTTTGACAATTTTTGTCCACTGGACATTTTGGTCACGTGACAATTGAAAAGCAGAGATTTTGACAATTTTTGTCCACTGGACATTTTTGTCACGTGACATTTGAAAGCAGAGATTTTGACCGTTTTTGTCAATTTGACAAAAGCAGAGATTTGGACCGTTTTTGTCCACTTGACAAAAGCAGAGAATTTGACAATATTTAAAGCAGAGATTTGGACAAAATTTTGTCCTGTCAAAGCGGTCAAATTGACTGGTTTTTGGTCAAAAAGCAGAGATTTTTTTTCTCAAAAGCAGAGATTTTGACCAGAGATTTGGACTGGTTTAAGTTAACTTCATGTTATGTTAGGACTGCACCTAACTGTAATTACCCTTTATGATAACTCCCCCCTCCCCCCGGACAATTATTTGACCCCTTATAACAACTCCCCCAGATAAATGTCCCCATATGACAACTGCCTCCCATCTGCAAGTCATGCTGCCCTTGTTTTTGCATTCTAATTTTATTTGTTTATATCCATGACATACAGCACTGAAACACATAACCAAAAATATTTACAGAAAACAAAGCTTTTTCATGATGTTATTTCTTAAATATTTAATTAGTTAATAATATCATCAAAGAAAATCAAAGGAAAATCAAAGGAAATAATAAGTAATGTCTCTCAAAATTCCCCCTTATGACAACTCCTCATCCTTCGCAACTGCCCCTCATGGCAACTGCCCTTGGAAAATTGCTCCCTTAAGACAATTGCCCCTTATGACAGCTCCCTCCCCCTTATAAAAATTGCTCTTTGTGACACTTCCCCCCCCCCCCCATTGGGACAATTAATTGCCCTTATGATAACCGACCCTGGAAAATTGTCTCCATATAACAATTGTTCCCATGTGACAACTGGCCCCTGACTATTGTCCCATTATGAAAACTGCCTTTTGTGACAACTCCACCCTCTCCTTTGGGGCAACTGCCCCTTAAGACAACTAGTTCTACCCTTGGACAATTGCTCCCTTATGACAATTGCCATTTATGAAAATTGCCTTTCATTACACTTCCACCCTTTGGGAAAATTAATTTCCCCCTGATGACAATTCAATTGTCCCTTTATGGCCCACCCTGGACAATTGACCTTTATGACAGCTCCCCCGCCAGGACAATTGCCCTCTTGTGACAACTGCCCAATGCACAATTGCCCCTTATGACAACTGCTTCATGGACAATTGCCCCTTATGATAACTGACCCTGGACAATTGTCCCCATATGACAACTGGACCCTGACTGTTGTCCCCTTATGGCAACTGCCCCTGGACAATTTTTCCCTTATGACAACTACCCTTGGACAATTGCTTCCTTGTGGCAATTGCCCCTTATGACAGCTCCCCCTTGACAATTGTCCCCTTGTGAAAATTGCCCCATTATGACAACTGCCCCCAGGCAATCGCCCTCTCATGACAACTGCTCGTGGACAATTTTCCCTATATGACAACTGGCCCCTGACAATTGCCTCTGATGACAGCTCCCCCTGGACTAGTGTCCTCTTATGAAAGTTGCCTTTTGTGACACTTTCCCCCTTTGGGACCATTAATTGCCGCCTTATGACAACTGCTCCCTGTGGAATTGCCCCTTTATGGCAACTTCCCCACCCTGTACAATTGACCTTTATGACAACCCCCCACCCCAGCCCCGGACAATTGCCCCTTGTGACAACTGCCCCTGAATTACCCCTTATGACAACTATCCCATGCACACATGCCCCCTTATGACAACTCCATCCCTCCCCTGGGCAATTACCCCTCATGGCAACTGCCCATGGATAATTACTCCCTTTTGACAATTGCCCCTTGTGACAGCTCCCCCTGGACAATTGTCCCCTTGTGAAAATAGCCCTTGAGACACTTCCCCCCTTTGGGACAATAAATTGTCCCATTATGACAACTCCCGCAAGACAAATACCCCCTTGTGACAACTGCCTCCAGACAATTGCCTTCTTATGACAACTGCCCCAGACTATTGCCCCCTTATGGAGATCGCCCCTTTGTGACACTCCTCCATTTGGGACAATTAATCGCCCCCTTATGACAACTGCCCCCAAGAGAATTGCCCCCTTGAGGAAGCTGCCCCATATGACAACTGGCCCCTGACTATTGTCCCCTTATGACAACTGCCCCTGGACAATTTCCCCCTATTGACAACTCCAACCCCTCCCTTGAGGCAACTGCCCCTTATGACAGCTCCCCTGGACAATTGTCCCCTTATGAAAATTGACCTTTGGGACACTTCCCCCTTTGAGACAATTAATTGCCCCATTATGACAACTCCCCCAGGACTATTGCCCCCTTGTGACAACTGCCCCCAGACAATTGCCCCCTTATGGTAACTCTCCTGGTCAATTGCCCCCTTACAATAACTGCCCCCGAATTACCCCTTATGACAACTCCCCTATAGACAATTGCTTCATTATGACAACTGCCCCAGACAATTGCCCCTTATGGAAATTGCCCCCTTGTGAAAATTGTCCTTTGTGACACTCCTCCCTTTGGGACAATTAATTGCCCCATTACGACAACTTCCCCTGAACAATTGCACACTTATGACAACTCCCGCCAGGCATTTGCACCCTTATGAAAACTTCCTCACATACAATTGCCCCCTTTATTGGCCCTTTTAATAACTGCCTCCTGGAAAATTGCCCACTTATGAAAACTGCCTACATGTAACAACACCCTCCAGACAATTGCCCCCTACAATATCCCCTTTATATCAACTGCCTCCCAGATAATTGGCAACTTTTGACAACTCCCCTTAGATAATTACCCTTTATGATAACTCCCCCCTCCCCCCGGACAATTATTTGACCCCTTATAACAACTCCCCCAGATAAATGTCCCCATATGACAACTGCCTCCCATCTGCAAGTCATGCTGCCCTTGTTTTTGCATTCTAATTTTATTTGTTTATATCCATGACATACAGCACTGAAACACATAACCAAAAATATTTACAGAAAACAAAGCTTTTTCATGATGTTATTTCTTAAATATTTAATTAGTTAATAATATCATCAAAGAAAATCAAAGGAAAATCAAAGGAAATAATAAGTAATGTCTCTCAAAATTCCCCCTTATGACAACTCCTCATCCTTCGCAACTGCCCCTCATGGCAACTGCCCTTGGAAAATTGCTCCCTTAAGAAATTGCCCCTTATGACAGCTCCCTCCCCCTTATAAAAATTGCTCTTTGTGACACTTCCCCCCCCCCCATTGGGACAATTAATTGCCCTTATGATAACCGACCCTGGAAAATTGTCTCCATATAACAATTGTTCCCATGTGACAACTGGCCCCTGACTATTGTCCCATTATGAAAACTGCCTTTTGTGACAACTCCACCCTCTCCTTTGGGGCAACTGCCCCTTAAGACAACTAGTTCTACCCTTGTGAAAATTGCCCCATTATGACAACTGCCCCTAGGCAATCGCCCTCTCATGACAACTGCTCGTGGACAATTGTCCCTATATGACAACTGGTCCCTGACAATTGCCTCTGATGACAGCACCCCCTGGACTAGTGTCCTCTTATGAAAATTGCCTTTTGTGACACTTTCCCCCTTTGGGACCATTAATTGCCGCCTTATGGCAACTTCCCCACCCTGTACAATTGACCTTTATGACAACCCCCCACCCCAGCCCCGGACAATTGCCCCTTGTGACAACTGCCCCTGAATTACCCCTTATGACAACTACCCCATGCACACATGCCCCCTTATGACAACTCCATCCCTCCCCTAGGCAATTACCCCTCATGGCAACTGCCCTTGGATAATTACTCCCTTTTGACAATTGCCCCTTGTGACAGCTACCCCTGGACAATTGTCCCCTTGTGAAAATAGCCCTTGAGACACTTCCCCCCTTTGGGACAATAAATTGTCCCATTATGACAACTCCCGCAAGACAAATACCCCCTTGTGACAACTGCCTCCAGACAATTGCCTTCTTATGACAACTGCCCCAGACTATTGCCCCCTTATGGAGATCGCCCCTTTGTGACACTCCTCCATTTGGGACAATTAATCGCCCCCTTATGACAACTGCCCCAAGAGAATTGCCCCCTTGAGGAAGCTGCCCCATATGACAACTGGCCCCTGACTATTGTCCCCTTATGACAACTGCCCCTGGACTAGTGTCCTCTTATGAAAATTGCCTTTTGTGACACTTTGCCTTCTTATGACAACTGCCCCAGACTATTGCCCCCTTATGGAGATCGCCCCTTTGTGACACTTTTTGGGAGGGGGCAATTGTCCTGTTCCCCTTAGAGGGTGTGACATCTACAGGGTCAGTAGTAAGTACCTCACACTTGGTCACATGGACTGATTTGTATATAAAACCTGTCCATGTGACCACCTATAGGCTAATTATTTCAAACTTTACACCAGTAAGAACATTATTACAAACATCCTATTTACAAGTCCCCACTCCTGAGAACGATTTTTTAACATTTTTATGACCCCACAAGTTTAAATATTTAATTATTCAAGTTAGTATAGTGTAATATATTGATATTGAAGTCATCTGTGTGTCAGGACTATAACTATCAACACATGTAACTAAATATGTTACATTAAATGGATATTGCTTTGTACACTTTCATTGTTATTACCACACAAGCTAAACAATTTAAGTTGTCATCATGTGACCTATTTAAATACAGACATTGTTACTGCCACACAAGTTTGTCATCATGTGACCTATTAAATACAGACATTGTTACTGCCACACAAGTTTGTCATCATGTGACCTATTTAAATACAGAAATTGTTACTACCACACAACTTTAAAGATTCAAGTTTTCATCATGTGACCTATTTATATACAGACATTGTAACTACCACACAAGTTTAAAGATTCAAATTGTCATCATGTGACCTATTTATATACAGACATATTGCTACTGTTATTTTACTATGTTTACTTTATATAATTGTACACAATGATAGCTTGAATCATTAGGATATTATATTTATATAAATTAATGCTGATCTTGAGGTCATCCTTTGATCTATATAAATGGAGAGATACACAACACGGTGTTTTGTTTACTTTGTATAATATAAAGTTCAATTGTTTTTTATGTCAGAATTATGATATTACATTTATATAAATCCTTTACAGGTGTCATGTCTGTGACAAGGAACCATCTGTATACTGGTGTCATGGCTGTCAGAAATCTATGTGTCAGGACTGTAAAAATCAACACAGGAAATCAACAGATACTTATCATCACATTGTACAACATGTACAGGACGTGTATTCACTGGATTATAACTTCAATGTCAATGTAAAGGAGATCCATGATATAAAGGTGTTACATGATGATGTGTTAGTTATAGCTGATTATAGTGGTAATCAATTAGTAACATGTGATATAAGAGGACAACAACAACATACCATTCCATTACCTGGTGAACCATACTGTATAGCTGTAGTAGACAACAACACTGTAGCTGTTACATTATTACCTACTACTGTAGTGATAGTAGATGTCGGACAGAGACAAGTTATACAACGTACTGATGTAAAGGTGTGGTGTTATGGTATCATGTACAGAGATAACCAGCTGTTTGTAGGCTGTGATGATAGAACAATAAATTTAATGAACAAGTCAGGGAAGGTAACACGTACAATACCAGTGGGTGTAATACCTTGGTATATCTGTGGTGGTGAGGCAGGACGTATCTACTATACTGACCGTGATAAGTTGTACTGTATTGATACAGTGGGGAACACTTTGTTTACATTTACTGATCCTAACATGAGTAGACCATGGGGAATTACAACAGATGATGAAGGACATGTACTTGTTTTATGTAGTGTGTCTGACAATGTACTCAGGATTAGTCCTGATGGTAAACAGAGTCAGGTTATTATTACACAGATACCACCATCTGATTGGTCTCCATACATATGTTATAATTCACTGTCTAAATCAGTTCTTATTGGTCGTCATGACAATGTTGATGTTTATAAGAAAGTATAAATAATCCACATTACAATATATTCTGATTGACACCAGGAAGTGATCATGTAGTTTACATATGTCTGACTTATCTGTTGTTATTGGTCGTCATGACAATGTTTATGTTTATAAGAAAGTATAAATAATCCACATTACAATATATTCTGATTGACACCAGGAAGTGATCATGTAGTTTACATATGTCTGACTTATCTGTTGTTATTGGTCGTCATGACAATGTTGATGTTTATAAGAAAGTATAAATAATCCACATTACAATATATTCTGATTGACACCAGGAAGTGATCATGTAGTTTACATATGTCTGACTTATCTGTTGTTATTGGTCGTCATGACAATGTTGATGTTTATAAGAAAGTATAAATAATCCACATTACAATATATTCTGATTGACACCAGGAAGTGATCATGTAGTTTACATATGTCTGACTTATCTGTTGTTATTGATCACAGGATGTAAACAATGTGTATCAATGTATTAAATTACTACATGTAATGTGAACTAAAAAATCAAATATTGTAAATATGTAAAGAATTAAAGATAATATTCTGTCTAATGGACTCTTAAATAAATGTAAAATTTAGTTTGGCAGCTGACATGATTACATGTTTAGAATGATTGAATTGACCTATTGACCTAAATATCTATAATTAGACATCTTATATAACTTGTTACTATTTAAAAGTCATGTGGATTTCCATATATTCTTTTGTAATATAATTACTCAGTTAAATCAGTAATGATTGATAATTGTAGGACTTCTCCTTGAATGTATTGAATATGTAAAGAATTAGAGAAAGATAATATTCTGTCTAATAATAATATCATATTTGCTGTCTTGGTCTTTTTACAATAACATCATGTATTTTACTGTCTATGTGTATTAGTGATACCATCTAATAAAAATGATGTCAATTATTTTGTATTCTTTTATAATCAATGTGATTACTCTGTTAAATGGTTTACTTTAAATAAAATGTGTACATGAAATGATTAAAATAATTTGTAACTTATTCACAAACATGGTTTTTATACCCCCGCTCGACAGAGTCGGGGGTATATAGTGGTCCTCATGTCCGTCCGTCCGTCCGTCCGTCCGTTCGTCCGTCCACATTTGGTTTCCGGATGATAATTCAAAAAGTTTACATCCGATTTGAATGAAACTTTGGGATATTGTTATATATCAGGTTGGTAAGAAGCCTATCGATTTTGGGGGAAATCCGTAAAATTTCAAGGTCACAGTCCACGAAAAACGTTAGAAATTTTAACAAAAAAAGTTGTTTCCGGACAATAACTCAAAAAGTTTACATCCCATTTGAATGAAACTTTGGGATATTGTTATATATCAGGTTGGTAAGAAGCCTATCGATTTTGGGGGAAATCCGTCAAATTTCAAGGTCACAGTCCACGAAAAATGTTAGAAATTTTAACATAAAAGTTGTTTCCGGACAATAACTCAAAAAGTTTTCATCCGATTTGAATGAAACTTTGGGATATTGTTATATATCAGGTTGGTAAGAAGCCTATCGATTTTGGGGGAAATCCGTCAAATTTCAAGGTCATAGTCCACGAAAAACGTTAGAAATTTTAACATAAAAGTTGTTTCCGGACAATAACTCAAAAAGTTTGCGTCCGATTTGAATGAAACTTTGGGATATTGTTATATATCAGGTTGGTAAGAAGCCTTTTGATTTTGGGGGAAATCCATCAAATTTCAAGGTCACTGTCCACGAAAAACGTTAGAAATTTTTACAAAAAAGTTGTTTCCGGATGATAACTCAAAAAGTTTGCATGTGATTTGAATGAAACTTTGGGATATTGTTATATATCAGGTTGGTAAGAAGCCTATCGATTTTGGGGGAAATCTGTCAAATTTCAAGGTCACAGTCCACGAAAAATGTTAGAAATTTTTACAAAAAGTTGTTTCCGGAAAATAACTCAAAAAGTTTTCATCCGATTTTAATGAAACTGTAAAATATTCTTATATATTTTGTTGGTAAGAAGCCTATTGATTTTGGTGGAAATCCATCCAATTTCATGGTCACAATCCACAAAAAACGTTAGAAATTTTCACAAAAGCGGGGGTATCAGCGATCGCTAGATCGACTTTGTCTAGTTCTATTATGTTTTTCCAAAGACTAGACTGTGTAAGGTGACACCTGTCCCTGTGGGATGATATATCTCATTGTGACATGTGTCAGTGTGATTTCATGTGAGATGTGTCTGTGTGATGTCATGTGAGATGTGTCAGTGTGATGTGAGATGTGTCTGTGTGATGTCATGTGAGATGTGTCAGTGTGATGTCATATGAGATGTGTCCGTGTGATGTGAAATGTGTCAGTGTGATGTCATGTGAGATGTGTTGCTGTGATGTCATGTGAGATGAGTCGGTGTGATGTCATGTGAGATGTGTCCGTGTGATGTGAGATGTGTCTGCGTGATGTCATGTGAGATGAGTCGGTGTGATGTCATGTGAGATGTACCGGTGATGTCATGTGAGATGTGTCGGTGTGATGTCATGTGAGATTAGTCAGTGTGATGTCATGTGAGATGTGTCCGTGTGATGTGAGATGTGTCTGCGTGATGTCATGTGAGATGAGTCGGTGTGATGTCATGTGAGATGTGTTGTGATGTCATGTGAGATGTGTCGGAGTGATGTCATGTGAGATGTGTCTGTGACAATCATGTAGGATGTATCGGTGTGATGTCATGTGAGATGTGATGGTGTGATGTCATGTGAGATGTGTCGGTGGAATGTCATGTGAGATGTGTCCGTGTGATGTGAGATGAGTCAGTGTGATGTCATGTGAGATGTGCCGGTGATGTCATGTGAGATGTGTCGTTGTGATGTCATGTGAGATGTGTCGGTGTGATGTCATGTGAGATTAGTCAGTGTGATGTCATGTGAGATGTGTCCGTGTGATGTGAGATGTGTCTGCGTGATGTCATGTGAGATGAGTCGATGTGATGTCATGTGAGATGTGCCGGTGTGATGTCATGTGAGATGTGTCGGTGTGATGTCATGTGAGATGTGTCGGTGTGATGTCATGTGAGATGTGTCGGAGTGATGTCATGTGAGATGTGTCTGTGACAATCATGTGGGATGTATCGGTGTGATTAAAGTACCAACCTTCGACATTACCTACTACTCTTCATTATTACTGGATTAAAGTACCAACCTTCGACATTACTTACTACTCCTCATTATTACTGGATTAAAGTACCAACCTTCGACATTACTTACTACTCTTCATTATTACTGGATTAAAGTACCAACCTTCGACATTACCTACTACTCTTCATTATTACTGGATTAAAGTACCAACCTTCGACATTACCTACTACTCTTCATTATTACTGGATTAAAGTACCAACCTTCGACATTACCTACTACTCTTCATTATTACTGGATTAAAGTACCAACCTTCGACATTACTTACTACTCTTCATTATTTGCTGTTGCCTTGGTTGCCGAGTGGTTAAGATAGTTCGTCAACTATTGATCGCGTGGTTTGTCAACACCAAGGTTGCGAGTTCGAGTTTTCACTAGAACGAATAATCGTACCCTCGCTATATTTTTGGCGAGGTTAATCCGACAAATCACAAAACTAACTTAGGATTATAACGGCAGTAAAATTCGGCATAAGTCTCACAGGGTGTACTCTAGGCCGAATTTAACTGCCGCCAAAAAAAGCGACGGTACGATTATTCGTTCTAGGTGTACTCGACTCCAATCATAATTGACCATGATTGCCAGTTTTCCTACTGGAGGTCGGGGGTTTTCTCCGGGTACACCGCCTTCCTCCCCCAATAAAAACTAGACGCCATGATATAGCTGAGAAATTGCTGAAAGTGGCGTTAAACATCATTCAAACAGACAAGCAAACAAACATCAATTGCTAGCATATAAAAAAGGAAATTGTACCACGAGAATACTTAAAAATTACTCGGTCAAACGCCGCTTCATCTTTGTACTGAAGTAGCCATTATAACTGAAAAGATTTCTAAGTAAAACAATATCATGTGCTCCGATTAACAGGACGGGAAGTTCACACCAACATTATCTACGAAACACAATAGTTTTCGACGAGACCAATCAAACTTTCGCAAACTCAAATTATCCTTGGCGCATGTAATTTTTCAGAAAAGACGGGAATGTAATTAGAACGGTCAATGCAATCTTCTCTGTGGAAATACCAGCTGTGTAGGCAGTTCGGTTATCCAACATTGAAATATTAAACGAATATTTTTTCATTGAGGAAACGCCCAAAATTCTTATAAAACATGCCATATGTCTAAGGCTATCCAAGGTTCAGAAAAAGAGGTCAAACCAACAGTGTGTTTTTTCATTCTTTTTGTATATGAATGTTACATGAGGAAATATTGACATAAAGGCACGGGAGTAATATCAGGTACCTACGTTATTACCCGGATTTATGGAGATTGTACCACCTGAAGCCTGAAGCTATTTTACATTGTTTTTTTTTTACTTTCGGTATTTTTAAGCCCTCAGTCAAGTCACGATATCATAACGTCAACAGACAATGACGTCAAGTTCCGATTTCATCCATATGTATGTGTGTACGTATAAATGTAGGACATCTGCAGTGTTTGAACGGATGAAAAATACAAATACAAAAAGACAGAAATATTCATTTGTGGAATAACATACACTGGTACTCTAGAACATAGATTAGCAACGCACAAACAATACAGACCTGCGACGTTAGCAGCGCAGCCGGGGGCGTGTGATTTGTACCGACGGATAACCAACTATAATCCGCATTTGTTACAAGCCGGGGATAATGTTAATGACCATCACTTTGTTTCATTTCTTTCCGATCGGCCATTTGTACTTTAAATGAGGAGATAAAATTAGCTAATAAACAACAGATAATAGTTATAATATAAAGCAGTCCAGTACATTACAGAAAATAGTAAAATTACAAAAAAAAATTGTAATATAAAGGGAAACTGTAACTTTACAGGGGGGGGGGGGCAAGAGGGGGTCCATTACCAGGTATCACATGTCTTGTTTCTATGTTCATCTTTTTGTTTTTATATTAGGTTAAAAGCTCTTCAGAGCTTGTGGTACTTTGTATTTATTTATGCCGAATTCAAATAAAATTTTACTTAATTACTTACTTACTTGTCCCGCTGGGGAAATGTCAAACCCTTGCTGCCTGCCCAGACTTTGCTGCATTATTACGCACTGTATTTATACAGTATATAAGAATATTTATGTGTCAGTTTTGGAAAATAGTGTAGTTACAATATGCATTTCCATTTAACTTTCTTTTCGTCATAACTTTTTAATTACTATTGGAAAATGGTATGTAGCCGCTAGTGGTGGGCGGTGTTACCGGTATACCGGTATATTGCGATTCGGGTCATTGGCGATACGCCGTATCGGTGCGGTCTTAAAATACCGCTATGTTCAGGAAAATTCGTAAGACTCCGTAAATTGTAGTCAAACTCTTTAAAAAACGTTGATCCTTACTTTATTGACTTAAATTACCCCTTTTTAGTTGTTTTCTTGCTTTTTAATTCGTTTAAATGCCAGTTACCAGCGCTTTCGCTAAGCACGTTTGTGCAGATATTTTACGCATAAAAAACATTTTGACCCCAATAACCAGTTCGTCACTTCCGAAAATCCTCGGACTTGATGTTCAATGCTGATGAAAAAGTTTGGTATACGAATAGAACGATACACTTTTTAACTTACTTGGTTACGGCAACACTTTTAACTTATAAACAGTCAACTGGCGATGATAAAATGGATAAGATTGTTCGAAATGAGCATGACTAGAACAATTGATTTTGATGCAGGATCGAAGTTTAATTAAAAAGGTAATTTCAGCGCACCATTATGACAAAATACGACGAAGTGTAAACTTTTTCAATTGTATGTTTAAAAAAAAACCATTCAGAGATCGGCTTTGGAAGTGTACTGGTGATCCTATACTTGCCAGAAATATATTATCCTATTTGGATTTCAATATTTATTAAAGTTTCAACAGTTGCTGGTATGTTCAGCTGTTCAATAGCTCTACAGACCTTACGTAGTTTTGTTAAAGAAAACAAAAGTGTTTTGATTTGGATTACACATGTTTAGAAAAAATAAATATCTGCAGAAAGTTGTTATGTTTAATACACACAAAGCGCTTGTCTAAATAAATACACCAGTATTTGATTTCAAGTGTCAGCAGTCAAAAAGTTACATATAAGTTGAAACTTATGGTGTGTAATTTTTAGAGCAGCCAAAAATTATGTAGTTAAATAATAAAAATTGGATTTTAGTTTATTTAAACACAATAGAGCACTTGTATCAGATTGCGAATTTGAAAATTAGTTTTAGCCGGTCACGTCGGATATCTATTGATTAGTCGCCTTCCCTAGGTGGCACCTATTGTTAGTTGTCAGATAACGGAGGTCAATTGTTAATTGGTGGTTATTTTAGATTTATTTTAGTCGTCGGTCACTAAAGGTCAGTTATTTTCAGTCACCAGGTATTCCTATATGTCGCAGGTCACTACACAGCATCATTGCAGACAGTCACTGCAAGCAACTATTATTAGCCGTCGATTACTGCAGACCACTAGTGTCAGCAGTCAATTACTGTAGACCACTAGACTAAGT
Source organism: Limnoperna fortunei (assembly GCA_944474755.1). NCBI lineage: Eukaryota > Metazoa > Mollusca > Bivalvia > Mytilida > Modiolidae > Limnoperna > Limnoperna fortunei. The sequence goes on from OX104119.1 coordinate 4,777,288, forward strand.
GTCAGCATTCAATTACTGTAGACCACTAGTGTCAGCAGTCAATTACCGTAGACCACTAGTGTCAGCAGTCAATTACTGTAGACTAACTAGTGTCAGCAATCAATTACTGTATATACCACTAATGTCAGCAGTCAATTACTGTAGACCACTAGTGTCAGCAGTCAATTACTGTAGACCAATAGTGTCAGCAGTCAATAACTGTAGACCACTAATGTCAGCAGTCAATTACTGTAGACCACTAATATCAGCAGTCAATTACTGTAGACCATTAGTGGCAGCAGTCAATTACTGTAGACCATTAGTGGCAGCAGTCAATTACTGTAGACCATTAGTGGCAGCAGTCAATTACTGTAGACCACTAGTGGCAGCAGTCAATTACTGTAGACCATTAGTGTCAGCAGTCAATTACTGTAGACTAACTAGTGTCAGCAATCAATTACTGTATATACCACTAATGTCAGCAGTCAATTACTGTAGACCACTAGTGTCAGCAGTCAATTACTGTATATACCACTAATGTCAGCAGTCAATTACTGTAGACCACTAGTGTCAGCAGTCAATTACTGTAGACCACTAGTGTCAGCAGTCAATTACTGTAGACCACTAGTGTCAGCAGTCAATTACTGTAGACCACTAGTGTCAGCAGTCAATTACTGTAGACCACTAGTGTCAGCAGTCAATTACTGTATATACCACTAATGTCAGCAGTCAATTACTGTAGACCACTAGTGTCAGCAGTCAATTACTGTAGACCACTAGTGTCAGCAGTCAATTACTGTAGACCACTAGTGTCAGCAGTCAATTACTGTAGACCATTAGTGGCAGCAGTCAATTACTGTAGACCACTAGTGTCAGCAGTCAATTACTGTATATACCACTAATGTCAGCAGTCAATTACTGTAGACCACTAGTGTCAGCAGTCAATTACTGTAGACCACTAATGTCAGCAGTCAATTACTGTAGACCACTAATATAAGCAGTCAATTACTGTAGACCACTAGTGTCAGCAGTCAATTACTGTAGACCACTAGTGTCAGCAGTCAATTACTGTAGACCACTAGTGTCAGCAGTCAATTACTGTAGACCACTAGTGTCAGCAGTCAATTACTGTAGACCACTAATGTCAGCAGTCAATTACTGTAGACCACTAATATCAGCAGTCAATTACTGTAGACCACTAATATAAGCAGTCAATTACTGTAGACCACTAGTGTCAGCAGTCAATTACTGTAGACCACTAATGTCAGCAGTCAATTACTGTAGACCACTAATATAAGCAGTCAATTACTGTAGACCACTAGTGTCAGCAGTCAATTACTGTAGACCACTAGTGTCAGCAGTCAATTACTGTAGACCACTAATATCAGCAGTCAATAACTGTAGACCACTAATATCAGCAGTCAATTACTGTAGACCAATAATATCAGCAGTCAATTACTGTAGACCACTAGTGTCAGCAGTCAATTACTGTAGACCACTAATATCAGCAGTCAATTACTGTAGACCACTAGTGTCAGCAGTCAATTACTGTAGACCACTAATATCAGCAGTCAATAACTGTAGACCACTAATATCAGCAGTCAATTACTGTAGACCAATAATATCAGCAGTCAATTACTGTAGACCACTAGTGTCAGCAGTCAATTACTGTAGACCACTAATATCAGCAGTCAATAACTGTAGATCACTAATATCAGCAGTCAATTACTGTAGACCAATAATATCAGCAGTCAATTACTGTAGACCACTAGTGTCAGCAGTCAATTACTGTAGACCACTAATATCAGCAGTCAATAACTGTAGACCACTAATATCAGCAGTCAATTACTGTAGACCAATAATGTCAGCAGTCAATTACTGTAGACCACTAGTGTCAGCAGTCAATTACTGTAGACCACTAGTGTCAGCAGTCAATTACTGTAGACCACTAATGTCAGCAGTCAATTACTGTAGACCACTAATATCAGCAGTCAATTACTGTAGACCACTAATATCAGCAGTCAATTACTGTAGACCACTAGTGTCAGCAGTCAATTACTGTAGACCACTAGTGTCAGCAGTCAATTACTGTAGACCAATAATATCAGCAGTCAATTACTGTAGACCACTAATGTCAGCAGTCAATTACTGTAGACCACTAATGTCAGCAGTCAATTACTGTAGACCACTAATGTCAGCAGTCAATTACTGTAGACCACTAATATCAGCAGTCAATTACTGTAGACCACTAATATCAGCAGTCAATTACTGTAGACCAATAATATCAGCAGTCAATTACTGTAGACCACTAGTGTCAGCAGTCAATTACTGTAGACCACTAATGTCAGCAGTCAATTACTGTAGACCACTAATATCAGCAGTCAATTACTGTAGACCACTAGTGTCAGCAGTCAATTACTGTAGACCACTAATATCAGCAGTCAATTACTGTAGACCACTAGTGTCAGCAGTCAATTACTGTAGACCACTAATGTCAGCAGTCAATAACTGTAGACCACTAATATCAGCAGTCAATTACTGTAGACCACTAGTGTCAGCAGTCAATTACTGTAGACCACTAATATCAGCAGTCAATTACTGTAGACCACTAGTGTCAGCAGTCAATTACTGTAGACCACTAGTGTCAGCAGTCAATTACTGTAGACCACTAATGTCAGCAGTCAATTACTGTAGACCACTAGTGTCAGCAGTCAATTACTGTAGACCATTAGTGTCAGCAGTCAATTACTGTAGACCACTAGTGTCAGCAGTCAATTACTGTAGACCACTAATGTCAGCAGTCAATTACTGTAGACCACTAATATCAGCAGTCAATTACTGTAGACCACTAGTGTCAGCAGTCAATTACTGTAGACCACTAGTGTCAGCAGTCAATTACTGTAGACCACTAGTGTCAGCAGTCAATTACTGTAGACCACTAGTGTCAGCAGTCAATTACTGTAGACCACTAATATCAGCAGTCAATTACTGTAGACCACTAATATCAGCAGTCAATTACTGTAGACCACTAATATCAGCAGTCAATTACTGTAGACCACTAATATCAGCAGTCAATAACTTTAGACCACTAATATCAGCAGTCAATTACTGTAGACCACTAATGTCAGCAGTCAATTACTGTAGACCACTAGTGTCAGCAGTCAATTACTGTAGACCATTAGTGGCAGCAGTCAATTACTGTAGACCACTAATATCAGCAGTCAATTACTGTAGACCACTAATGTCAGCAGTCAATTACTGTAGACCACTAATGTCAGCAGTCAATTACTGTAGACCACTAATATCAGCAGTCAATTACTGTAGACCACTAATATCAGCAGTCAATTACTGTAGACCACTAATATCAGCAGTCAATTACTGTAGACCACTAATATCAGCAGTCAATTACTGTAGACCACTAATGTCAGCAGTCAATTACTGTAGACCACTAATGTCAGCAGTCAATTACTGTAGACCACTAGTGTCAGCAGTCAATTACTGTAGACCACTAATGTCAGCAGTCAATTACTGTAGACCACTAATATCAGCAGTCAATTACTGTAGACCACTAATATCAGCAGTCAATTACTGTATATACCACTAATGTCAGCAGTCAATTACTGTAGACCACTAATATCAGCAGTCAATTACTGTAGACCACTAATATCAGCAGTCAATTACTGTAGACCACTAATATCAGCAGTCAATTACTGTAGACCACTAGTGTCAGCAGTCAATTACTGTAGACCACTAATGTCAGCAGTCAATTACTGTAGACCACTAATATCAGCAGTCAATTACTGTAGACCACTAGTGTCAGCAGTCAATTACTGTAGACCACTAATATCAGCAGTCAATTACTGTAGACCACTAATATCAGCAGTCAATTACTGTAGACCACTAATATCAGCAGTCAATTACTGTAGACCACTAGTGTCAGCAGTCAATTACTGTAGACCACTAATATCAGCAGTCAGTTACTGTAGACCACTAATATAAGCAGTCAATTACTGTAGACCACTAGTGTCAGCAGTCAATTACTGTAGACCACTAATGTCAGCAGTCAATTACTGTAGACCACTAATATAAGCAGTCAATTACTGTAGACCACTAGTGTCAGCAGTCAATTACTGTAGACCACTAGTGTCAGCAGTCAATTACTGTAGACCACTAGTGTCAGCAGTCAATTACTGTAGACCACTAGTGTCAGCAGTCAATTACTGTAGACCACTAGTGTCAGCAGTCAATTACTGTAGACCACTAATATCAGCAGTCAATTACTGTAGACCAATAATATCAGCAGTCAATTACTGTAGACCACTAGTGTCAGCAGTCAATTACTGTAGACCACTAGTGTCAGCAGTCAATTACTGTAGACCACTAGTGTCAGCAGTCAATTACTGTAGACCACTAGTGTCAGCAGTCAATTACTGTAGACCACTAGTGTCAGCAGTCAATTACTGTAGACCACTAATATCAGCAGTCAATTACTGTAGACCAATAATATCAGCAGTCAATTACTGTAGACCACTAATATAAGCAGTCAATAACTGTAGACCACTAATATCAGCAGTCAATTACTGTAGACCACTAATATCAGCAGTCAATTACTGTAGACCAATAATATCAGCAGTCAATTACTGTAGACCAATAATATCAGCAGTCAATTACTGTAGACCACTAGTGTCAGCAGTCAATTACTGTAGACCAATAGTGTCAGCAGTCAATTACTGTAGACCACTAGTGTCAGCAGTCAATTACTGTAGACCACTAATATCAGCAGTCAATAACTGTAGACCAATAATATCAGCAGTCAATAACTGTAGACCAATAGTGTCAGCAGTCAATTACTGTAGACCACTAGTGTCAGCAGTCAATTACTGTAGACCACTAGTGTCAGCAGTCAATTACCGTAGACCACTAATATCAGCAGTCAATTACTGTAGACCACTAATATCAGCAGTCAATTACTGTAGACCACTAATATCAGCAGTCAATTACTGTAGACCACTAGTGTCAGCAGTCAATTACTGTAGACCATTAGTGGCAGCAGTCAATTACTGTAGACCACTAGTGTCAGCAGTCAATTACTGTAGACCATTAGTGTCAGCGGTCAATTACTGTAGACCACTAGTGTCAGCAGTCAATTACTGTAGACCACTAGTGTCAGCAGTCAATTACCGTAGACCACTAATATCAGCAGTCAATTACTGTAGACCACTAATATCAGCAGTCAATTACTGTAGACCACTAATATCAGCAGTCAATTACTGTAGATCACTAGTGTCAGCAGTCAATTACTGTAGACCATTAGTGGCAGCAGTCAATTACTGTAGACCACTAGTGTCAGCAGTCAATTACTGTAGACCATTAGTGTCAGCGGTCAATTACTGTAGACCACTAGTGTCAGCAGTCAATTACTGTAGACCACTAGTGTCAGCAGTCAATTACCGTAGACCACTAATATCAGCAGTCAATTACTGTAGACCACTAGTGTCAGCAGTCAATAACTGTAGACCACTAATATCAGCAGTCAATTACTGTAGACAACTAATATCAGCAGTCAATTACTGTAGACCACTAGTGTCAGCAGTCAATTACTGTAGACCACTAATATCAGCAGTCAATTACTGTAGACCACTAATATCAGCAGTCAATTACTGTAGACCACTAATATCAGCAGTCAATTACTGTAGACCACTAATGTCAGCAGTCAATTACTGTAGACCACTAGTGTCAGCAGTCAGTTACTGTAGACCACTAATATCAGCAGTCAATTACTGTAGACCACTAGTGGCAGCAGTCAATTACTGTAGACCACTAATGTCAGCAGTCAATTACTGTAGACCACTAATGTCAGCAGTCAGTTACTGTAGACCACTAATATCAGCAGTCAATTACTGTAGACCACTAATATCAGCAGTCAATTACTGTAGACCACTAATGTCAGCAGTCAATTACTGTAGACCACTAATATCAGCAGTCAATTACTGTAGACCACTAATATCAGCAGTCAATTACTGTAGACCACTAATATCAGCAGTCAATTACTGTAGACCACTAATATCAGCAGTCAATTACTGTAGACCACTAGTGTCAGCAGTCAATTACTGTAGACCACTAATATCAGCAGTCAATTACTGTAGACCACTAATATCAGCAGTCAATTACTGTAGACCACTAATATCAGCAGTCAATTACTGTAGACCACTAATATCAGCAGTCAATTACTGTAGACCACTAATATCAGCAGTCAATTACTGTAGACCATTAGTGTCAGCAGTCAATTACTGTAGACCAATAATATCAGCAGTCAATTACTGTAGACCACTAGTGTCAGCAGTCAATTACTGTAGACCACTAGTGTCAGCAGTCAATTACTGTAGACCACTAATATCAGCAGTCAATTACTGTAGACCACTAATATCAGCAGTCAATTACTGTAGACCACTAATATCAGCAGTCAATTACTGTAGACCACTAGTGTCAGCAGTCAATTACTGTAGACCACTAGTGTCAGCAGTCAATTACTGTAGACCACTAATGTCAGCAGTCAATTACTGTAGACCACTAGTGTCAGCAGTCAATAACTGTAGACCACTAATATCAGCAGTCAATTACTGTAGACCACTAATATCAGCAGTCAATAACTGTAGACCACTAATATCAGCAGTCAATTACTGTAGACCACTAGTGTCAGCAGTCAATTACTGTAGACCACTAATATCAGCAGTCAATTACTGTAGACCACTAATATCAGCAGTCAATTACTGTAGACCACTAATATCAGCAGTCAATTACTGTAGACCACTAATATCAGCAGTCAATAACTGTAGACCACTAATATCAGCAGTCAATTACTGTAGACCACTAGTGTCAGCAGTCAATTACTGTAGACCAATAATATCAGCAGTCAATTACTGTAGACCACTAGTGTCAGCAGTCAATTACTGTAGACCACTAATATCAGCAGTCAATTACTGTAGACCACTAGTGTCAGCAGTCAATTACCGTAGACCACTAATATCAGCAGTCAATTACTGTAGACCACTAATATCAGCAGTCAATTACTGTAGACCACTAATATCAGCAGTCAATTACTGTAGACCACTAGTGTCAGCAGTCAATTACTGTAGACCATTAGTGGCAGCAGTCAATTACTGTAGACCATTAGTGTCAGCAGTCAATTACTGTAGACCACTAATGTCAGCAGTCAATTACTGTAGACCACTAATGTCAGCAGTCAATTACTGTTGACCACTAGTGTCAGCAGTCAATTACTGTAGACCATTAGTGTCAGCAGTCAATAACTGTAGACCACTAATGTCAGCAGTCAATTACTGTAGACCACTAATGTCAGCAGTCAATTACTGTAGACCATTAGTGTCAGCAGTCAATAACTGTAGACCACTAATATCAGCAGTCAATTACTGTAGACCACTAATATCAGCAGTCAATTACTGTAGACCACTAGTGTCAGCAGTCAATTACTGTAGACCATTAGTGGCAGCAGTCAATTACTGTAGACCATTAGTGTCAGCAGTCAATTACTGTAGACCAATAATATCAGCAGTCAATTACTGTAGACCACTAGTGTCAGCAGTCAATTACCGTAGACCACTAATATCAGCAGTCAATTACTGTAGACCACTAATATCAGCAGTCAATTACTGTAGACCACTAATATCAGCAGTCAATTACTGTAGACCACTAGTGTCAGCAGTCAATTACTGTAGACCATTAGTGGCAGCAGTCAATTACTGTAGACCATTAGTGTCAGCAGTCAATTACTGTAGACCACTAATGTCAGCAGTCAATTACTGTAGACCACTAATGTCAGCAGTCAATTACTGTTGACCACTAGTGTCAGCAGTCAATTACTGTAGACCATTAGTGTCAGCAGTCAATAACTGTAGACCACTAATGTCAGCAGTCAATTACTGTAGACCACTAATGTCAGCAGTCAATTACTGTAGACCATTAGTGTCAGCAGTCAATAACTGTAGACCACTAATATCAGCAGTCAATTACTGTAGACCACTAATATCAGCAGTCAATTACTGTAGACCACTAATGTCAGCAGTCAATAACTGTAGACCACTAATATCAGCAGTCAATTACTGTAGACCACTAGTGTCAGCAGTCAATTACTGTAGACCACTAGTGTCAGCAGTCAATTACTGTAGACCACTAATATCAGCAGTCAATTACTGTAGACCATTAGTGTCAGCGGTCAATTACTGTAGACCACTAGTGTCAGCAGTCAATTACTGTAGACCACTAATATCAGCAGTCAATTACTGTAGACCACTAATATCAGCAGTCAATAACTGTAGACCACTAATATCAGCAGTCAATAACTGTAGACCACTAATATCAGCAGTCAATTACTGTAGACCACTAATATCAGCAGTCAATAACTGTAGACCACTAATATCAGCAGTCAATTACTGTAGACCACTAATATCAGCAGTCAATTACTGCAGACCACTAGTGTCAGCAGTCAATTACTGTAGACCACTAATATCAGCAGTCAATTACTGTAGACCATTAGTGGCAGCAGTCAATTACTGTAGACCATTAGTGGCAGCAGTCAATTACTGTAGACCACTAGTGTCAGCAGTCAATTACTGTAGACCACTAATATCAGCAGTCAATTACTGTAGACCACTAGTGTCAGCAGTCAATTACTGTAGACCACTAATATCAGCAGTCAATTACTGTAGACCACTAGTGTCAGCAGTCAATTACTGTAGACCACTAATATCAGCAGTCAATTACTGTAGACCACTAGTGTCAGCGGTCAATTACTGTAGACCACTAGTGTCAGCAGTCAATTACTGTAGACCACTAATATCAGCAGTCAATTACTGTAGACCACTAATATCAGCAGTCAATTACTGTAGACCATTAGTGTCAGCGGTCAATTACTGTAGACCACTAGTGTCAGCAGTCAATTACTGTAGACCACTAATATCAGCAGTCAATTACTGTAGACCACTAATATCAGCAGTCAATTACTGTAGACCATTAGTTGCAGCAGTCAATTACTGTAGACCACTAATATCAGCAGTCAATTACTGTAGACCACTAATATCAGCAGTCAATTACTGTAGACCACTAGTGTCAGCAGCCACAAGCACTGTATATTAATGGATGTCTCCCTAAAGCGGCCTCTTACATGTGACAATTTTTAAAATGTTGTAATTTTAAATGTTTGTTTTGGAAGAATTTGGAGTAAAATTAGCAAATAAGTCAAACACTATGATTAATGTAATAGTTTGTTAACTTCTGTTTTAATCACAACGCGTGTATCTCCCCTTCCCGTTTTTCGTAGAAAACTATGAAATTATTCGAATATGTACATCTTAAAGCTCATGTACATGAAATTTCGTTACATTACAGAGAACTATTACACCAGTTTTATATATTAAAAATATACCTGCTTACCATCTTTAGCTGACGATCATACACAACTCCCTGCTTGGTTTTTATGCTGGTAGTACGTTTTTAATGTTCTAAAAATCAAGAATAGACGCTGCTTTTCTCTGAGATATCAGTAAAGCTATAATATCTTAATATTCAGGAACGAGCTATACAATGTTATGCTTTATATCAATCTGCTGTAAAACATAGGAAATGTATGATAGTTAGTACTTGAAATTTAACAGGATGTCGGATTTGTTAAACGGGAACATAATTTGCGTATGTGGCGATAATAATCACAGTTTTTATTTTCCTAAACTCAATTATTAATAAAATGTTGTATACGCTTCTGCAATATTTGGTAAGGGGGGGGGGGGGGGGCAAGATCTTTTCTGTTAACGTGTTTTGTGGGCATTGTTAAACGTCTGTAAACTGTTTTTTTTTTAAATAAAGCGACTGCTAAATGTCATTCAACCATCAGCTGTTATCTGTTTTCTTAAACATTTACATTGTTGTGAACTGTTAAAATGGTCATTCATTTTATTCACCACTTTTTAATGTCATTAAGTCTTCTTATGAAGGGAGGAATATACATAAGACGACATACTAGTTACTACGGAAACACCGATTAATACAAGCTTCTGCTGTTCACTATTTTTTTTACCATTTTTGAACTCGCTGTTTTCTATTTCCTCATGTAAATTGTTGTTATCATTTTTTAAAATTTATTGTTATCTGTTTTGGGAAAATACAATTTTGTTAACATGCTAATGGACCTTTCTAGCCTCCCCCTTATATTTGATATCAAGATGAACAGATTCGATATATTTTAAACCCAAAAATTAAACTGTTACTGCATGTTAACGCCTTTATGACGCAGTTATTGGAACTGCAAAAAAGGTCCATACCGGTCAGATGCACACCCGGTCGGGTCCACACCGGTGAGTTCCACAACGGTCAGGTCCACACCTGGTCAGGTCCACACCCGGTCAGGTCCACACCGATCAGGTCCACACCGGTCAGATCCACACCCGGTCAGGTCCACAACGGTCAGGTCCACACCAGGTAAAGTCCCCATCGGTCAGGTTCACACCGTTCAGGTCCACCCCCGGTCAGGTCCACACCAGTCAGTCCACACCGGTCAGTTCCCCACCCGGTCAGGTCCACACCATCAAAGTCAACAACGGTCAGGTGGACACCGGTCAGGTCCACATCGTCCACACCGGTCAGGTTTAAACAGATCACACACCGGTCAGTCCACATCGGTCAAGTCGAAACCGGTATGGTCCACATCGGTCAGGTTCACACCGTTCAGGTCCACACCCGGTCAGGCCCACGCCGGTCATTCCATACCGGTCAGTTCCCCACCCGGTCAGGTCCGCACCGTGAAGATCTACAACGGTCAGGTCCACACCAGTAATGTCCACACCGTCTAAACCGGTTAGGTTCAACGAGGTCAGGCCCACACAGGTCAGTCCACATTGGTCAGGTCGAAACTAGTAACGTCCACACCGATCAGGTCCACAACGGTCAGTTCCATGCGGTCTGGTTAACACCTGGTCAGGTCATCACACCGGTCAGTCCACACCGATCACAACGGTCATTTGTACCATTCTGTTTGCGAAATCAACATCTTACTATGTTATCTAACATGTTTAACAAAATTATATTAAAATGCTAAAACTAAAACAACAGAATATTCAAGTATTTCAATTACCATATCATCAGAATGGAGATTGAAGGAAACTTAGTCCTCTCCAGTAAACTGAATTTCTGACCATCAAATCACCATAATTGATGCCGGCGAATCTTCAAATTATACCTCTATTGACTAATCAGTCCAATATTTCGTGTACGGTTAAATGACATACTGGTGACTTTAGCATTTGTTATTAACCAGTTGTGTAAAATACATGTGAAATTGTCTATATAATACGGATATAGTGAACAGGCCCAATACAGAAAAAACTGGCTCAATACAGAAAGACAGGGCCAATACGGAAAAACAGGGCCAATACGGAAAAACGGGCTCAATACAGAAAAACAGGGCTAATACGGAAAAAAACAGGCTCAATACAGAAAAACAGGGCAAATACAGGAATGTCATTTCCGGTAATTTATATACAAATATCATTTTAAAAACAAACACATTCGTTTCGCTGTGCGTAAATTACATAATTTTCAGGGGAAAATATATTTTAATTCTGCGGGCTGTTGATATTAATAATTTGTTATGTCCATGAGAAGCCGATTTGGATCGAGTATAGCTTGATTGGTCAATGATAAAATGGTACTAAAATTTACTCAACTGGTTAATAAAAGTGTCATTGAATGGGTGTTTTCAGATTCGACATGTGTTATGTCCTCGGGAAGCGGTATTGGGCCTCGAATAGCTGTATTAGCCCTCGGCGTTGCCTCGAGCTAATACAGCTATCCTCGACCCAATACAGCTTCCCTTGGACATAATACAGGTCAAATATGAAAACACCCATTAAATAACCCTATATTATTAACCAGTTGTGTAAAATACATGTGAAATTGTCCATATAATACGGATATAGTGAACAGGCCCAATACAGAAAAACCTGGCTCAATACAGAAAAACAGGGCCAATACGGAAAAAACAGGCTCAATACAGAAAAACAGGGCCAATACGGAAAACAGGCTCAATACAGAAAAACAGGGCAAATACAGGAATGTCATTTCCGGTAATTTTTATATAAATATCATTTAAAAACAAACACTTTCGTTTCGCATTACGTAAATTACAGAATTTTCAGGGAAAAAAATACATTTTAATTCTGTGTGTTGTTGATATTAATAATTTGTTATGTTCATGAGAAGCAGATTTGGATCGAGTATAGCTTTATTGGTCAATGATAAAATGGTACTAAAATTTACTCAACTGGTTAATAAAAGTGTCATTAAATGGGTGTTTTCATATTCTACATGTATTATGTCCTCGGGAAGCGGTATTGGGCCTCGAATAGCTGTATTATCCCTCGGCGTTGCCTCGGGCTAATACAGCTATCCTCGACCCAATACAGCTTCCCTTGGACATAATACAGGTCAAATATGAAAACACCTATTTAATAACCCTATAGTATTGCATCTGCAGTTAATACTAGTCAATACGGCCTAGTGTACGGTTAAATGACATATTGGTGACTTTAGCATTTGGTATTGCATCTGCAGTTAATACTAGTCAATACGGCCTAGTGTACGGTTAAATGACATATTGGTGACTTTAGCATTTGGTATTGCATCTGCAGTTAATACTAGTCAATACGGCCTAGTGTACGGTTAAATGACATATTGGTGACTTTATCATTTGGTATTGGATCTGCAGTTAATACTAGTCAATACGGCCTAGTGTACGGTTAAATGACATATTGGTGACTTTATCATTTGGTATTGGATCTGCAGTTAATACTAGTCAATACGGTCTAGTGTACGGTTAAATGACATATTGGTGACTCTAGCATTTGGTATTGCATCTGCAGTTAATACTAGTCAATACGGCCTAGTGTACGGTTAAATGACATATTGGTGATTTTAGCATTTGGTATTGCATCTGCAGTTAATACTAGTCTATACGGCCTAGTGTACGGTTAAATGACATATTGGTGACTCTAGCATTTGGTATTGCATCTGCAGTTAATACTAGTCAATACGGCCTAGTGTACGGTGAAATGACATATTGGTGACTTTAGCATTTGGTATTGCATCTGCAGTTAATACTAGTCAATACGGCCTAGTGTACGGTTAAATGACATATTGGTGACTCTAGCATTTGGTATTGCATCTGCAGTTAATACTAGTCAATACGGCCTAGTGTACGGTTAAATGACATATTGGTGACTAGCATTTGGTATTGCATCTGCAGTTAATACTAGTCAATACGGCCTAGTGTACGGTTAAATGACATATTGGTGACTCTAGCATTTGGTATTGCATCTGCAGTTAATACTAGTCAATACGGCCTAGTGTACGGTTAAATGACATATTGGTGACTCTAGCATTTGGTATTGCATCTGCAGTTAATACTAGTCAATACGGCCTAGTGTACGGTTAAATGACATATTGGTGACTTTAGCATTTGGTATTGCATCTGCAGTTAATACTAGTCGATACGGCCTAGTGTACGGTTAAATGACATATTGGTGACTCTAGCATTTGGTATTGCATCTGCAGTTAATACTAGTCAATACGGCCTAGTGTACGGTTAAATGACATATTGGTGACTTTAGCATTTGGTATTGCATCTGCAGTTAATGCTAGTCAATACGGCCTAGTGTACGGTTAAATGACATATTGGTGACTCTAGCATTTGGTATTGCATCTGCAGTTAATACTAGTCAATACGGCCTAGTGTACGGTTAAATGACATATTGGTGACTTTAGCATTTGGTATTGCATCTGCAGTTAATACTAGTCAATACGGCCTAGTGTACGGTTAAATGACATATTGGTGACTCTAGCATTTGGTATTGCATCTGCAGTTAATACTAGTCAATACGGCCTTGTGTACGGTTAAATGACATATTGGTGACTTTAGCATTTGGTATTGCATCTGCAGTTAATACTAGTCAATACGGCCTAGTGTACGGTTAAATGACATATTGGTGACTCTAGCATTTGGTATTGCATCTGCAGTTAATACTAGTCAATACGGCCTAGTGTACGGTTAAATGACATATTGGTGACTTTAGCATTTGGTATTGCATCTGCAGTTAATACTAGTCAATATGGCCTAGTGTACGGTTAAATGACATATTGGTGACTTTAGCATTTGGTATTGGATCTGCAGTTAATACTAGTCAATACGGCCTAGTGTACGGTTAAATGACATATTGGTGACTCTAGTATTTGGTATTGCATCTGCAGTTAATACTAGTCAATACGGCCTAGTGTACGGTTAAATGACATATTGGTGACTCTAGCATTTGGTATTGCATCTGCAGTTAATACTATTCAATACGGCCTAGTGTACGGTTAAATGACATATTGGTGACTTTAGCATTTGGTATTGCATCTGCAGTTAATACTAGTCAATACGGCTTAGTGTACGGTTAAATGACATATTGGTGACTTTAGCATTTGGTATTGCATCTGCAGTTTATACTAGTCAATACGGCCTAGTGTACGGTTAAATGACATATTGGTGACTTTAGCATTTGGTATTGCATGCGCAGTTTTAATACTAGTCAATACGGCCTAGTGTACGGTTAAATGGCATATTGGTGACTTTAGCATTTGGTATTGCATCTGCAGTTAATACTAGTCAATACGGCCTAGTGTACGGTTAAATGACATATTGGTGACTCTAGCATTTGGTATTGCATCTGCAGTTAATACTAGTCAATACGGCCTAGTGTACGGTTAAATGACATATTGGTGACTTTAGCATTTGGTATTGCATCTGCAGTTAATACTAGTCAATACGGCCTAGTGTACGGTTAAATGGCATATTGGTGACTTTAGCATTTGGTATTGCATTTGCAGTTAATACTAGTCAATACGGCCTAGTGTACGGTTAAATGACATATTGGTGACTTTAGCATTTGGTATTGGATCTGCAGTTAATACTAGTCAATACGGCCTAGTGTACGGTTAAATGACATATTGGTGACTTTAGCATTTGGTATTGGATCTGCAGTTAATACTAGTCAATACGGCCTAGTGTACGGTTAAATGACATATTGGTGACTTTAGCATTTGGTATTGCATCTGCAGTTAATACTAGTCAATACGGCCTAGTGTACGGTTAAATGACATATTGGTGACTTTAGCATTTGGTATTGCATCTGCAGTTAATACTAGTCAATACGGCCTAGTTTACGGTTAAATGACATATTGGTGACTTTAGCATTTGGTATTGCATCTGCAGTTAATACTAGTCAATACGGCCTAGTTTACGGTTAAATGACATATTGGTGACTCTAGCATTTGGTATTGCATCTGCAGTTAATACTAGTCAATACGGCCTAGTGTACGGTTAAATGACATATTGGTGACTCTAGCATTTGGTATTGCATCTGCAGTTAATACTAGTCAATACGGCCTAGTGTACGGTTAAATGACATATTGGTGACTTTAGCATTTGGTATTGCATCTGCAGTTAATACTAGTCAATACGGCCTAGTGTACGGTTAAATGACATATTTGTGACTTTAGCATTTGGTATTGCATCTGCAGTTAATACTAGTCAATACGGCGTAGTGTACGGTTAAATGACATATTGGTGACTTTAGCATTTGGTATTGCATGCGCAGTTTTAATACTAGTCAATACGGCCTAGTGTACGGTTAAATGACATATTGGTGACTTTAGCATTTGGTAATGCATTTGCAGTTAATACTAGTCAATACGGCCTAGTGTACGGTTAAATGACATATTGGTGACTTTAGCATTTGGTATTGCATCTGCAGTTAATACTAGTCAATACGGCCTAGTGTACGGTTAAATGACATATTGGTGACTTTAGCATTTGGTATTGCATCTGCAGTTAATACCTGTCAATACGGCCTAGTGTACGGTTAAATGACATATTGGTGACTTTAGCATTTGGTATTGCATCTGCAGTTAATACTAGTCAATACGGCCTAGTGTACGGTTAAATGACATATTGGTGACTTTAGCATTTGGTATTGCATCTGCAGTTAATACTAGTCAATACGGCCTAGTGTACGGTTAAATAACATATTGGTGACTTTAGCATTTGGTATTGCATCTGCAGTTAATACTAGTCAATACGGCCTAGTGTACGGTTAAATGACATATTGGTGACTCTAGCATTTGGTATTGCATCTGCAGTTAATACTAGTCAATACGGCCTAGTGTACGGTTAAATGACATATTGGTGACTTTAACATTTGGTATTGCGTCTGCAGTTAATACTAGTCAATACGGCCTAGTGTACGGTTAAATGACATATTGGTGACTTTAACATTTGGTCTTGCATCGGCAGTTAATACTAGTCAATACGGCCTAGTGTACGGTTAAATGACATATTGGTGACTTTAACATTTGGTCTTGCATCGGCAGTTAATACTAGTCAATACGGCCTAGTGTACGGTTAAATGACATATTGGTGACTTTAGCATTTGGTATTGCATCTGCAGTTAATACTAGTCAATACGGCCTAGTGTACGGTTAAATGACATATTGGTGACTTTAGCATTTGGTATTGCATCTGCAGTTAATACTAGTCAATACGGCCTAGTTTACGGTTAAATGACATATTGGTGACTTTAGCATTTGGTATTGCATCTGCAGTTAATACTAGTCAATACGGCCTAGTTTACGGTTAAATGACATATTGGTGACTCTAGCATTTGGTATTGCATCTGCAGTTAATACTAGTCAATACGGCCTAGTGTACGGTTAAATGACATATTGGTGACTTTAGCATTTGGTATTGCATCTGCAGTTAATACTAGTCAATACGGCCTAGTTTACGGTTAAATGACATATTGGTGACTTTAGCATTTGGTATTGCATCTGCAGTTAATACTAGTCAATACGGCCTAGTTTACGGTTAAATGACATATTGGTGACTCTAGCATTTGGCATTGCATCTGCAGTTAATACTAGTCAATACGGCCTAGTGTACGGTTAAATGACATATTGGTGACTCTAGCATTTGGTATTGCATCTGCAGTTAATACTAGTCAATACGGCCTAGTGTACGGTTAAATGACATATTGGTGACTTTAGCATTTGGTATTGCATCTGCAGTTAATACTAGTCAATACGGCCTAGTGTACGGTTAAATGACATATTGGTGACTTTAGCATTTGGTATTGCATCTGCAGTTAATACTAGTCAATACGGCGTAGTGTACGGTTAAATGACATATTGGTGACTTTAGCATTTGGTATTGCATGCGCAGTTTTAATACTAGTCAATACGGCCTAGTGTACGGTTAAATGACATATTGGTGAATTTAGCATTTGGTATTGCATTTGCAGTTAATACTAGTCAATACGGCCTAGTGTACGGTTAAATGACATATTGGTGACTTTAGCATTTGGTATTGCATCTGCAGTTAATACCTGTCAATACGGCCTAGTGTACGGTTAAATGACATATTGGTGACTTTAGCATTTGGTATTGCATCTGCAGTTAATACTAGTCAATACGGCCTAGTGTACGGTTAAATGACATATTGGTGACTTTAGCATTTGGTATTGCATCTGCAGTTAATACTAGTCAATACGGCCTTGTGTACGGTTAAATGACATATTGGTGACGGCCTAGTGTACGGTTAAATGACATATTGGTGACTTTAGCATTTGGTATTGCATCTGCAGTTAATACCTGTCAATACGGCCTAGTGTACGGTTAAATGACATATTGGTGACTTTAGCATTTGGTATTGCATCTGCAGTTAATACTAGTCAATACGGCCTAGTGTACGGTTAAATTACATATTGGTGACTTTAGCATTTGGTATTGCATCTGCAGTTAATACTAGTCAATACGGCCTAGTGTACGGTTAAATGACATATTGGTGAATTTAGCATTTGGTATTGCATTTGCAGTTAATACTAGTCAATACGGCCTAGTGTACGGTTAAATGACATATTGGTGACTCTAGCATTTGGTATTGCATCTGCAGTTAATACCTGTCAATACGGCCTAGTGTACGGTTAAATGACATATTGGTGACTTTAGCATTTGGTATTGCATCTGCAGTTAATACTAGTCAATACGGCCTAGTGTACGGTTAAACGACATATTGGTGACTTTAGCATTTGGTATTGCATCTGCAGTTAATACTAGTCAATACGGCCTAGTGTACGGTTAAACGACATATTGGTGACTTTAGCATTTGGTATTGCATCTGCAGTTAATACTAGTCAATACGGCCTAGTGTACGGTTAAATGACATATTGGTGACTTTAGCATTTGGTATTGCATCTGCAGTTAATACTAGTCAATACGGGCTAGTGTACGGTTAAATGACATATTGGTGACTTTAGCATTTGGTATTGCATCTGCAGTTAATACTAGTCAATACGGCCTAGTGTACGGTTAAATGACATATTGGTGACTTTAGCATTTGGTATTGCATCTGCAGTTAATACTAGTCAATACGGCCTAGTGTACGGTTAAATGACATATTGGTGACTTTAGCATTTGGTATTGCATCTGCAGTTAATACTAGTCAATACGGCCTAGTGTACGGTTAAATGACATATTGGTGACTTTAGCATTTGGTATTGCATCTGCAGTTTTAATAATAGTCAATACGGCCTAGTGTACGGTTAAATGACACATTGGTGACTTTAGCATTTGGTATTGCATCTGCAGTTAATACTAGTCAATACGGCCTTGTGTACGGTTAAATGACATATTGGTGACTTTAGCATTTGGTATTGGATCTGCAGTTAATACTAGTCAATACGGCCCAGTGTACGGTTAAATGACATATTGGTGACTCTAGCATTTGGTATTGCATCTGCAGTTAATACTAGTCAATACGGCCTAGTGTACGGTTAAATGACATATTGGTGACTTTAGCATTTGGTATTGCATCTGCAGTTAATACTAGTCAATACGGCCTAGTGTACGGTTAAATGACATATTGGTGACTTTAGCATTTGGTATTGCATCTGCAGTTAATACTAGTCAATACGGCCTTGTGTACGGTTAAATGACATATTGGTGACTTTAGCATTTGGTATTGCATCTGCAGTTAATACTAGTCAATACGGCCCAGTGTACGGTTAAATGACATATTGGTGACTCTAGCATGTGGTATTGCATCTGCAGTTAATACTAGTCAATACGGCCTAGTGTACGGTTAAACGACATATTGGTGACTTTAGCATTTGGTATTGCATCTGCAGTTAATACTAGTCAATACGGCCTAGTGTACGGTTAAATGACATATTGGTGACTTTAGCATTTGGTATTGCATCTGCAGTTAATACTAGTCAATACGGCCTAGTGTACGATAGAATGACATATTGGTGACTCTAGCATTTGGTATTGCATCTGCTGTTAATACTAGTCAATACGGCCTAGTGTACGGTTAAATGACATATTGGTGACTTTAGCATTTGGTATTGCATCTGCAGTTAATACTAGTCAATACGGCCTAGTGTACGGTTAAACGACATATTGGTGACTTTAGCATTTGGTATTGCATCTGCAGTTAATACTAGTCAATACGGACTAGTGTACGGTTAAATGACATATTGGTGACTCTAGCATTTGGTATTGCATCTGCAGTTAATACTAGTCGATACGGCCTAGTGTACGGTTAAACGACATATTGGTGACTTTAGCATTTGGTATTGCATCTGCAGTTAATACTAGTCAATACGGCCTAGTGTACGGTTAAATGACATATTGGTGACTTTAGCATTTGGTATTGCATCTGCAGTTAATACTAGTCAATACGGCCTAGTGTACGGTTAAATGACATATTGGTGACTTTATCATTTGGTATTGCATCTGCAGTTAATACTAGTCAATACGGCCTAGTGTACGGTTAAATGACATATTGGTGACTTTATCATTTGGTATTGCATCTGCAGTTTTAATGATAGTCAATACGGCCTAGTGTACGGTTAAATGACACATTGGTGACTTGAGCATTTGGTATTGCATCTGCAGTTAATACTAGTCAATACGGCCTAGTGTACGGTTAAATGACATATTGGTGACTTTAGCATTTGGTATTGCATCTGCAGTTAATACTAGTCAATACGGCCTAGTGTACGGTTAAATGACATATTGGTGACTTTAGCATTTGGTATTGCATCTCCAGTTAATACTAGTCAATACGGCCTAGTGTACGGTTAAATGACATATTGGTGACTTTACATTTGGTATTGCATCTGCAGTTAATACTAGTCAATACATCTAGTGTACGGTTAAATGACATATTGGTGACTTTAGCATTTGGTATTGCATCTGCAGTTAATACTAGTCAATACGGCCTAGTGTACGGTTAAATGACATATTGGTGACTTTAGCATTTGGTATTGCATCTGCAGTTAATACTAGTCAATACGGCCTAGTGTACGGTTAAATGACATATTGGTGACTTTAGCATTTGGTATTGCATCTGCAGTTAATACTAGTCAATACGGCCTAGTGTACGGTTAAACGACATATTGGTGACTTTAGCATTTGGTATTGCATCTGCAGTTAATACTAGTCAATACGGCCTAGTGAACGGTTAAATGACATATTGGTGACTTTAGCATTTGGTATTGCATCTGCAGTTAATACTAGTCAATACGGCCTAGTGTACGGTTAAATGACATATTGGTGACTTTAGCATTTGGTATTGCATCTGCAGTTAATACTAGTCAATACGGCCTAGTGAACGGTTAAATGACATATTGGTGACTTTAGCATTTGGTATTGCATCTGCAGTTAATACTAGTCAATACGGCCTAGTGTACGGTTAAATGACATATTGGTGACTTTAGCATTTGGTATTGCATCTGCAGTTAATACTAGTCAATACGGCCTAGTGTACGGTTAAATTACATATTGGTGACTTTAGCATTTGGTATTGCATCTGCAGTTAATACTAGTCAATACGGCCTAGTGTGCGGTTAAATGACATATTGGTGACTTTAGCATTTGGTATTGCATCTGCAGTTAATACTAGTCAACACGGCCTAGTGTACGGTTAAACGACATATTGGTGACTTTAGCATTTGGTATTGCATCTGCAGTTAATACTAGTCAATACGGCCTAGTGTACGGTTAAATGACATATTGGTGACTTTAGCATTTGGTATTGCATCTGCAGTTAATACTAGTCAATACGGGCTAGTGTACGGTTAAATGACATATTGGTGACTTTAGCATTTGGTATTGCATCTGCAGTTAATACTAGTCAATACGGCCTAGTGTACGGTTAAATGACATATTGGTGACTTTAGCATTTGTTATTGCATCTGCAGTTAATACTAGTCAATACGGCCTAGTGTACGGTTAAATGACATATTGGTGACTTTAGCATTTGGTATTGCATCTGCAGTTAATACTAGTCAATACGGCCTAGTGTACGGTTAAATGACATATTGGTGACTTTAGCATTTGGTATTGCATCTGCAGTTTTAATAATAGTCAATACGGCCTAGTGTACGGTTAAATGACACATTGGTGACTTTAGCATTTGGTATTGCATCTGCAGTTAATACTAGTCAATACGGCCTTGTGTACGGTTAAATGACATATTGGTGACTTTAGCATTTGGTATTGGATATGCAGTTAATACTAGTCAATACGGCCCAGTGTACGGTTAAATGACATATTGGTGACTCCAGCATTTGGTATTGCATCTGCAGTTAATACTAGTCAATACGGCCTAGTGTACGGTTAAATGACATATTGGTGACTTTAGCATTTGGTATTGCATCTGCAGTTAATACTAGTCAATACGGCGTAGTGTACGGTTAAATGACATATTGGTGACTTTAGCATTTGGTATTGCATCTGCAGTTAATACTAGTCAATACGGCCTAGTGTACGGTTAAACGACATATTGGTGACTTTAGCATTTGGTATTGCATCTGCAGTTAATACTAGTCAATACGGCCTAGTGTACGGTTAAATGACATATTGGTGACTTTAGCATTTGGTATTGCATCTGCAGTTAATACTAGTCAATACGGCCTAGTGTACGGTTAAACGACATATTGGTGACTTGAGCATTTGGTATTGCATCTGCAGTTAATACTAGTCAATACGGCCTAGTGTACGGTTAAATGACATATTGGTGACTTTAGCATTTGGTATTGCATCTGCTGTTAATACTAGTCAATACGGCCTAGTGAACGGTTAAATGACATATTGGTGACTTTAGCATTTGGTATTGCATCTGCAGTTAATACTAGTCAATACGGCCTAGTGTACGGTTAAATGACATATTGGTGACTTTAGCATTTGGTATTGCATCTGCAGTTAATACTAGTCAATACGGCCTAGTGTACGGTTAAATTACATATTGGTGACTTTAGCATTTGGTATTGCATCTGCAGTTAATACTAGTCAATACGGCCTAGTGTGCGGTTAAATGACATATTGGTGACTTTAGCATTTGGTATTGCATCTGCAGTTAATACTAGTCAACACGGCCTAGTGTACGGTTAAACGACATATTGGTGACTTTAGCATTTGGTATTGCATCTGCAGTTAATACTAGTCAATACGGCCTAGTGTACGGTTAAATGACATATTGGTGACTTTAGCATTTGGTATTGCATCTGCAGTTAATACTAGTCAATACGGCCTAGTGTACGGTTAAATGACATATTGGTGACTTTAGCATTTGGTATTGCATCTGCAGTTAATACTAGTCAATACGGCCTAGTGTACGGTTAAATGACATATTGGTGAATTTAGCATTTGGTATTGCATTTGCAGTTAATACTAGTCAATACGGCCTAGTGTACGGTTAAATGACATATTGGTGACTCTAGCATTTGGTATTGCATCTGCAGTTAATACCTGTCAATACGGCCTAGTGTACGGTTAAATGACATATTGGTGACTTTAGCATTTGGTATTGCATCTGCAGTTAATACTAGTCAATACGGCCTAGTGTACGGTTAAATTACATATTGGTGACTTTAGCATTTGGTATTGCATCTGCAGTTAATACTAGTCAATACGGCCTAGTGTACGGTTAAATGACATATTGGTGAATTTAGCATTTGGTATTGCATTTGCAGTTAATACTAGTCAATACGGCCTAGTGTACGGTTAAATGACATATTGGTGACTCTAGCATTTGGTATTGCATCTGCAGTTAATACCTGTCAATACGGCCTAGTGTACGGTTAAATGACATATTGGTGACTTTAGCATTTGGTATTGCATCTGCAGTTAATACTAGTCAATACGGCCTAGTGTACGGTTAAACGACATATTGGTGACTTTAGCATTTGGTATTGCATCTGCAGTTAATACTAGTCAATACGGCCTAGTGTACGGTTAAACGACATATTGGTGACTTTAGCATTTGGTATTGCATCTGCAGTTAATACTAGTCAATACGGCCTAGTGTACGGTTAAATGACATATTGGTGACTTTAGCATTTGGTATTGCATCTGCAGTTAATACTAGTCAATACGGGCTAGTGTACGGTTAAATGACATATTGGTGACTTTAGCATTTGGTATTGCATCTGCAGTTAATACTAGTCAATACGGCCTAGTGTACGGTTAAATGACATATTGGTGACTTTAGCATTTGGTATTGCATCTGCAGTTAATACTAGTCAATACGGCCTAGTGTACGGTTAAATGACATATTGGTGACTTTAGCATTTGGTATTGCATCTGCAGTTAATACTAGTCAATACGGCCTAGTGTACGGTTAAATGACATATTGGTGACTTTAGCATTTGGTATTGCATCTGCAGTTTTAATAATAGTCAATACGGCCTAGTGTACGGTTAAATGACACATTGGTGACTTTAGCATTTGGTATTGCATCTGCAGTTAATACTAGTCAATACGGCCTTGTGTACGGTTAAATGACATATTGGTGACTTTAGCATTTGGTATTGGATCTGCAGTTAATACTAGTCAATACGGCCCAGTGTACGGTTAAATGACATATTGGTGACTCTAGCATTTGGTATTGCATCTGCAGTTAATACTAGTCAATACGGCCTAGTGTACGGTTAAATGACATATTGGTGACTTTAGCATTTGGTATTGCATCTGCAGTTAATACTAGTCAATACGGCCTAGTGTACGGTTAAATGACATATTGGTGACTTTAGCATTTGGTATTGCATCTGCAGTTAATACTAGTCAATACGGCCTTGTGTACGGTTAAATGACATATTGGTGACTTTAGCATTTGGTATTGCATCTGCAGTTAATACTAGTCAATACGGCCCAGTGTACGGTTAAATGACATATTGGTGACTCTAGCATGTGGTATTGCATCTGCAGTTAATACTAGTCAATACGGCCTAGTGTACGGTTAAACGACATATTGGTGACTTTAGCATTTGGTATTGCATCTGCAGTTAATACTAGTCAATACGGCCTAGTGTACGGTTAAATGACATATTGGTGACTTTAGCATTTCGTATTGCATCTGCAGTTAATACTAGTCAATACGGCCTAGTGTACGATAGAATGACATATTGGTGACTCTAGCATTTGGTATTGCATCTGCTGTTAATACTAGTCAATACGGCCTAGTGTACGGTTAAATGACATATTGGTGACTTTAGCATTTGGTATTGCATCTGCAGTTAATACTAGTCAATACGGCCTAGTGTACGGTTAAACGACATATTGGTGACTTTAGCATTTGGTATTGCATCTGCAGTTAATACTAGTCAATACGGCCTAGTGTACGGTTAAATGACATATTGGTGACTCTAGCATTTGGTATTGCATCTGCAGTTAATACTAGTCGATACGGCCTAGTGTACGGTTAAACGACATATTGGTGACTTTAGCATTTGGTATTGCATCTGCAGTTAATACTAGTCAATACGGCCTAGTGTACGGTTAAATGACATATTGGTGACTTTAGCATTTGGTATTGCATCTGCAGTTAATACTAGTCAATACGGCCTAGTGTACGGTTAAATGACATATTGGTGACTTTATCATTTGGTATTGCATCTGCAGTTAATACTAGTCAATACGGCCTAGTGTACGGTTAAATGACATATTGGTGACTTTATCATTTGGTATTGCATCTGCAGTTTTAATGATAGTCAATACGGCCTAGTGTACGGTTAAATGACACATTGGTGACTTGAGCATTTGGTATTGCATCTGCAGTTAATACTAGTCAATACGGCCTAGTGTACGGTTAAATGACATATTGGTGACTTTAGCATTTGGTATTGCATCTGCAGTTAATACTAGTCAATACGGCCTAGTGTACGGTTAAATGACATATTGGTGACTTTAGCATTTGGTATTGCATCTCCAGTTAATACTAGTCAATACGGCCTAGTGTACGGTTAAATGACATATTGGTGACTTTACATTTGGTATTGCATCTGCAGTTAATACTAGTCAATACATCTAGTGTACGGTTAAATGACATATTGGTGACTTTAGCATTTGGTATTGCATCTGCAGTTAATACTAGTCAATACGGCCTAGTGTACGGTTAAATGACATATTGGTGACTTTAGCATTTGGTATTGCATCTGCAGTTAATACTAGTCAATACGGCCTAGTGTACGGTTAAATGACATATTGGTGACTTTAGCATTTGGTATTGCATCTGCAGTTAATACTAGTCAATACGGCCTAGTGTACGGTTAAATGACATATTGGTGACTTTAGCATTTGGTATTGCATCTGCAGTTAATACTAGTCAATACGGCCTAGTGAACGGTTAAATGACATATTGGTGACTTTAGCATTTGGTATTGCATCTGCAGTTAATACTAGTCAATACGGCCTAGTGTACGGTTAAATGACATATTGGTGACTTTAGCATTTGGTATTGCATCTGCAGTTAATACTAGTCAATACGGCCTAGTGAACGGTTAAATGACATATTGGTGACTTTAGCATTTGGTATTGCATCTGCAGTTAATACTAGTCAATACGGCCTAGTGTACGGTTAAATGACATATTGGTGACTTTAGCATTTGGTATTGCATCTGCAGTTAATACTAGTCAATACGGCCTAGTGTACGGTTAAATTACATATTGGTGACTTTAGCATTTGGTATTGCATCTGCAGTTAATACTAGTCAATACGGCCTAGTGTGCGGTTAAATGACATATTGGTGACTTTAGCATTTGGTATTGCATCTGCAGTTAATACTAGTCAACACGGCCTAGTGTACGGTTAAACGACATATTGGTGACTTTAGCATTTGGTATTGCATCTGCAGTTAATACTAGTCAATACGGCCTAGTGTACGGTTAAATGACATATTGGTGACTTTAGCATTTGGTATTGCATCTGCAGTTAATACTAGTCAATACGGGCTAGTGTACGGTTAAATGACATATTGGTGACTTTAGCATTTGGTATTGCATCTGCAGTTAATACTAGTCAATACGGCCTAGTGTACGGTTAAATGACATATTGGTGACTTTAGCATTTGTTATTGCATCTGCAGTTAATACTAGTCAATACGGCCTAGTGTACGGTTAAATGACATATTGGTGACTTTAGCATTTGGTATTGCATCTGCAGTTAATACTAGTCAATACGGCCTAGTGTACGGTTAAATGACATATTGGTGACTTTAGCATTTGGTATTGCATCTGCAGTTTTAATAATAGTCAATACGGCCTAGTGTACGGTTAAATGACACATTGGTGACTTTAGCATTTGGTATTGCATCTGCAGTTAATACTAGTCAATACGGCCTTGTGTACGGTTAAATGACATATTGGTGACTTTAGCATTTGGTATTGGATATGCAGTTAATACTAGTCAATACGGCCCAGTGTACGGTTAAATGACATATTGGTGACTCTAGCATTTGGTATTGCATCTGCAGTTAATACTAGTCAATACGGCCTAGTGTACGGTTAAATGACATATTGGTGACTTTAGCATTTGGTATTGCATCTGCAGTTAATACTAGTCAATACGGCGTAGTGTACGGTTAAATGACATATTGGTGACTTTAGCATTTGGTATTGCATCTGCAGTTAATACTAGTCAATACGGCCTAGTGTACGGTTAAACGACATATTGGTGACTTTAGCATTTGGTATTGCATCTGCAGTTAATACTAGTCAATACGGCCTAGTGTACGGTTAAATGACATATTGGTGACTTTAGCATTTGGTATTGCATCTGCAGTTAATACTAGTCAATACGGCCTAGTGTACGGTTAAACGACATATTGGTGACTTGAGCATTTGGTATTGCATCTGCAGTTAATACTAGTCAATACGGCCTAGTGTACGGTTAAATGACATATTGGTGACTTTAGCATTTGGTATTGCATCTGCAGTTAATACTAGTCAATACGGCCTAGTGAACGGTTAAATGACATATTGGTGACTTTAGCATTTGGTATTGCATCTGCAGTTAATACTAGTCAATACGGCCTAGTGTACGGTTAAATGACATATTGGTGACTTTAGCATTTGGTATTGCATCTGCAGTTAATACTAGTCAATACGGCCTAGTGTACGGTTAAATTACATATTGGTGACTTTAGCATTTGGTATTGCATCTGCAGTTAATACTAGTCAATACGGCCTAGTGTGCGGTTAAATGACATATTGGTGACTTTAGCATTTGGTATTGCATCTGCAGTTAATACTAGTCAACACGGCCTAGTGTACGGTTAAACGACATATTGGTGACTTTAGCATTTGGTATTGCATCTGCAGTTAATACTAGTCAATACGGCCTAGTGTACGGTTAAATGACATATTGGTGACTTTAGCATTTGGTATTGCATCTGCAGTTAATACTAGTCAATACGGGCTAGTGTACGGTTAAATGACATATTGGTGACTTTAGCATTTGGTATTGCATCTGCAGTTAATACTAGTCAATACGGCCTAGTGTACGGTTAAATGACATATTGGTGACTTTAGCATTTGTTATTGCATCTGCAGTTAATACTAGTCAATACGGCCTAGTGTACGGTTAAATGACATATTGGTGACTTTAGCATTTGGTATTGCATCTGCAGTTAATACTAGTCAATACGGCCTAGTGTACGGTTAAATGACATATTGGTGACTTTAGCATTTGGTATTGCATCTGCAGTTTTAATAATAGTCAATACGGCCTAGTGTACGGTTAAATGACACATTGGTGACTTTAGCATTTGGTATTGCATCTGCAGTTAATACTAGTCAATACGGCCTAGTGTACGGTTAAATGACATATTGGTGACTTTAGCATTTGGTATTGGATATGCAGTTAATACTAGTCAATACGGCCCAGTGTACGGTTAAATGACATATTGGTGACTCTAGCATTTGGTATTGCATCTGCAGTTAATACTAGTCAATACGGCCTAGTGTACGGTTAAATGACATATTGGTGACTTTAGCATTTGGTATTGCATCTGCAGTTAATACTAGTCAATACGGCGTAGTGTACGGTTAAATGACATATTGGTGACTTTAGCATTTGGTATTGCATCTGCAGTTAATACTAGTCAATACGGCCTAGTGTACGGTTAAACGACATATTGGTGACTTTAGCATTTGGTATTGCATCTGCAGTTAATACTAGTCAATACGGCCTAGTGTACGGTTAAATGACATATTGGTGACTTTAGCATTTGGTATTGCATCTGCAGTTAATACTAGTCAATACGGCCTAGTGTACGGTTAAACGACATATTGGTGACTTGAGCATTTGGTATTGCATCTGCAGTTAATACTAGTCAATACGGCCTAGTGTACGGTTAAATGACATATTGGTGACTTTAGCATTTGGTATTGCATCTGCAGTTAATACTAGTCAATACGGGCTAGTGTACGGTTAAATGACATATTGGTGACTTTAGCATTTGGTATTGCATCTGCAGTTAATACTAGTCAATACGGGCTAGTGTACGGTTAAATGACATATTGGTGACTTTAGCATTTGGTATTGCATCTGCAGTTAATACTAGTCAATACGGCCTAGTGTACGGTTAAATGACATATTGGTGACTTTAGCATTTGTTATTGCATCTGCAGTTAATACTAGTCAATACGGCCTAGTGTACGGTTAAATGACATATTGGTGACTTTAGCATTTGGTATTGCATCTGCAGTTAATACTAGTCAATACGGCCTAGTGTACGGTTAAATGACATATTGGTGACTTTAGCATTTGGTATTGCATCTGCAGTTTTAATAATAGTCAATACGGCCTAGTGTACGGTTAAATGACACATTGGTGACTTTAGCATTTGGTATTGCATCTGCAGTTAATACTAGTCAATACGGCCTTGTGTACGGTTAAATGACATATTGGTGACTTTAGCATTTGGTATTGGATCTGCAGTTAATACTAGTCAATACGGCCCAGTGTACGGTTAAATGACATATTGGTGACTCTAGCATTTGGTATTGCATCTGCAGTTAATACTAGTCAATACGGCCTAGTGTACGGTTAAATGACATATTGGGGACTTTAGCATTTGGTATTGCATCTGCAGTTAATACTAGTCAATACGGCCTAGTGTATGGTTAAATGACATATTGGTGACTTTAGCATTTGGTATTGCATCTGCAGTTAATACTAGTCAATACGGCCTTGTGTACGGTTAAATGACATATTGGTGACTTTAGCATTTGGTATTGCATCTGCAGTTAATACTAGTCAATACGGCCTTGTGTACGGTTAAATGACATATTGGTGACTTTAGCATTTGGTATTGCATCTGCAGTTAATACTAGTCAATACGGCCTAGTGTACGGTTAAACGACATATTGGTGACTTTAGAATTTGGTATTGCATCTGCAGTTAATACTAGTCAATACGGCCTAGTGTACGGTTAAACGACATATTGGTGACTTTAGCATTTGGTATTGCATCTGCAGTTAATACTAGTCAATACGGCCTAGTGTACGGTTAAATGACATATTGGTGACTTTAGCATTTGGTATTGCATCTGCAGTTAATACTAGTCAATACGGCCTAGTGTACGGTTAAACGACATATTGGTGACTTTAGCATTTGGTATTGCATCTGCAGTTAATACTAGTCAATACGGCCTAGTGTACGGTTAAATGACATATTGGTGACTTTATCATTTGGTATTGCATCTGCAGTTTTAATGATAGTCAATACGGCCTAGTGTACGGTTAAATGACATATTGGTGACTTTAGCATTTGGTATTGCATCTGCAGTTAATACTAGTCAATACGGCCTAGTGTACGGTTAAATGACATATTGGTAACTTTAGCATTTGGTATTGCATCTGCAGTTAATACTAGTCAATACGGCCTAGTGTACGGTTAAATGACATATTGGTGACTTTAGCATTTGGTATTGCATCTGCAGTTAATACTATACAATTAATTACTGCTTTAGTGGTCAACAGCAGGAAATAATGGACCCGAAGACCTGGACTTGAGGTGACCTGACCTGACCGAGGCCAACGGCCGAGGTCAGGTCAGGTCAGCGAGAGTCCAGGTCAAGGGTCCATTATTTCCTGTTGTTACCAATAAAGCAGTAATCAATCGTTTTATTATACCGAAATAACCTCCAAAAGTCAACACATGTCATGTGACAAATATTGACAAGTCAACATTAGTCACATGGCAAATGTTGACTAGTCAACATTAGTCACATGACAAATAATGACTAGTCAACATTAGTCACATGACAAATAATGACTTTTGGAGCAGAGTTGGTGGTCATGTAGTGGAAAATGAATTGAAACCACATGTTCAAATATAACCAATAGAAATTGTCTATATTGTAATTAATATTCATGAGGTATAATAATAGTCAATACGGCCTAGTGTACGGTTAAATGACATATTGGTGACTTTAGCATTTGGTATTGCATCTGCAGTTAATACTAGTCAATACGGCCTAGTGTACGGTTAAACGACATATTGGTGACTTTAGCATTTGGTATTGCATCTGCAGTTAATACTAGTCAATACGGCCTAGTGTACTGTTAAACGACATATTGGTGACTTTAGCATTTGGTATTGCATCTGCAGTTAATACTAGTCAATACGGCCTAGTGTACGGTTAAATGACATATTGGTGACTTTAGCATTTGGTATTGCATCTGCAGTTAATACTAGTCAATACGGCCTAGTGTACGGTTAAACGACATATTGGTGACTTTAGCATTTGGTATTGCATCTGCAGTTAATACTAGTCAATACGGCCTAGTGTACGGTTAAATGACATATTGGTGACTTTATCATTTGGTATTGCATCTGCAGTTTTAATGATAGTCAATACGGCCTAGTGTACGGTTAAATGACATATTGGTGACTTTAGCATTTGGTATTGCATCTGTAGTTAATACTAGTCAATACGGCCTAGTGTACGGTTAAATGACATATTGGTGACTTTAGCATTTGGTTATAAATCTGCAGTTAATACTAGTGACGTGTTTGAAATACGACCTCGGTTGTTTTCAAGGTGTTCGGTAGAGCTGCTTATGGTACCGGTGGGGAGACAGATTCGGAGATTGTATGGGTGAAGGATGTGTGTGAACGTTATGGATGAAGTAGTTGAAAGATCTGAATGCTAAAAAACTGGGATGTGTGAATTCTCTGACAGAGTAGCCCCACAACAGAAACAACCTAGCGGTCTTTGGTTGTTGGCCTGAAACAATGGAAATAAAACTTAAGTAAACTTTATTGTCCGGATGCACGCATCAAGTGCGGCATCCGGCCAAACATTTCTTTTTATAGGAAATTGGTAAAAAAAAATTCATTTAGCCAATAAAATTCGAAGTACTAATATTTTCGGAATGTAAACTTACTTTTTCTTATCAAAATACTTTTCATTGGTCACTTAATTTATTTTGTGTCACATTCTTTTAATCTGGACACGTGAGCAAATGTCTATGTGCTAATTAGCAGTGGACAATGTCCGGATTAACTTTACGTAATTCAATTAACTCAATTTGCTAAAACGTCTAACTTACAAAGAAGTGTGAAAAATACCAAGCGTTAAAACACGAATTCAAATAAGCCTTTAATTCAACATATGTGGGAAAAAAGTGTCTAAAATATTTTTATCTATATCCTTTGTTATTTACGGTAAAACCTGGCTCTATTTGTGACCAACATAATATTGTGCAAATATGAAATAAAACAAAACAAAATTATAAAACAGCTAAATTATGAAACATTAAAATTAACACAATTTCTTTACAAAAATTGTGTTATAAACAACTTTATACCTTAAAAGTGCATTTATACAAAATGTTACATTTTCACCTTATAACAATTCTCTTGAGCCCCGTAAGCTTTGGCCCCCAAAGCTAAATTATGAAACATCTACATAAAAATAAAAATAAATGCAAATTTAAGAATGACACTATTGAAACAACATATGTACAAAAAAAATATATATAATCTTTGCAGTTTGTTTGTTCCACACAACGTCGCCCAAAATTTTGTATGAATACAACAATTTATCAGAAGACTTAAAAATAATTAAAAATAAATGTGGCATTAAAGATAAGAATATTGTTTGTACAAACTGTCGTCAAGCAGTCTGTCAACTGTCCCCCTGTCTTGCAGGTGGCAGTACGTAGTCCGTCAAGGTCATCTTAATAGGAAAGTGAAATGGTGCCTACATATAAGTTCAGAAAAGACAATTACTATTATATTGCTGGGTGGAACCTGTAGGAACCGTGGCCTATGCCTCATGAACCTACTAAAATACAATAAAACGTTTAAAACATTTAGGCAACCACTCAATTTCACAATTATAACACAAAGATAACACAAATTTCACATAAATATAGAAGTTCAGTTTCACTAGTAAAGTTCATTGTGAGTGTACTGTAGATCATTTTCCCTAACATTACAATATATACATAGCATGTGGATATAAGCTTGCTTGTTCTGTTTCATACTTTACACTTAATAATGAATGGTCAGAGGTTTTCTTATTAACAGTTTGATCTGGTAACACAGTAGTTAATCCATGATGTACAATAAGAGCGTATGCAGAAAAAGGTTGACTCAAAATAATTTTAAGTTTCTTCCAAGTAAGGAAATTAATACGACATGTTATTTCAAAGACTGAAGTTTCTGTCTGTTTGTGATTTTGACGTTTAATTATCCTGCCAATTATCGGATTAAGAGATTAGGCTTAATTTAATCTTACTTTTGGTTTAAAAGTAATTAAGTATATTCTGTTATTATAACTAATTGAGAAGTCTAGACATGACAGATGTGTGTGACAACGTATTTTAGAATTCTGATATAAAAGTGGACAGTAATATTTGTTAATCAGTTCGGATCACCGAAAGTCTACTGTACGGCAGCCGTGACGAATCTTAATTGTTCTACAGTGATTTTCCGTAGTGCACTAATACTGGACATTCCGTTTGTTTTGAACTCCTTTGTTTACTGTGTATTCTGTTGCTTAATTATTTCATTTGTTTAATATAAAGGTTGAATTTACCATCTCAGTTATCTCTCGCATCTACGTGCTAGTTCCCTAATACGTCAACTGGTGCAGAATCCGGAGCATTGGCTAAAACAGTACGTTATAGCCCTTTGCGTTGCAAGTTCCGGAGTACAAGACATACAGCAATAATAACATGGAGTTTGGATTACCAATGTGGGATTGGCGATGTTCGCCTGGCATACCTAAGTATCTTCCATCTCAAAATAGTAACTTACACCGATCTTCGGGATTACCCAATAACGGAAATAAATTTTTTCGATGCTTTAAGTGTAGACAATTTGGACATTATATTAAAGATTGTAAGTCTAATACAAGAAAACAGAAATCTGCGAAAAATCTTGCAAGAGATACATTGCGTTTGCAAAATTTCATTAATAGGAAAACCTGTGCAAACTTTCCATTTTTCAGTTTGGACGATTCCGAATTTTGGAGAGAAGTGTCGAGATATCAATATGGATCAAGACTAGAAATTCAAAGTCTGAAAGATGAAATTAAATATTTAAATCACTGTATTGACGAAATTAACGACACAGAAGACACTGACGCTCACATCAACAGACTGGTGAAAGAAATATCTGGTTTGAAACAACAACTACAGACTTCGCAACAGCACAAAGACAAACTTTTCGAGGAAAATGAAAAATTCAAAATGCATAGCAAAGAGCTGCATGAAGACAATAAAACTTTACGAAATCGACACAAACAACAGGAAGAGCAAATTGAGGATCTTCATGGAAAATGTGAAGCATTTATTCAATATAATTATGAATTGCAGGAGATACGAGACAAACTAGAAGCAGAAAACCAGAGTCTTTCGGACGGAATCAAGCATTACATATCTTTATTAAAAAATGATAACCGAAACGAGGTAAAACGTCAACCAAATTATGTTAATGTCGCAAATATTCCATCTAAATATCCGCAAGACCGAGGGCGTGGTACTCGAAAGCGAAGAGGCCTAGTGTACGGTTAAAAGACATAGTAGTGACTCTAGCATTTGGTATTGCATCTGCAGTTAATACTAGTCAATACGGCCTAGTGCACGGTTAAATGACATATTGGTGACTTTAGCATTTGGTATTGCATCTGCAGTTAATACTAGTCAATACGGCCTAGTGCACGGTTAAATGACATATTGGTGACTTTAGCATTTGGTATTGCATCTGCTGTTAATACTAGTCAATACGGCCTAGTGTACGGTTAAATGACATATTGGTGACTCTAGCATTTGGTATTGCATCTGCAGTTAATACTAGTCAATACGGCCTAGTGTACGGTTAAATGACATATTGGTGACTCTAGCATTTGGTATTGCATCTGCAGTTAATACTAGTCAATACGGCCTAGTGTACGGTTAAATGACATATTGGTGACTCTAGCATTTGGTATTGCATCTGCAGTGAATACTAGTCAATACGGCCTAGTGTACGGGTAAATGACATATTGGTGACTTTAGCATTTGGTATTGGATCTGCAGTTAATACTAGTCAATACGGCCTAGTGTACGGTTAAATGACATATTGGTGACTCTAGCATTTGGTATTGCATCTGCAGTTAATACTAGTCAATACGGCCTAGTGTACGGTTAAATGACAAATTGGTGACTAGCATTTGGTATTGCATCTGCAGTTAATACTAGTCAATACGGCCTAGTGTACGGTTAAATGACATATTGGTGACTTTAGCATTTGGTATTGGATCTGCAGTTAATACTAGTCAATACGGCCTAGTGTACGGTTAAATGACATATTGGTGACTCTAGCATTTGGTATTGCATCTGCAGTTATTACTAGTCAATACCGCCTAGTTTACGGTTAAATGACATATTGGTGACTCTAGCATTTGGTATTGCATCTGCAGTTAATACTAGTCAATACGGTCCAGTGTACGGTTAAATGACATATTGGTGACTTTAGCATTTGGTATTGGATCTGCAGTTAATACTAGTCAATACGGCCTAGTGTACGGTTAAATGACATATTGGTGACTTTAGCATTTGGTATTGCATCTGCAGTTAATACTAGTCAATACGGCCTAGTGTACGGTTAAATGACATGTTGGTGACTTTAGCATTTGGTATTGCATCTGCAGTTAATACTAGTCAATACGGCCTAGTGTACGGTTAAATGACATATTGGTGACTTTAGCATTTGGTATTGCATCTGCAGTTAATACTAGTCAATACGGCCTAGTGTACGGTTAAATGACATATTGGTGACTTTAGCATTTGGTATTGCATCTGCAGTTAATACTAGTCAATACGGCCTAATGTACGGTTAAATGACATATTGGTGACTTTAGCATTTGGTATTGCATCTGCAGTTAATACTAGTCAATACGGCCTAGTGTACGGTTAAATGACATATTGGTGACTTTAGCATTTGGTATTGCATCTGCAGTTAATACTAGTCAATACGGCCTAGTGTACGGTTAAATGACATATTGGTGACTTTAGCATTTGGTATTGGATCTGCAGTTAATACTAGTCAATACGGCCTTGTGTACGTTTAAATGACATATTGGTGACTTTAGCATTTGGTATTGCATCTGCAGTTAATACTAGTCAATACGGCCTAGTGTACGGTTAAATGACATATTGGTGACTTTAGCATTTGGTATTGGATATGCAGTTAATACTAGTCAATACGGCCTAGTGTACGGTTAAATGACATATTGGTGACTTTAGCATTTGGTATTGGATCTGCAGTTAATACTAGTCAATACGGCCTAGTGTACGGTTAAATGACATATTGGTGACTCTAGCATTTGGTATTGCATCTGCAGTTAATACTAGTCAATACGGCCTAGTGTACGGTTAAATGACAAATTGGTGACTAGCATTTGGTATTGCATCTGCAGTTAATACTAGTCAATACGGCCTAGTGTACGGTTAAATGACATATTGGTGACTCTAGCATTTGGTATTGCATCTGCAGTTAATACTAGTCAATACGGTCCAGTGTACGGTTAAATGACATATTGGTGACTTTAGCATTTGGTATTGGATCTGCAGTTAATACTAGTCAATACGGCCTAGTGTACGGTTAAATGACATATTGGTGACTTTAGCATTTGGTATTGCATCTGCAGTTAATACTAGTCAATACGGCCTAGTGTACGGTTAAATGACATGTTGGTGACTTTAGCATTTGGTATTGCATCTGCAGTTAATACTAGTCAATACGGCCTAGTGTACGGTTAAATGACATATTGGTGACTTTAGCATTTGGTATTGCATCTGCAGTTAATACTAGTCAATACGGCCTAGTGTACGGTTAAATGACATATTGGTGACTTTAGCATTTGGTATTGCATCTGCAGTTAATACTAGTCAATACGGCCTAATGTACGGTTAAATGACATATTGGTGACTTTAGCATTTGGTATTGCATCTGCAGTTAATACTAGTCAATACGGCCTAGTGTACGGTTAAATGACATATTGGTGACTTTAGCATTTGGTATTGCATCTGCAGTTAATACTAGTCAATACGGCCTAGTGTACGGTTAAATGACATATTGGTGACTTTAGCATTTGGTATTGGATCTGCAGTTAATACTAGTCAATACGGCCTTGTGTACGTTTAAATGACATATTGGTGACTTTAGCATTTGGTATTGCATCTGCAGTTAATACTAGTCAATACGGCCTAGTGTACGGTTAAATGACATATTGGTGACTTTAGCATTTGGTATTGGATATGCAGTTAATACTAGTCAATACGGCCTAGTGTACGGTTAAATGACATATTGGTGACTCTAGCATTTGGTATTGCATCTGCAGTTAATACCAGTCAATACGGCCTAGTGTACGGTTAAATGACATATTGGTGACTCTAGCATTTGGTATTGCATCTGCAGTTAATACTAGTCAATACGGCCTAGTGTACGGTTAAATGACATATTGGTGACTTTAGCATTTGGTATTGCATGCGCAGTTTTAATACTAGTCAATACGGATTAGTGTACGGTTAAATGACATATTGGTGACTTTAGCATTTGGTATTGCATCTGCAGTTAATACTAGTCAATACGGCCTAGTGTACGGTTGAATGACATATTGGTGACTTTAGCATTTGGTATTGCATGTGCAGTTTTAAAACTAGTCAAGACGGATTAGTGTACGGTTAAATGACATATTGGTGACTTTAGCATTTGGTATTGCATCTGCAGTTAATACTAGTCAATACGGCCTAGTGTACGGTTAAATGACATATTGGTGACTTTAGCATTTGGTATTGGATCTGCAGTTAATACTAGTCAATACGGCCTAGTGTACGGTTAAATGACATATTGGTGACTCTAGCATTTGGTATTGCATCTGCAGTTAATACTAGTCAATACCGCCTAGTGTACGGTTAAATGACATATTGGTGACTCTAGCATTTGGTATTGCATCTGCAGTTAATGCTAGTCAATACGGCCTAGTGTACGGTTAAATGACATATTGGTGACTTTAGCATTTGGTATTGCATCTGCAGTTAATACTAGTCAATACGGCCTAGTGTACGGTTAAATGACATATTGGTGACTTTAGCATTTGGTATTGCATCTGCAGTTAATACTAGTCAATACGGCCTAGTGTACGGTTAAACGACATATTGGTGACTTTAGCATTTGGTATTGCATCTGCAGTTAATACTAGTCAATACGGCCTAGTGTACGGTTAAATGACATATTGGTGACTTTAGCATTTGGTATTGCATCTGCAGTTAATACTAGTCAATACGGCCTAGTGTACGGTTAAATGACATATTGGTGACTTTAGCATTTGGTATTGCATCCGCAGTTTTAATACTAGTCAATACGGATTAGTGTACGGTTAAATGACATATTGTTGACTTTAGCATTTGGTATTGCATCTGCAGTTAATACTAGTCAATACGGCCTAGTGTACGGTTAAATGACATATTGGTGACTTTAGCATTTGGTATTGCATCTGCAGTTAATACTAGTCAATACGGTCTAGAGTACGGTTTAATGACATATTGGTGACTTTAGCATTTGGTATTGGATCTGCAGTTAATTCTAGTCAATACGGCCTAGTGTACGGTTAAATGACATATTGGTGACTCTAGCATTTGGTATTGCATCTGCAGTTAATACTAGTCAATACGGCCTAGAGTACGGTTAAATGACATATTGGTGACTCTAGCATTTGGTATTGCATCTGCAGTTAATACTAGTCAATACGGCCTAGTGTACGGTTAAATGACATATTGGTGACTTTAGCATTTGGTATTGGATCTGCAGTTAATACTAGTCAATACGGCCTAGTGTACGGTTAAATGACATATTGGTGACTTTAGCATTTGGTATTGGATCTGCAGGTAATACTAGTCAATACGGCCTAGTGAACGGGTAAATGACATATTGGTGACTCTAGCATTTGGTATTGCATCTGCAGTTAATACTAGTCAATACGGCCTAGTGTACGGTTAAATGACAGATTGGTGACTTTAGCATTTGGTATTGCATCTGCAGTTAATACTAGTCAATACGGCCTAGTGTACGGTTAAATGACATATTGGTGACTTTAGCATTTGGTATTGGATCTGCAGTTAATACTAGTCAATACGGCCTTGTGTACGTTTAAATGACATATTGGTGACTTTAGCATTTGGTATTGCATCTGCAGTTAATACTAGTCAATACGGCCTAGTGTACGGTTAAATGACATATTGGTGACTTTAGCATTTGGTATTGGATATGCAGTTAATACTAGTCAATACGGCCTAGTGTACGGTTAAATGACATATTGGTGACTCTAGCATTTGGTATTGCATCTGCAGTTAATACCAGTCAATACGGCCTAGTGTACGGTTAAATGACATATTGGTGACTCTAGCATTTGGTATTGCATCTGCAGTTAATACTAGTCAATACGGCCTAGTGTACGGTTAAATGACATATTGGTGACTTTAGCATTTGGTATTGCATGCGCAGTTTTAATACTAGTCAATACGGATTAGTGTACGGTTAAATGACATATTGGTGACTTTAGCATTTGGTATTGCATCTGCAGTTAATACTAGTCAATACGGCCTAGTGTACGGTTGAATGACATATTGGTGACTTTAGCATTTGGTATTGCATGTGCAGTTTTAAAACTAGTCAAGACGGATTAGTGTACGGTTAAATGACATATTGGTGACTTTAGCATTTGGTATTGCATCTGCAGTTAATACTAGTCAATACGGCCTAGTGTACGGTTAAATGACATATTGGTGACTTTAGCATTTGGTATTGGATCTGCAGTTAATACTAGTCAATACGGCCTAGTGTACGGTTAAATGACATATTGGTGACTCTAGCATTTGGTATTGCATCTGCAGTTAATACTAGTCAATACCGCCTAGTGTACGGTTAAATGACATATTGGTGACTCTAGCATTTGGTATTGCATCTGCAGTTAATGCTAGTCAATACGGCCTAGTGTACGGTTAAATGACATATTGGTGACTTTAGCATTTGGTATTGCATCTGCAGTTAATACTAGTCAATACGGCCTAGTGTACGGTTAAATGACATATTGGTGACTTTAGCATTTGGTATTGCATCTGCAGTTAATACTAGTCAATACGGCCTAGTGTACGGTTAAACGACATATTGGTGACTTTAGCATTTGGTATTGCATCTGCAGTTAATACTAGTCAATACGGCCTAGTGTACGGTTAAATGACATATTGGTGACTTTAGCATTTGGTATTGCATCTGCAGTTAATACTAGTCAATACGGCCTAGTGTACGGTTAAATGACATATTGGTGACTTTAGCATTTGGTATTGCATCCGCAGTTTTAATACT
Source organism: Limnoperna fortunei (assembly GCA_944474755.1). NCBI lineage: Eukaryota > Metazoa > Mollusca > Bivalvia > Mytilida > Modiolidae > Limnoperna > Limnoperna fortunei. The sequence goes on from OX104119.1 coordinate 4,817,570, forward strand.
AGTCAATACGGATTAGTGTACGGTTAAATGACATATTGTTGACTTTAGCATTTGGTATTGCATCTGCAGTTAATACTAGTCAATACGGCCTAGTGTACGGTTAAATGACATATTGGTGACTTTAGCATTTGGTATTGCATCTGCAGTTAATACTAGTCAATACGGTCTAGAGTACGGTTTAATGACATATTGGTGACTTTAGCATTTGGTATTGGATCTGCAGTTAATTCTAGTCAATACGGCCTAGTGTACGGTTAAATGACATATTGGTGACTCTAGCATTTGGTATTGCATCTGCAGTTAATACTAGTCAATACGGCCTAGAGTACGGTTAAATGACATATTGGTGACTCTAGCATTTGGTATTGCATCTGCAGTTAATACTAGTCAATACGGCCTAGTGTACGGTTAAATGACATATTGGTGACTTTAGCATTTGGTATTGGATCTGCAGTTAATACTAGTCAATACGGCCTAGTGTACGGTTAAATGACATATTGGTGACTTTAGCATTTGGTATTGGATCTGCAGGTAATACTAGTCAATACGGCCTAGTGAACGGGTAAATGACATATTGGTGACTCTAGCATTTGGTATTGCATCTGCAGTTAATACTAGTCAATACGGCCTAGTGTACGGTTAAATGACATATTGGTGACTTTAGCATTTGGTATTGCATCTGCAGTTAATACTAGTCAATACGGCCTAGTGTACGGTTAAATGACATATTGGTGACTTTAGCATTTGGTATTGCATCTGCAGTTAATACTAGTCAATACGGCCTAGTGTACGGTTAAATGACATATTGGTGACTTTAGCATTTGGTATTGGATCTGCAGTTAATACTCGTCAATACGGCCTAGTGTACGGTTAAATGACATATTGGTGACTTTAGCATTTGGTATTGCATCTGCAGTTAATACTAGTCAATACGGCCTAGTGTACGGTTAAATGACATATTGGTGACTTTAGCATTTGGTATTGGATGTGCAGTTAATGCTAGTCAATACGGCCTAGTGTACGGTTAAATGACATATTGGTGACTCTAGCATTTGGTATTGCATTTGCAGTTAATACTAGTCAATACGGCCTAGAGTACGGTTAAATGACATATTGGTGACTCTAGCATTTGGTATTGCATCTGCAGTTAATACTAGTCAATACGGCCTAGTGTACGGTTAAATGACATATTGGTGACTTTAGCATTTGGTATTGCATCTGCAGTTAATACTAGTCAATACGGCCTAGTGTACGGTTAAATGACATATTGGTGACTCTAGCATTTGGTATTGCATCTGCAGTTAATACTAGTCAATACGGCCTAGTGTACGGTTAAATGACATATTGGTGACTCTAGCATTTGGTATTGCATCTGCAGTTAATACTAGTCAATACCGCCTAGTTTACGGTTAAATGACATATTGGTGACTCTAGCATTTGGTATTGCATCTGCAGTTAATACTAGTCAATACGGCCTAGTGTACGGTTAAATGACATATTGGTGACTTTAGCATTTGGTATTGGATGTGCAGTTAATACTAGTCAATACGGCCTAGTGTACGGTTAAATGACATATTGGTGACTCTAGCATTTGGTATTGCATTTGCATTTAATACTAGTCAATACGGCCTAGAGTACGGTTAAATGACATATTGGTGACTCTAGCATTTGGTATTGCATCTGCAGTTAATACTAGTCAATACGGCCTAGTGTACGGTTAAATGACATATTGGTGACTTTAGCATTTGGTATTGCATCTGCAGTTAATACTAGTCAATACGGCCTAGTGTACGGTTAAATGACATATTGGTGACTTTAGCATTTGGTATTGCATCTGCAGTTAATACTAGTCAATACGGCCTAGTGTACGGTTAAATGACATATTGGTGACTTTAGCATTTGGTATTGCATCTGCAGTTAATACTAGTCAATACGGCCTAGTGTACGGTTAAATGACATATTGGTGACTCTAGCATTTGGTATTGCATCTGCAGTTAATACTAGTCAATACGGTCTAGTGTACGGTTAAATGACATATTGGTGACTTTAGCATTTGGTATTGCATCTGCAGTTAATACTAGTCAATACGGCCTAGTGTACGGTTAAATGACAGATTGGTGACTTTAGCATTTGGTATTGCATCTGCAGTTAATACTAGTCAATACGGCCTAGTGTACGGTTAAATGACATATTGGTGACTTTAGCATTTGGTATTGCATCTGCAGTTAATACTTGTCAATACGGCCTAGTGTACGGTTAAATGACATATTGGTGACTTTAGCATTTGGTATTGCATCTGCAGTTAATACTAGTCAATACGGCCTAGTGTACGGTTAAATGACATATTGGTGACTTTAGCATTTGGTATTGCATCTGCAGTTAATACTAGTCAATACGGCCTAGTGTACGGTTAAATGACAGATTGGTGACTTTAGCATTTGGTATTGCATCTGCAGTTAATACTAGTCAATACGGCCTAGTGTACGGTTAAATGACATATTGGTGACTGTAGCATTTGGTATTGCATGCGCAGTTTTAATAATACTAATACTGATATACTGTTATTAGCAAATAATATCTTTATTAATTCACCACGCCAAAACAACTGTTATCTTCATTTGTTGCCAAATTACAGTTACTGTAATATATGATGTAAAAACTGGCGATGTGATATATTTTGCCGAACCATTTCAATACATGCCAGTACAGATATTGTACTAGTTTATTCCGTATTGGACTTGTTTAACTATATAATTAGTGAAATATTTTAGTTGCTAATTCATATTATTACATGAATAAAATTTTGCGTGTGTTGATTAGTTTAAAAACAACTTTACTTAAAAACACAATAAAGATTTGAAAATCAGGGTTTTTCATATTTCATCGTTCCGACACATTTATCATGTAACTTATTTTCATCAATCATTTGTCAATACAATTAATACACAATTAAAAAATATATGGTATATAGCTGATTTTAGCCGATCTCCTTTTTTATACTTCTATAATACAAGGGAAGAAATGTTTCTTAACTAAATAAGATATCATACTGTAAACAGTATATAATACAACTAGTAAACCATTTATCTTATATAATAACAGATTTTGAAAAGCAAAACAAAATTTGACAAATAAAGTTAAACAGAATACTAAATAATTGACAATCTTAGTTATCAACCATTAATCACATGTCTGTCAACACTCAGGTTGGTGGTTCGATCGAGTCTCGTTGAGTTTTCCATCCCATCAAAGGTCCAAGGTCAGGGTGTTATTTGTCCTCAGTGGCCGAGTGGTTAAGGTAGTTAGTCATCTACTATTGATCACATGCCTGTCACAATTGATGTTGAGGGTTAAAGTCCCGCTGCGGGCAGGGTGTGTTCGACTCCAATCTGACCAGGATTGGCAGCTGTCCTACCTAAGATAGGAGGTTTTTATAGTGTACTAAGGCTTCCTCCCCAATAAAATTATACGTCACGATACAGCTGACAAATTGTTGAAAGCTGCATTTAAACAAATAAAATAATTAGTAAAGAAGTTTCTAATATCATTCAAAAACGGAGACAATATGCGTTGTGTATATGGAACAATTAAATTCGGAAGAACAACGTAACTACAGTATTCAAACAGGTGATATTCTTCAACAAAAGCTATCAGATTTTAGCGAGATTCGACAGAAACTAGCAACATCTAAAGAATGTGTGTACGATTCAAGACAGGTGGAACGAAGAAAATGTGAACAAATAAACAGATTTCCTAGAATATGGTTCAAGTTTTTTTACCAAATTAATTACAAATAGAAAGAATGCAATACACAAAGTTTATGTTTTAATGGTATAATGTCCGAAACTCCTCTTTAATTTAGACATCATATATTCTGATCCCTCCTTTTCGGAAAATGCCAATAAAACTTTAATCCCCTTCTTTATATAGTCCACACAAAAAATTTGATTCAACCTTCTTATTTTGGAAATGTTATTTCAAAATTGGATCCCCCAAAAGAGATTGGGAGCGTGCATCATTCCGCTCGCCGGTGGTAAAAGAACTATATACAAGTAATCTTATGTATACCTATCATAATGAACGCAATTAATAATTAATTTTATCAATAAATATGAGCTACTTTGCTAAAATATAAGATAATAAGAGAAAACAATTATACTTGAAGACAATATGATAAATGACAAATATTTATTACTTAACTCAGACACATATTGTGTATAAGAGCACCATATATAAAACAAGTACATACATGTATATACACAAACAAACAAATGTATACAGAATATGTACAAATATAAGACAGACATATCAATATGAAATGTGCGATTTTACTAAAAGAATGTACGTCTAAAGTCATATAAAGTTCATAGAAATTTCCTTTTTTTCTTCAAGGAATAAACTCACTGATACTATACCGTCGGGGACTACAACTTTTAACTAGTACAATATTTTCAACTACATTTTATGCAAATTACGTACGTATTCTTTGTGAATAACTTCAAGGCTATGTGTTTGCATATAAATTCATCAAAAACAATAATTTAGACCATTTCAATTTGCCCATGTAGGAAGCTTGTACAGGAAAGGGATAAGTTATTGAACGAATTATTAAGAACTTAACAGAAAAATGAAGGTACTGTTTAGAAGAATCATAAACATCTAAATGAAAATACTCGTGTTATTGTTTTCAGCAGTTTGTTTTTAATAAAAGAATTATCGTATCCTCCTATATATTACATTATTAAAGAAAAGATCCCACGTCACGCATGTAAGAATAGTTTGATACAATTGAACATTGGAACATATCGATTTATAAGGTGATTGCTTTAGAATGACTCACGTTTACTCCATATTTATATTTAGAGAATACTTGATTGGATAGATACTACTTCGATAGATAAATAGTGTTTATTACTTACTTAGACTCATGTTGTTTACAAGAGCAGCATATACAAAGCAAATACTTAACATGTACATATACAAACAAATAAATAAACAAATATATACAGAATATGTACAAATATAAGACAGTCACCGTATATATCAATATGAAATGTGCGCATTAACTATAAAAATGTATGTCTAAGTGCATCTTAGATTCATAAAAAATTTCCTATTTTCTTCAACAAAAGTGATAGTTTTTTCTGTCACTGGTTGTTGCAGAGAGAAAGTAAACCCTTCAATTTATATGCTCTTGGGTTATTAATATAATCACTTGGTATATAGAGAGCTCGGAGTTTTTCGATTGCATTAAAACTACATACAAACAAGTAGTGAAATTCATCCCCAAGTCCATTTTTGCAGAGATGACAGATTATCTTCTCCCTCGGTACTCCACTCCAACGTCCCGTTTCTCTGGGGAATTTTAGGTTGGAGCAGCGACGTTTTGTGATAAACATTCTCTCAGGTATACTCAGTCGTAGTAAATACGACACTCCAGTGTAAAGTCCTCTTTAAAGATCGAGTAGAATTTTCATCTGGAGCAGCTATTAACTTGACTGTACAATAACTGAATATATCGATCTCTTAGTTTTTTGTTTAATTATATGAACAAGTCCCTGTCTATCGGGATTTGGTCTTTCCATATAAAACTTAGTCCACAATTATCGAGGATATCTTTTATGTATGAAAGCCACTTGAATTTCGTATTATTTTCTATGTGACTTTTTAACATAAACTTATATAACATTGATGACAGTTTACTTTTATCAATAATTAAGCTATTCCAAAACATAATCATCTTTTGTTCTACAATAAATTTTAATGGGAATCTGCCGAGCTCTCCATAGACCATAAAGTTGGGTATACTATTTCTTACTTTTAAAATATTTGTACAAAAACGTAAATGAAGTTTTTCGATATTATCTTTCCTTTCAAACTCCTAGACCTCACAAGCATACACTTAAACAGGTTCTACAAGACAATCGAAAGTTTGAGCTGTATGACCACAGGGAGACATATGTTTTTAACTTTCCTGTAGAGACCATATAATGTTTTTCGCGTTAGGTCTAGTAATATTTCTATGGCATTACAAAAGCTACCATTTGTAAGGATGAATATAAATCAACAATTTCAATATTTTTACCATAAATATTAAACTCGGGTCTATTTTCAACCTTTCTTTTACCAAAAATGACAATTTTTGTCTTCAGTGTATTAATCTTAAGTTTCCATCTGGTACAATATTGCTCAAGTGAATAAATTATTTTTCGCATACCTTCTTCTGTTTCAGATAGTAAAACAGTGACGTCTGCATACAGTATAATAAACAGTTTGATATACAACATTAATGATTCTTGGCCCATATCTTTCGACAGTGTCTAAATTAGTTACATAATCTTGCTGAAAATACTCCTCTAAGTCATTTAAGAACAATGAAAAAGGGGGATACATTTTCCCCATGTTTTACCCCCATTTCGCAGTTAAAGAAAATGGATTGTTTGTTAATCAGAGAATAAAGTACAAAAATATTATCCACAGTAGAATATCCTCTGTGGAATCCAGACTGTGATGTTGAAATAAGCTCAACGTGATCAGCATAATTATTAAGTCTATTATTAAGGATACATGAAAACGTTTTACTTAAACAGAAATTTAAAGTAATCCCTCTGTACATATCTGGATCTACTTTATAAATAGGCACCATAATTCCAACCGACCAACATTCTGGTGTAAGACCAGTGTCTAATATTAAATTAAATAGTTTAATATAAACAGGCATCATGTTGTCACTACCTGGCGATTTGTTATTTTTTTTAAATTCATTACAACACTTTTTACTTCGGACTCGGTAATGGGACTGTTCAAAAATACCTCGACTTTGTCCGGTATATTAATATGATCCACGTTCGGTATTTGGTCATCTTCATTATGTTGATTGTTTTTATGTTTTTTAAAATGATCATATAAATCTTGTATAGATATTTAATTGTCATCCGTTTTTTACGAATGTTATTCAATGTCTTTCAAAATGATTTACTGCATGTCTTTTAGGGAAAGTTATCGTAGTTCGTTTTCAGATTTTAGCTGATATTGCATGTACGTTTTATTTACGATCTTTTTTTAATTCTTTCTAGTCACCTCCAGCTGTTTTTTTGTTCTCTGCATTCTTTACAGAACTATACCGCTTTTGTGCTGTGTGGAATTTTTTGCGAGCCATAGCGCATTCTTCATCAAACTAAGGTTTCGAGTTTTCATGTTTATGGTATTTGCGTTTGTATGTTTTCCGAAGACATTTTTTGCAGCATTAATGAAATTTACATTAAGAGTTTGTATCAGCCTGTCGAATATCGTCTCGTCTCGTTAATCGCTTTAGTTCATGAACAAGTTAAGAAGTCACATCCTCGCAGTCATATTTAATATTGCTGACAAACTCAATTTTCATTTTACAGTTCCATTTTACAAAAGACGTGTCATTACTGTCCTCTATACGCATTGGTTTCATTAGTGACAGTTGCACGTATTTCAAGATCGATCGCGCAATGACAGTCAGAGAATAAAGAAATAAATTCTTCAATATGAAGACTAGAGTTGGCTATGTTAATGTTATTTCTTGTACACAAACTCAGGAGTGATTGACAATAACCATTAGGTCTGTCGGTGCAGCTTGTTACCCTCTGTATCGGAATATTGAGTCTGTTTAGTTTTTCAAATTCTTGCATAAATTCTAGCATGTCGCGATCCCTGTCCAAGTCGAATATGTCAATAATGGCGTCGTCTGGTACTATGTAGTCTTTTAAAATGCCTGTTTTTGCATTAAAGTCCCCACCAAAACGACATTGTTTTTGCCTTGTGTAAAATTTAACAATTCAATTCATTTTCTATTTCTTCAAATGAATCTTGGAGTATTTTCAGGCGGTATGTACACACAGCCAACAATTATATTTGACTCTAAGTGTGCAATCTTAGTCAGACTAAACCATTGAACATATTTGCTATCAGTGTTATGAAATTTAATATTTTGTTCTAATCTTTTGTTATAAATTATAGCAATACATACGGAGGGCTTTTTACAGTTTTGCCTGTTTTTTGTAAAGCACCTATACTCCATAGGGAGATCTAATATAACATGATCAGTGAGTTTCGTTTCAACAAAAATACAAATCTTATGATTAAGTTTGTTTGTTTGTTTGATGGTGTTTAACGCCATTTTCAGCAATTTTTCATCTATATCATGGCGTCCAGTTTTTATTGGGGAGGAAGCCGGAGAACCCGGAGAAAACCCCCGACCCGTGGTAGGAAAACTGGCAATCCTTATCAATTAAGATTGGAGTCGAGTACACCCTGCCTGCAATAAGAATCGAACCCGCAATCTCAGTGTTGACAGACAACGTGATCAATAGTAGACGAACTACCTTGACCACTCGGTCACCGAGGCCCCCTCATGATAAAGTAAAATATCAACAAAATCAGGGCCTTGGAGTCTTTTTCTTAAGCTACAAACATTTAAATAACAAAATCTTATAGTATCATCACGTGTTATATCAATTAACTGTTGGCTCGTGTGTAGTTGTACTCGGGTCAAACACATCCGATTGTAATAGTCTTTTACTATATACATGTGCTTAGTAAGAAATCATACAAGTCTAAGCTTAACATGATATTTAAATCATCGGATTCACAACTGGTATTACTATCTCTAAACAAAATATGAGTTATGATGTGTTACAGGTTGATTAGTTGAAAGATCAAAATTCTGTACATAAAACAAAAGCAACTCTTTAATATCATTGGTTACAACACAAAATTGTTTAATACACGAGAGTCCCCTACCATACGTTCGCTTTCCTGGGAAATTGTAAATTTTTCGATGAATTTTCAGATATCGTTAGTTGATTCTGGTTTACCGTCGTGAAGGTGAATCGCCTTCCGGAACCTTGTCTTTTTCCAAATCTATGTACGTTACCCAACTCGATCTTGTAGTCTATGCCTAATTCCTGGTAATATAATCTCGTAGTAGGGCCTCGGTGTTTTCACCCGGTGTTTCGTGTAAACCTGAGACCACTAAATTGTTTTTCATTTGCCTGAGGTTTAGGTCTAAGACATCTTCCTTTAATGATTGTATTGTTGTTTCACAATCACAATAGTTTTTCTCACTCTTCAGTTTTTCTATGTCTGAACTTAGTTTAAGATATACATTTTATCTTTGTTTTTACCTGTCCGTGCTTTCACGTCCGATTAGATGCCCCTTTTACATCTCCTTCTGGCGACCTTTAGTTTGGTGCCGTTATTATTAATTTTCTGTTCGGCTGCAATCATGCGGTTAGTCAATGAAATTATAGGGTTCTTTAATTCATCTAATCGTGTCAACGTTTGTTCTACTCTCTGTAAACGGCTGTCAACACTCGACATCAGTTTTAAAAGCATTGTGGGAATAACATTTATGCTTTGGCTGGGATCATCCGACTATCTTTCTGCTCTCTCCTAACAGTTTAAAAGTTTCGCTCAGGGACATCATGAATATTACACTTCTTGGCTAATAGTGTCGAAGTTGAAAGTTCAAAAGTCAAATTTAGCCCCGAGTAACTGCGGACAGTTACACTGTATATAAGTGTCGTGTTATGTGTTCAGTATGTTGTGAGTTGTTTCTATTTTGGTGCTGTTTTTTATTCTTAAACAAGTTGTGAGCATTGCAAAAAATAATAAAAATTCATTTTTACACTGTCTTAAGTACGTTACTGCATAGTTAAATCCTGACATATTCATCGGTGCTCCCGGCTCAAATTTACTCCAGAATAATGTTTTAAAACAGTTAAATAATCGTTTTTCTTGGAGACTTCAAAGACTCAACCATCTTGTCCAGGGGCACACAATTAACTCGGATAGTCATGCACTTTAGAGAGTATATCAGTAATTATAAAGTGTGCACTCGATGTCAACTTGTGATGAAACTCGGAGGTTAAATTGTCCCTCAGTACTTTTGTTAGATATGATGTAGCTGAAATAAAAATTAAGTCAAGCAAGCTAAACAACATTTGAAATATTTTATACATAGATTTTTAAAGAACTGTAATTGGGAGTCACTTATTTTCAAAATACAATTGCCTCACCATGTTGGACATCCTCGGGTATTACCCCCAGTATACAGGAAGTGACCTATAAGGTACATGTAAGTGATATGAATATGGACCAATATCTGTAAAACACCGTCAATTGTCTTCAGTCGTGTTTTGACTCCCAGAGTACTCGATACTCCAATAAAACTACAAACCAACTAACGGTTACAAAGTTACGAACTAAAAACTGTCAAGCGGATTATCTGTTTGACAGGAAGATAAAATTCAAGTTTATTATTTATTAGTTAATACAAATAACGGATGGAAAAATACTAAGCTATTGTTATTGCAATGATGCTATAAATATTTCAGTTACGTCGAGCCGACATTGGACATGAACACAGACAATAACTAAACCTGAAGTCGGACTCACCTATCCAAAATCGTACTCAAACTGAGACACAAGTTTCGACATGCCTGTATCGCAAAAAGCAATAATTGTGATCAAACATGAAACATGTGTAGTCTTGTTTTATATTACACAATGAAATTATATAACTTAATACGATGCATGGACTCTGTGTGTTTAGTGTGTTCGTTTATTTTTCATCAACGTGTACGCAAAATTTTATTGGGGAAGTAAATCTATAAGATTTTCCTAAGAAATCTCGACCTTCCTTGTACATTGAGATTGGAGTCGAGCATACCTTGCCACAGTCGTGCACGAACTCTCAATTCCAGCATTCAGGTACCGACACGCTGGTTATCAATAAATACGATCAGCTATCTAGACCACTCTGCATGCCACCGAGACCCGACATTTATTAACACTGATTTTATTAACAAACACAAAAAATATTTGAGAGTAATTTTTGTTGGTATTTAAGAAAACTCAACTTAGATGCTTATCAGGACGGAATAACTTCATATGAATTAAAGATACCATTAGATAAAACCAGGCATCCGAGTATAAAAGTGTAGGTGCACTTTATTTTTGCTGATGAAATCTTGAAGTAACACATACCACATTAACTTGAAGAAGGTAAATGCACTCTCTCCAATTATGCGTTAATACGATTTGTTATTACGCCATAAAATGAATAAACAAGGTGAAAAATGTATTTCATAGGCTGAACTGCATATGGATTGATTCAGTGCGTCAAACCAAACAAGGCACAGAGGTGATTCTGTAGTAGTGTTTCACTGGCGTATTAAACACAACGAAATAAATCCACACTAGGGTTCTTTATTTTCAAATGTTGACATAAAGTTATAAGTGGAAAATACCCTGTAATAACAATAACAAGTTATAAATATATGTTTCAAAATAAAATAGCATATAATGTTAACATCGAAAGTGTTGTCGGAGTGCGCCATCTAAAGGAGGAAGATAAGCAGAACACTTTCGGAACCTCTCTAGTTTCTCGAACCGTCTGCCCCACTTGTAAACTGCCACGGAACTGTAAAGACGTCTTTTTGGACAGAAGACCTAACAGTTGCAAGTCTACGAAGTAGTCGTTTATTCCTGACGACTTATTTTAGAACAGGTAATGAATATTGTTCCCTGTCGTTGGTCATAAGTATCACCGGCTCAATTTCTGACAAATGGTGTCAGAAGTAAAACAATATTTTGCAATGGCGTGATAATTTGAGCGGGAAAATTAGCCCGTGCAAATCAGACTTCTGACAAACGTACATTCATTCATTGTTGCATTCATTTCGTTTGAATGTAAGATAAAAAACGAAGTGAAATTATAAATGATTGCTGAATTTGGTGAGCACTCCCAAATATTTACGTAATGTTTACTCAGAATAATGTGTGTCAGATTTTGACTGAACTTTGACACTTCAGTGTAGGAAACAAATTGTGTATTGATTAAACTGTCAATAATACTTTATTTATATTTTCAACTATATTTATATATTGTTGCATTTTTATTTAACGCGACATTGACTACATAAGTCGTGCACAAATAAAAAGGCCCACTCCAACTGTTTGTTCCTTAGCACTACACATTTATAAACTTGAGTGAAAAACTTTAGAAATTTT